>JAMLFY010000011.1:600000-1104041 GCA_030441495.1 Dalbergia oliveri
ATCCTAGAGCTCAAAGACTTGTATTACAAGCAAAGAAATAAGAACTCTAAAGCCCATTTCAATTTTCTTAAGATTATTGGAGTTAAAGAATTCATTCTTTAAGAAGTCTTGAGTTTGGAGCTTAATAAGAATTCTCTTCTCCCTTTCCTGTCCTATGCGGATTCCGCTTTTCTTTAAGATTCTCTTCTCTTTCCACTTGTCCAATGCGCTACGTCCTCAGTTTCTTGCATATCATGTTTATAATTCCAAGTTATCACCTTATAAAAATAAGATTAAAATGAGGTTGCATAACATGTTTATGATTCTAGTTATCACCTAAATCTCTAAAGCTCAAGACTTGCTCCTTTTATCTTAAGTGAAAATTTTAATTGTAAAAATTCTTTCAATATATAAATCGGCCTCATGATTAAGGTAGGCCTAAAGTGATTTTAAATAAGCTACTGATTTAGTTCTAAAATTTCTTTCAAGAGTAACAAAAATAATTAGTTTTTAAAAGAGTTTTAAGGCCTTGCAAAGATTTTACGGAACTAGTATCTTACTTGTACTTAAAATGTGATTTTAAGCAATTATGTGAGGTTCATGATTCAGCCACTAATATGAGTTTAGTACTACTGTATGATGATATTTTAATATGTTTGAAGTTGTGATAATTATGGTTTATTGCTAAAGGAATGATTCTATGCATGTTAGAGATAAAACTAGCTTTCTAGAAAACCGTAAAAGCAAGATTTCTAGAACTTTAGAGAATGAAATTTATGCATTCTGTCCAGAGCCTTTAGTGACCTCAAGAACCAGATTTTATCATGTTTAGATAAGGGAGAATGATTCATAATTGGTTTAGTAATTAATTTTATCATCATAAGGAAAGCGATAACGAAAGGATTAAAAACGCAACTTCTAGCACACGTAAAACCTTAAGGATAACTTACTGTCTATGCTGCCCCATATAGTCTAATAACGTTCTTAGGACTTATAATTGATGGTAATAAGTCCCTTAGATGCATAATTAATTAGTTCAATAATTAAGGTTGCCTGATTCTAGAGTTTGGTTGTTTAATAACTTTTCGATAAGGATTTATGATGATGCCTCTTTGATGTTTTAAATGATAAGTCTATGTAGTGATTTGATGCTTATTAAGTATTTGACGTCATTGAATGATTTATGGACTTGCATGTTTTAGTTGCTGTTGCAAACAATGAGAATGCTTATGCATGAAATAATGAAATATTTTTTTTGTTATTTGAAAATTTACCCTTGTTGCTTGGAAGAAAGTATATTCCTATAAAAGTGTAATTTGGAAAGGTTCTGGCTAGGAAAGACTTGGTATTTAAGCGTGTCCATTTGTGACCCACCTCTCTTTCCTGAATCTCCAGATGCATGATTATAGTTGGTATATATATTATTCCAGAATAAGACTATAAACGAGAAAATGTTATGAATGATTATGAGTTGAGAATTGTATTATGATATAACATGCAAAGACTTAATGGTGACTTAAATTTATGAGGAAATAATCATTTGGACCCATCAGACTATAGGTGGTGAAAATGTGATTCTTGCCCTAAACCATTCTCTCAAAAGGGTAGAGTTGGGATTTTAACTTATCAAAAGAGATAAGTATATGTTAGTGACGACTAGTAAGGTATGAGCTCATAACCTAGATTACTCCCAAAAGGGTGGAGTATAGCGGCCCCAAGGAAAATAATGATGATGATAAGATTTTAAGTCACCTAAAGCACTAAATAAATGAAATATGATGTTCTTCTATGCATGTTATTATGATATGATGACGAGGAATATGATGCGTTGATAAAAGGAAAAATTCATTATAAATATGACATGCTAAGTTTATGATGCATTATAAGATGCATGATTTAAAAATTGACAAACCTCGGAAAGTACTTTTAGAACTTAATAATGAATCTTAGCATGCTCACTATTTTATAATAACTTCGAGGTTCCTGGAGACTTTGATGATGACACTATAGAAGGAGATACGCTACTGAGAATTCTTTAGCAAGATTCTCACTCCCTTTCTTTATTTCCGTCATTGTCTTCAGATACCGATGGTGACATTCGTCCTATATGTTGATACCCCTACATGGGAATTTCACTATGACTCGGAGCATCGTTCATATCACTTTGAAGGGAGGTGCGCGGTTCGTGTTTTTGTTTTCGTAGGACGTCCATTTGCACACCCCGTTCCTAGTTATCGTTTTCCCGTCTTCTCGTATGGTGATGAAATGGTTTTTGAGCACGCTCGTCCACATGATGAAAGGATGTTACGTTCTTAGTCCGCCTCGTCTGTCCATGGTATTCCCGATTATGTCCCTTAAACGAGGTATTCTAAGACGGATCCATCAGAGGATACCCCTACTCATGTATATTCGGAGAGCTCCGCTCTTACTCCTCGCGTGTGAGAGAGGGTAGTGAGGAAACTGTGGTAAGCCAAGATTGGCACGAAGACCATCTATGCGTCCTAAGGACATCTCGTGTGTCCCTTTCAAAAGGAATTTGTCAGGAGATAGGATATATTCCATCATTTCAGGGGCATGGCCGTAGAAAGTTCTTAGGAGATTTGAGCGTGATCATATACCCTAGTTTTAGGATAGCTCTCCTCGGCTTTTAAGGTTATGTACTTTAAGTGCATATGTTGTTTTATGTATTCTAGTTTGATGTATTTGTGCAAGACGGGAATGTATGAGTGAGGTTATTATGTATATGTATTATGGTGTGCTTATGGATGCTATATGATGGAGTCACTATATTATGATGTGATGTTTGTAAATTCCTATGTGTCTTTTAAATTTTGCTAAATCATTCACGTTAAGCGCGGCTCACATTTTCAATTATGTTTTTTTTTAAAATGGCTCGTAATTTCACTAAGTATTTTCAAAGCATGATTAAGGAACTGAAACAAAGAGTAAAGTCTAGTAATTAATCAGATACTAGGTGTATTGGGTTAATTATTAGAGTGTTACACCTCCATCTTACCATTTATGCTTTTAAGATGATTTATAACATGATATATCCTCTATGACATGCATGACATGTTAGACTTGGATCCTTAAGATAACTCCGTGTGCAAGTGTTGCATCGTCCCAACTTGCATAAAAATGTGAGGGAATTGTCCCTTCCCCAAGGAACGTCCCTTTGAGTCTAAATGCTTTAAGAAAATAATATTTTAATATGTAGAGTTGCTTTTTATATTTTTTAATGATATTGGAATTGCAAGTTGAATGCAAAGTTTGGACAATATTAACGTTGGAACAACGTCGAGCAATGATAGCTTCTGCGCGTCTGCCATCAAAATAGTCTAAGCCCTCTTATTTGTAGTATAAGGTAACTCAGGTCATTCTCCTTAGGACACACAGGTTATGTTATCAAACTGAAATTGCTAAATACAACAAAGTGGGGGGGTTTGTGATTTTAGAATGTAAAAATGAGGAAACAGAATGAAATGCTATTGATCAAAGAATCAATCCAGACATCACGATTATTGGAGAATTCATCATGGTTCAAAAGAGTCCAAATCCGATGCTACTTGTTAACCCAAATTTACTATATGATCATATAGTTATCATTCAACAACCTTCAAATCACAATCGTAATTTTAAATGAATGTTGAATTACATGCAGTTCGTTAACTTGGATAACTAATCAGTACTAGCCTTACTTGATTTCAACAACGAATTCGTCCTATATTAATCAATATAATTCAAACATAATCATGTTCGATAACTGAATTCATATTTGAAATTGAAGTTGATAAAGGAAAGCATACATACGAAAATGGAAAATTACAAAACAGAAACTCCAGAATTCAAATCAATTATCTATGATGTCAAGGATTGAAAAAGTTTAGTCTTCCATGGATATCTCCATTGAAAGCTTTCTGTATGAACACCTTAGATACAAAAGAAAAATAAGAAGACAAGTAGAGAGAGATGAGAGATTCTGATGTGTGTTCTTTGAATGAACAACTTAGGCTTAAATAGAAAATGAAAAGATAAGATAAAGCTTGAAAATAAAAAGAAGGATTTTCCTCCAATCAAAAGTGTACCCTCGGATTACATCTTATCCAGATGTTATCTATCAAAATAATTCCAGATTTTTGAAATCTGATCTGGATAAGATAATTCTCTCTGGATAAGCTTTCCATAGACATATTATATGACTCATTTGGACCAGAAATGAGTGAGATATGCCCAATTATGTGAGGAAAGGTCTTGGACCCACGTCAGCACGAGCTCTGCAACTTTGCATCCCAATTAGGCCATGAATCGGGCCGAATTTGATGAAGCTTGTGAAACCCAAAATTGTAGATCTCGGTCTTAGCTTTCAGAAGACACCAAAATCACAAAAATCCAATGTTTATAGAGCCCAAAATGATCTGTGCAACATGGAAAGGTCATAGTGAGTGTAAAATCCAAGATTAACCAAGTTTTGACAATTAAATCCAATGAAGCCCAATTATGAAAAACTCAATTAAATCATCAAAATTAAACACATAGAAACCAATTAGGCCAAGTATGCAACCATAATAGATGCCTTAAAATTTCTCTATCAAGCAACGGTATCATATATCTATATCTAAAAGTAATACTATAAAAAATTCTTATATGCCCTTATAAAATCCCTAAAATCATTCAACTTCCAAAATCACTTCACTTACTCTTTTTTTCTCTATATTTGCGGTCAAATTTAAATGATGAGTCATGGGAATCAAAAAGCTAATCATGAATGGTTCGGGACCCTGCTTGAACAACATGGAGCACTCTATATAAAAAGCAAAATACTTTATGGCAATATGAAGCTCACCAAGTTAAAAACTCTAATACTGAGGAGGAGGCTAAGAAAGGCCCGCAACAACCGTTGTATCTAAGGGAAAAAGGAGAGGGTGAGTTTAATATAAAACTTAGTGAGTAAATTCTCACCCATAACCCCCATGTAGGACAACTAATAAAATATATAATCATATAATAAAATATAATGTCCATGAAACCATTTTGGTGCTTACATACATACTAATCTCAAAACCAATAATCTTTGTAAATCATAAATAATAGTAGTTTAATAGAGAAACATAAATCTATGGTTAGACATACACATATATGACATAACAATATTAATCTCTGGGATTTCTTTGATCTTCATGGATAGGTCATAAGGTCCTGAATTTGGACACTTAACTAGGTTCCATCTTTGATTTCTCTGATAAGGGGGGATTGTTCTCTAATGGACAACTTGGTACTAAGGTTAATGATTTCTCAGTCATTAACTCATTATCTATTTCTCTATAGCTACCATCTACCCTTAAAATCATGGAAACATGTGGATTTTACTCTAAAAATTCATAATTGTGCTCTAACTCTAAACTCGTAAGAAAAATCCTCATAATTAGATGTATAACTCTTAAATACATAAGAAAATCATGTTATCTCTAAATAATCATATTCATAATTAAGCTATTCGTAAAACCAATTTAATGACAAACATGGTCCCATGGTTTTGTAATAAAAATTTTCATGCTAGCTTGAAACATAAAATTTCATAAACTTGGCAAAATTCTCAACAATTTATAAACATCTTGAAATAGTATCTAAAATCATGTATTTATGTCATAGGGCTAAGAAATGATCTATAATGATCAAAGTAAAGGTCATAGGATTGAACCTACTTACATGGAGAGGAACTAGTGGTATCAACACCAACAGAGGTTCATGGAGCGGGGATGACATCAATGTCTCTATAACAACCACAAAACCCATGATTAATCTATAATAATCTCTAGACAACTCTAAATCAACTTTATGAACATTAAGGAAGTATCCTCCACTTGACAACAATGAGAGATAGCAACATTGAAACTCAAGAACATGAAAAGGAGGAGAGAAAGAGAGCATGAACAATAATGTCTTACCTTGAAACATGGAAGAGGTAAGATTGAGAGAGGGTGAGAGTGAAGGGAGGAAATATGTTTGGGGGAGTTAGTGTAACATCTCCTACTTTATGGATTGACTGTCTCCATAAACTAATACGGGTCTTTCAGCATGCTTTGTCCTGACTCACATACTTCCTGGAAAACTTTCAGGAGGTCATCATCCAAAATTACTTCAAGTCAAGCATGCACTTAACCATAGAGTTTTTTCATAATGGGTTGAAAAAGAAGATGCATCTTTGTTAGCATAGGTAGTACCAATCAATTCATATAAGTCATCATCATCTGTATAGTCCCATACTTATAACCTCAGGATCTTTCATTCTAGTGTGTAATCGCTTATTCATATACCCCTTCGCTTATAAGCTTGGCAGGAGGGCTTATTGTCCGTGCTTATTGCACTATCTCCTCGCTTGTCACTGGGTGCTACAGTTAAGGATTTCAAAATCTATCCCAAAACACATGGAAAGGGTTTTTATAGGGTGGAGGGTGTCATTAATTAAAACTATGTCATTTTATACTGTTCTGGCATCAAGGGTATCACTATGCGATCAACACACCTGGAACACCCATTCAAACAACAGTCATCCTGGCTATAGTGGTTGACAAAGATTCCAACATCACCCATGCACTTGACCGCTATGCGTCCTAGACTACTATAGCGGTTTCAGAACACTTGTCCTCATATTAAGGGTCATTCATGCATTCGGGCCTTTCGACAATATGGATAGGTCTTGGGTGACTTTAAGGTCGTATTAGACTTGTCAGAGACATGTGACCTTGAGGTTTATATTTGTGGCTGGAAATACAGGTGCACCATCTTGGGGGCTCATTTAAGATCCAACTTGGCAATTCAAGATTGAGGTCTGCTATTGTTGGGGACTCATTTGACCCGTCTGACTCATAAAACTTAACATTTTTTATCTAATCTAAAAATTAAATTGCATATTTGTAATAAAATATTTGATAAATAGGTTGATATATATTTTTATAATTTTAAAAAATGTGTGGGACTAGAAGTGGGATCAAACTTAGAATCTTCTATTAGAAGAGATAAACCCGTCCCTTATTTACTTTTATGATCCATTGTAGATGTGGCAAGTGTAAAGGCAAAATTGATCCAACTTGGACCTAATATTGGAGTTACTCTAATATCCTATTCTTAAATTTTAGCACAAATAGAACATGTTAAGGTATAAAATCATTAACATTTCTTTACTTGACAAAATTGATTGTTTCATTAATTGCAAAAATATGATCTGAATTTTAATTTTATTAAATGGTACCCGTGCACTATATGCAAAATTAGTTTTTAAAATCTTCCTTTACTTAAACTTATTTAAATTGTTTAATTTTTTATTTATAATTCATTAAAAATATATTTTTATTTATAATATATTCAATTAAATTTGATAAATTATATACACACTTTTAATATTTGAGTAAAAACTTATATAAATTGTTTTTATGAAAAATGATTATTTTTAGTTGAAGAAAATCATTCAATCATGTTTCTATTGCAATTTGTACCAACTAAATCATGCTAAGATTTTTTTAGTATTTAATTCATATATGTTAATATTAAAAATTTACATAAATATTTAACTGAGTATTACCATACGTGTTCAGCAAAATAATTAAATTTAAATACATATTATTTATTTTTAAAGTCTTATAAATATGAAGCATATAAATATTTATTCAACATCTAAAAATATAGTAAGATTTTTTTATTCACCTAATTTGAGTTTGAAGATTAAAAATATATTTATTTTATATGTACCATTTATAAAATAAAATTACACATACATCTATCATGCATGATTATATTAACTTTTACAAATAAAAGATAAAACAAAATTAAATGGCAACATAAAATTTGTTTATATTATCAAATCATCAATGTTATTCTCTTCAAGATAACAAAATATTTTTTAAATGTTCATCAGCATCTAGTCATTTTAGGATGATATTATCATTAAATTCAATTTTTTTTTATTGAAATGTCATTCAAATTGTTTGATTCTTATTATGTTTATCTTAAGCATCATATAAAAAATAAAATGTAATTAATTGATACTATAAATTAGTATATGAACATTAATATCAAAATAAAAATGTATTTTTGTACTAGAAAAAGATATTTATTTGAATAATTCTAGACTTCTCATATACAAATGGGTAGTTACAAATTTTTAAAATTTAAATTTATTGTCTTCTAATTTATAATAGGGTATTCAATTATTAAATTATTAACTTAATATATTGAGCAAGATAATTTAATAGTGTAATGTTGTTTAACTCTTATTGCAAATAGAAAAGAAAGAGGAAGTAAATTAATTTTAGGAAAAAAAAAATTTAGAGATTTCGTACATAAATAGATAGTTATAAATTTTTAAAATTTAAATGTGATTATAAGTAAAAAAAAGGAAGAAAAAGTTGAGTGATTTAAGAAGTTAAGTGAATTTAGGTTTTATGTAATAATTTTTTTTGTTATATTACTTTTAGGTCCTATTTCGATAAATAACTTATTTAATCACTTATAGAAAAGTAACTTTTAAAAAATAACTTTTAAATAAGTTATTTTATATTTAAATACATAATAATAAAAGTGCTTATATAGAAACTAGATATTTTAACTTATCAAAAAAATATTTAAAATAATTTTTAAAGAAATGATAAATTATTTAACCAAAAAATATAAAAAATAAAAATAAAATTTCTGACTTTTAAAAATTAAAATAAATTCATAAGTTGGATTATCCAAACATATGATTAGATCATTTTATATATAGATATTATATGAACTAAATAATTATCTGTTTTTATTTGTTTTTGTCCCGCACTATCCTCTCCTTCGAACTTGAACCCCCTTGACCTTTCATTTTCAGCTTCAGCAACTTCGTACTGATAAGAGTGCCGCACGTTTTCATGTACCCTTTTGGGGACTCAAGGCTTCGGAGACAGACTCGTTAAGCTCTCTGCCATGGAAGACCCCAAAGTTCCGATTTTTTATTGATTGGGTGTAACAGAGCGAAGAGGGTTATTGAAGCAATGCGCAGAGCGATCTCTTTCCTAGTTCAGCCGCGGTTCCTCCTTCTCCTCCTTGTTCTCTCAATTTTCATCGTTTACGCATTCTATGGCTCTAAACAGGCATGCCCTTTAACCCTCTTTTATTTTTTTGGTATGCTATTGAAATTGTGGATCTGAATTATGGGGTAATTAGACTTTGAAATTATTTATGACACTCTGGTTTCGATTGGGTTATTTATGACACTGGTTTCGATTGGGTTTGGTTTGAATTTGGTTTCACTGATCTGAATGCGTTCCATTCGTTTTAAGCGGCTTTGTTTCTTTCTTTACTTTCACTTTCTGGTAGGACGTAACATGGTGTGGGTTTTTGTGCTTTTAATATTGCTTACATTGTTGTCTCTAATGGCACCCTATTGAAGTATGTTTCTTTTATTTGATTGAATGGCATTGCTATCTAAGAATTTTAAATTTTTGCCAGTGTAATAGCTGTATTTTTTTTTTGTCCCTCCCTGCTTGATGAGGGTATGTATTCTAATTCGATCATGTATGAACTCTCCTTATTGATTGAGTTATGTTTTGGGGTGGGTGCATGTATTTAGTACTTGAGGTATGGAACTAGTCAATGGATTGATTGGATTCAAACTTCAAACTGTAGAGCAGCAGAAAAAGATGAGCAGCTCAATTAGAAAAGAGGGGAAAAGGCTGGCTATTCCCTGCAACTGTCTCAAGAGAGGGACATAGACACTGGTTGGACAAAGAGGGATAGGCCAGTTCTGTGCCACAGTTCCTTGTAAATCTGTTTAAGAAAGAAGAAGGGGAAAATGATGGATTCAAAAGGAGGGAGTAGTTGCAGATTTCCTTTGTTTATTAGCAAGGGCATCTATAGGACTCAAGTTAAGGATGCATTTGATGCTTATAGAATGCTATGCATAATGTGTTAAATAAAAATGTGGTTTAAAGTGATGATGCCTGAGGATACTAGGTTTGTAGGGTTTATGGCCAACAGGACATGACATAAAATAGAAAGACAATGATAACTTGACAAGAGAAGGATGGTCTGGAAAAATTGTATATAATTAAAAATCAATACTGCTGGAGTTTGCTATATCCTTTGATTTCAGTCGAGTCTAAGAGTCTTTCACTGAAATCTAGACGTCACACCGCATGTACCATTATAACTTTCTCTTTTCCAGCTTGTTATGGGCATTCCCTGCTTCTTCATATGCATGTGAGAGTTTCAACCAATTGGCAGCTATGTTTTGTAGCATTAAGATTGAAACTCAAAAAGCATATGCAGACTTATGATTTTCATCTTTACTGTCTGTAGTATAGGCATGGTTCATGATAGAACATTTGGTCTATGTAGCTGACTCCACTAGTGGAAAAAGGACTCTTTTTGTTGTTGTTGATTTCCATCTTTATTGCTTATTGGTTCAGTCGATGATAAACTTTTGCCTCTTCTGACGTAGGCTGAGGAGGAAGTAGAAGAGGAGCCTGAAATTACACACAGAGTATTCTTGGATGTTGATGTTGATAAACAGCATTTAGGTAGTTGAGCACTTTGACTTAGTATTTTTGTTATAAAGTGGGCATAGGAAGACGGAAGCAACTAGTTATGTTCAGCTAGCATTAAAAAACATATTCTATTTTGCATTAGTTTTTGCCTGTTAACAACCTACAATTCACAATAACTTCTGCAGGTAGGATCGTGATTGGATTGTATGGCCATGTTGTACCAAAAACTGTTAGTAAGTTATTGATCTACTATTCAAGTCATTTATTCTTCAATAAGTTCCATTTGCATGAATCAAGGATGAGCCTCCTTAATAGGAATTGTAAAGTCTGTAGGCAGTCCTTTTCTTTCATCCTTTATACAGAGTGTCTAGATTCGGTTGTTTCAGTAAATTCAAACTTAGATCTTCCTGATGAAGCCACCTTATTGGATATGTATTCCGTTTACATATAGTAATTCTCACACTACTATTTATATAATGTTGCAATTTTTAATGATTGAAAATTTCTGTCTGCAGAAAATTTTAGAGCTTTGTGCACAGGTAATTATAATCTCTTCTTCATTTTGCTTATTAGCCCCCATTTTATCTATGCACTGATGAGGATTGCTCCATATTGTGTAGGGAAGAATGGCAAGAGTGCCAGTGGCTTAAAACTTCATTACAAAGGGACACCATTTCATCGGATAATATCTGGTTTTGTGATTCAGGGTGGAGACATTACTCATCATGGTGGCAAAGGATCTGAATCTATTTATGGTGGCACCTTTCGTGATGAAAATTTCAAAATAAAACACTCTCATGCTGGTCTGTAACATCATTTGTTTGGATGCTGGCATTTCTCTCTACTTTTCTCTTCATTTTAAAACTTGACTTTTCTTTCATTTGTTCGGTGTGAGTTTGAGCTGTTTCCTTGAAAACTTACTCCATGGTTGCAGGTGTTGTCTCTATGGCAAATTCAGGATCTGATTCCAATGGCTCCCAGTTTTTTATTACCACAGTGAAGGCCAGCTGGTAAGTTATGTCCTGACAGAGCATGCTGTGGACAATTTCTACAGTAGGGCTCCACAACAATTTTTGATCGAATTTGGCCATACATTGTTTGATAATCTTGCATTTAGAGAGATACTACTTTTGAATTTGTTCTTTAAGAAGCCAAATATATGCTCATTGTGCCATCATGGCTAGTTATGACATCGATTTACGTGCAAACTTTCCAGGTTGGATGGAGACCATGTTGTCTTTGGCAAGGTTGTTCAAGGCATGGATCTTGTGTTTGCAATTGAAGGGGGAGCCGGAACCTATAGTGGAGAACCCAGAAAGGAGGTAGTGATTGCAGACTCTGGAGAGATACCCAAGAGCCGGTGGGACGAGGAAAGTTCAACTTCCAAGTTTCAGTGAATACAATATATAGCATATTTGGATTCTACTTTGCACACCATAAACCCTTGGGATCAGGAAAGTTGAACTTCCAAGTTTCAGAGACAACAATTTATAGCATGTTTGGATTATATTTTGCACGCCCCAAACCCCAGCTGAGAGGGTGTTTAAATGTGTTTGGCAAAATCATGGTTGGGTCGTGTCTAAATATGAATTCAGGTCTTCCTTTAAGCCAAACCATGGTGTACAAAATATAATCTAAACATGTTATTATATTTATCGACTTAAGAAATTGGTTTAGCTGTTTTTTAAATTCATTTTCCTATGTAAGATGTCTACGAAACCCCACAAATTCGGTTTCTTTAATTTGACAGTTTTAGCAACTTGTTTGATACTTATCTGTTTTAATTCCTTTTGCGCATTGTATTTTCTAAATCTGTGTGCTCATGTTTAATATTCATCACCTTGTATTCATACAAAGGTGTTGGCTGTAGAGAAAGGTAAAGAAGTTATCTTGTTTCCGTTGATGCTTCTATATGCAAATTTAGGGTTAAATACGTTGAATTTTAGGTATGTGCAATTTAAATTCTGACTTTCAAAAACGATCTCATGACAGACTTTAAACTGGATAAAAAACTCAATAATTTAAATCATAAGATGTCGGGTTTTACACAATAAAAAAATCAAGAGGTTAATTGCGTATAGTATTCACAGACAAGTGTCAGGTTAGACAAATTAGAAATTTCAGGGGGTTAAGTGCACATAATTTTATCTTTATTAACTGTCAAAATTATACTGAGACGTTTTGCAAGTTTGAAAAGTTTAAGAATGTCGTAATGTATATTTTAAAAAGTCAGAAGGTAAATTATACATTACTTAAAATTAAGAGGGTAAAATATATTTATCTCGCAAATTTATTCTGCTGTCTCACTCAGGCTATTTTGTTCGTTGGTCTTTTCAATATTAGTGCCTTCCACGTCAGAGAAGTTTGTCAATTTGAGAAAAGAAAAGAAAAAGTTAGAAATGTTGTCTCCATCATAAGAACCTCCGAATTATTACAATACAAACCGCCAACGTTTATTTTAAAAGAAAAAAACACAAAAAAGCGTTGGTCTTGGTTCATTTATATAACAGGGAAGGTGAAACTACATTGAAGGGAAGCTGTTAAAATATGCTAAAATTTCTAACGACGGAATTTCGAAGTTTTTAGTAAGATACCACTTTGATCCTATCGTTTACTGTTAGAGCTTGAAGAAGATAATGAAACACAACCAACATGGTAGAAACTATGTGGAATATTGGAGCGAACGATGTATTTAAGAATGTGTTGTGACATTGTGATAATAATAATAATAAAAAAAATAACATGAAGAAAGGGCCGCATGTTTTTGACTTGGAGCTGGTTCTTAATTTCTTAATAGTCGGTTTGACAATAAGCAGGAACAAACAACACGAGGCTGAGGCATAAAAGTACAGAGCCAGATCGAATTGGGGTTTCAGAGCATGTGGATTTCTGCACAATGTTTTTGAGCCGCCCCCGTCGCAATAATTAAACAATATTACACATGAGAAAGGATCATGATAAACGAACTAGAGAACATCCTCACAATGAATACTTGTTGTTAACAAATGGGGCAAAAGCCAAACATTTTGTGAGCTAATATAATCTTTGTTGATGTGGGAAATGTTTTTAGGCCGGTGAACATTTAATTGTTTCCACAAGAAAAGAAAGATATTAAATAAAAAGGCAGACAATATAATATTATACTAATTACTTGCCTAAAATAATTAAACCTTGAATGCAACTGTTGAATAACAGAAGTCAGAAAAATAAATATTGGTTCAAGAGGCATGTTAGACTGATTTACTCCAGCCATATAATTCCCGGTTCCTCTGAGCAATTCTACGGCATTACATCCTTTTACGGTTTTACTTTTACCCCATCGGACAACCTGTTTAACTTTTCACAATTGAAAACAAGAACTTTGCCGTCCTATTGAATTTTCATGAGAGTTCCAGACACCATTCTGATTTCTGTCTTGGGAATGAACACAACACAGCACTAACACAGACAGAAACAGAAATACTAGAAAGAGAATGAGAGTGGCAACAACAATGCTAGATAATAGATTGAAAGCGAGTGTTCTAACCTAGTTTTCCACTTGTACCCAATCCAATACACAACGCCATCAAACTGCCACACCCACCACACTCAGCTCATGACTCATCTCAATTCATTCTGAGTCCACCACCACCACCACCACCACCACTACCACCATCATCATCATCCTAATCATCTTCTCCTTCTCATGGGTAGTAGCAGCGATGACCCCAACAAACCCACTTCCCTATACGAATCTTCACCATCACATTCACAACCTCTGCTTTCGAAGCCCCCAATACCAATACTATACCCTCCAATCGAAGAGCACGCTTCTTCTTCCCACCAAGACTCAGACCCAAACCAACAGTACCTCCACATCTCATACAACCATGGCCCTCGCTCCTTCAAGGACATTCCTTTCCTCATCATCTTCCTCCTCTTCTCCCTCTCCACCTTCTCCTTCGGCATCTTCTCCATCTCCCACAAGAACCCCAACACCACCCTCTCCTCTTACACCTTCGACCCCGCCACCACCACCTGCACCACCATCACCATCACCAACCCACCACCACCAACAACTTTCAACTTTGTCTCCCTCAATTCCTCGTATTCCTCGAATTTCATTAAGGATTTAACATGGACCCTCGTTGTTACCTTCATTCTGAGCATACCCATTTGCTGGGGACTCCTTCTCTCTCAAGCATTACACCAAACACATTGTCTACGCTTCCCTCCCATTCTTCGTAGTCATCCCAATCTTCCTCAACCTCTACTGGTTCATCGCCTGCACCGTTAGCTCCAATTGCAGCCAGGCGTTCCCCATGGGCTACCGCATCCTCGTCCTCGTTTTCGTGTTCTTGGTGATCGGTGTAATCGTGTGGATCCTCGTGGCGAATTGGCACCGCGTTGAGCTCACAGTTAGCATAATCGGCGTTGCCTCGAACGCGCTTTCCTGGAACATGGGCTTGTTCGGGTGCTACCTTGTTTGACGATTGGGTTGTTTGTGTATTACGTTCCCATTGTCGTTTTCATGGTGTTTGCGACGTTTAACGGTGAGTTTGTGCCGGAGGGTTTAAACGACGGCGAAATGGGGTGCGTTTGGAAGCAGGATAAGTGGGTGCCGGCTTATTTTGCGTTGGCGATAGTGACCATGTTGTGGTCTGCGGCGGCTATGGTTGAAGCGCAGGTTTATGTGATCAGTGTGACTATTGCTCATTGGTATTTCTCAAAGGGCGATGAAGCTCCTAGAAAGAGCATTAGAAAATCTCTCAGGTGAACAAAATATGATTGTTTTGGTCTTTTTATCTTTAACCATTTTTTTTTTTGGGGGGTTATTTTGATGTTTTTCTTGCATTTTGGTTACTTTATTGTGATGTTTCATTTTGAGGATGTTACATATTAGGATGTGAATTGTGATTGTTGTTTATTTAGTTTGCTTGATCACAATAGCTTTTTAGTGATGATATAATTCATTATGATAGCAGCAACTGATCATAGTACTCTTTCATGCTGTGCAATGCATGCGTAATTTGTACTAAATCTTGTATGACAGTAATTGGTTTAACCAAAATTGTGCGTTTAGATTCTAATATAATGATGTTTACATTTTATTACACACCAATTTGTACTTTCTAAGTTTCTGAACCAATGTTGAAATTCTTAGTTTGAGAATATTTTCTTTAATTCCATTGTCGTTTTGTCAGTTATTGTTTATATCAATGGTTCAAATTGGTTGCTTAAGAAATTTAAATTGTTCCATGTCAATAATGGAAGATGGTGATTACCTGTTATGTGTCTTGTTGCTTTCAAATTATTTAGTTTGTCCCCCTAGCATAGGCCTTGATTGCAATATAGGAAGGAAAAAATGCAAAGGAGTATTCAACTGAAATGAATGGTTGTTTTACGTTTAGAAAGGCATTAACTATGAGAATTTGGTTGGCAGAAATGCTTTTGGTCCTTCCGCAGGCACAGTTTGTTTGTCAGGATTGCTTATATGTGTTGTTCGGATGGTGCGTGCTGCAGTGGATAGTGCAAGACAAGAGGATGCTCTGGGGCTAGTGAACCTTGTGTTGCGGTGCTGTGTAAATGCCTTCATGTCAGCATTTGATTTTCTTAATAAGTTTACCATTAACTTTGCTGCAATAACTGGAGAAGCTTACTGCACATCTGCAAGGATGACATATGAACTTCTAAGGCGTAATCTTCTCTCTGCTGTTTTTGTGGAGACCATCTCGTCTCGCCTCCTGGCTGGAATTATTTTTGTCCTCTCAGCAATATACACAATTGCAGTACGTGCTGTTGATATTTCTCCTTTTAATGCTTATGCTTTGCATTAGGGATTTGCTACTATGTTTAAGCTCTTAATGTAGGCATATATTTCAACAAGTCATCTTGAGGCATAAGATATTTGCTTAGCTCTATTATGGTTGTAACTTGTAACCTCTGTAGGTTGACTATTGACAAACAATTTCCAACTTACCCTTCCATTAAATTTTGTGCGTGTTCACTTGGAAGCCATAAATTATGGCCAATATACGTTCCATTTTCTCTCCCTCCGGCTGTTTGGTATTTGTTTTCAGATGAGGTGGAGGTTGTATGAGGATTTAACTTGGTGAACTTTATTTTCTTATAAGACTCCTGGCATATGATCTCTTAAAAATGATATGAATCCTTTTGTAGTCTACCTGTTTGTTTTGCTGTCTTCATTATTCTCTGTATCTTCTATTTACATTTGTCTTAATTGTTCTTGTACAAGCAGGTCTGTGCTATCTTAAAAGCTGCGACCAATCTTGAGTCTGATGCATATTTAGTGGCTGCGCTGGCTTGGTTGCTGCTGATATTAGTGCTGGGTTTCTTTGTGCAAGTGCTAGACATTGTAATTGATGCCATTTATGTCTGCTATGCGATAGACCGGGATAGAGGGGAGGTTTGTAAGCAAGATGTCCATGAGGTTTATGTTCACCTACCCATAAGCAGAAGTCTAAGACAATCTATTACTGCAAGAGCGCTAGGTGTGTAAATAATTCTTAGGATTCAACTTTGGAATGCTACTTTGTTGACAGTCTGGAGTTAGAATTTTCTGGCAATCTGTTGTGCATACTTCTGATTGTTTCTTTATATAAATTTTGTTTAATAATTTATACGGAGCAAGGATAAATTTTTAGACATTTTGGAAGTTGACTTCAGTTTCCCATGTAACATGAACACTGTATACTTCTTTTGTGAGGGTGAAGAGGCACAACTTTAGCTCCTAATCAGACAATTTTGTTCAAGGACTTGGCAAAATCTGTATTACTTTTGAAGTGCTTTCATTTCTTTCTTTCATCTTTTTGGTTTTGGTATTACTATTCTCCTAGTCAAGACATGTTAAAGAAACAATTCCAAGCATCTGTTTCTGCCGCTTTATTATGAAAATATTTTTTTGTTAATGATTTAGACGTTAATATGGGCTGGGCCGGGCCAATCGGTCCATCTGCATTCAAAATGATTTGGCCCACCTTGTTTTGTTTCTTGGGCTAAGATTTTGGGCCAATTCCTGCTTGGCAAATGGGTTAGATTGATATTTAGACAGGCTGGCCTGATTTATTTAAAAAATAGTAATTTTCATTAAGAGCACGGGCCTAGTCGCATACATTTTGCACTATATTGGGCCACCCGGTACTTGTGGCTAATTTCATTTTCCCTTAGGCCTAGCTGAACAGGGTTTCACTCACACAACCAAGAAATAACCAAGACTCAAGTAACAATTTAGCCATTGCAACTGATAATCGGGTTTATTAATCTTTCCCTATAATCTGCCTCCTAACAATTGTATGAGATGTTATAGGGAAACCTGTGCTAACACATAATCGTGGCGATGGAATTTATGACAGAAAGTAAATGAAAGTTTTTTAGTGTTACGATTGTATCGTATAGCAATAAACCTCTATTCCAGGGACGGACAAGGCTGAGTTGCATAAATGCCTCTGACCTGCAGCTGGAAGCTCTTCTAGCTTTGGTTTTGGTGCTGATCCTTCAGCTAAAAGATGATGGCACAAAAACTCAACTTTGGTCCAGCTTCTCAACAAAATATAAAATAAAACCCACGGATCACGAAAGGATCATTTCCTGTTGGAATTTTATTTTGTTGTCGTTATTATTATTATTATTATTATTCTTGTGGACAAACACAAAAATAATAGTGGCACTAGTTAGTACCCACTAGTCACTATTCTAACTTGCATATATAATGCTTAAAGTCTATATAATTCGATCAGTTTGTCCTCACCAGTATCTACTTTCTTTAAATATATGTTGATAAATGGAAGGTGACATATAGAAAGAAGAAGAATAGTGGCTATATATATATATATATGGAGAATGCGCGAGCTCTGAATAGCAAAACTCCCCACTTTATTTTACTCTACTTGCTTCTGCTCGCAGTTTCTCAGAAGCAGTGCATCACTTTCGTGTAGTTTAATGTGCAGCCGAATTTTTTTATTAAAAGAAAAATGCTTCCCTTTGCTTGGCAGGTTCGTAAAGGAATGTGATCAACTGACCATACAATCATAGTTTTTATATGTGAAGTGAGAAGAAGCCAATAAAGCAAGCCTGCCAGTTCCCTTCCAGCAGCATTTCATTTGGAAGGTACAATAATCTGTGAGTGGACTAGTGGAGTTGCAACATTTATGAATTCAAATAAGTTCTAAACGTAGTAATAAGGCTAAAAATGCTAGGTACACATGGATTTTAGAGACCTGTGTTTTATATATGCCTACATGTACAATTCAGAGAGTATAAATCTGCAAAAAAGAACAAAGGTAAAATATGTAGGTATAACATTACTGTTTTAAAAGCTAATTAGTTAACCTGAAGTTAAGGAGCTTATTGTTTTTAACATAAGTGCTTCAATATGGTTATGACTTTTATATTATCAACTTCTATTGTGAGGCCATGTGTAATGCAATCAGAATGAACAGAATGAAGCCATGTCTGGTGGTCGACCAGCTGTAATACATTGGGCCATTTTTTGTTTATGTGATTATCTCTTCAAGGTCATGGCTTGCCACTGGCTTATTGGGTGGTCCATATTATACCCTTGAGTTGGCCTTACTTGATGCACCATTTAATTTCTTCTAGCACATGACAATTTGCCTGGAAGGAACCAATCCAGTTCTGAATGGAAACAGAAATTGACGTAACCAGCCTGATACTTAAAAAAAACAGCAAATTATTCTAAATGTTTTACTTTCTAGATTCAGTAGCTTTATACAAATATATATGCTAAGCTATATGATTTAATCTGCTGTCTGTCCATGTGGATCGATCTAATATAGAGAATATAGATCATTCTCAAAATCTACAAGTGGAATAGCATAAGGATATATGTAATGTTCTCCTAGATATAAGTAGAGTATGGGGTTAGAACCTGACCAATGCTTAAGGATTGACATGCCAGATAGATGCACATTTAATCAAACAAGGACCAAGAAGATAAAGTTAACGTGTATTGTATGCTTTTTTTGTTTGTCAAATCCCGAGGAACAATATGCACACCACAAAAGTGAGTACTTCCATGCAGAAGCTGCTCTTATAAAGCACTATTGATTCTAGTAGCCTACCCCCAAATTAGGTGCACATCATGGCACAACCATCCTCTGATCAACAATTTTCTATGAGTAGAAAATCTTGGATTTTAGCTAGGGACAAACGAATCATGCCATCACGCAGGAGTTTTATGGGGTCAAGGAGAGGGCCATCCTTTGGATTGACATGCCTCCCCATCCACCTGCATAACCTCTCATGCTACCTGTTTCCTTGACTTTTAGTGTTTGTAACCTCCATTGACACTCAAAGCAATGCATTTGGGGGAAATATAATGACATTTTTCTTGTTATATATTTTCCTTTTCATAATAAATATCACTTCGACTTTTCTAGTACATTCATTAATTCATTAATCAATATATCTGAATACCTTTAAAGTCAATTATATTGAATCTTAACTAACCTAATTGTAGCGGGTCAATTTATTATTGGATTAAAGCTCTTTTAACACCAATTGTTTTTTAACACACATAACATTCGAATTTGAGACCTTGATAGGCTGGATAATTGTTGAACTACTTGAAAAAGAGAAAATATAACATAATGAGGACACATGAACTGAATTGGTGAATAATATTACACTAGTCTTAAAACAAAAACCTGAGTCATAGTGTTGGCATCAAATTTTATTAAGTGTCAGATTGTCGAATTGACATTTAAATTTGATAGTCAGTTAAGAGTTTGGCATGATAGGAACTGACAAGCTATGTGAATTTGACAAAGCCTTTGGTTTGTCAAAACCATATGACGAAATCTAAGGAAGGTCAGTTGATAGTTTGGATGTCTAAATCGACATTTACAAAAGTCTTTTGTCAGACGTTTGACAAGACAACATTGGTAAAATTTTTCATTTAATGATCGACAAGTCGAAGTTGAATTTGGCATATGTCGAAGTCTGGATTTGACAATTAAGGACTTAGAAAATTCTGAAGATGATGAAGACATTATCAGAGTAACTCCAAGGCATGTGTTCGTCAATTGACGGTTATTGATCGTTTTCAAGTTATTGCAGAAGCTTGACAAGGACGTAACAAAGTGGTGATAAAGAACGAATAATAAACCAAGAAACTTAAAGCCACGTGAACAACATTTAGAAACAGCTAAGGACAAGTGTCAAAATCCTAGAGAATTAGGTTGTCTATAAATATCATATCTATACAAATTGTAAGGGGTTGGAATTTTCACTCACACGTTCACTAAAACATCTACAATGATTGAACATAGTCCAGAGTTAACTGAGGATTGTTCAACCCTCTTTCTTGCTTTCCTAGGATTAGATTTCTTCAATTTCCGTCTTTAATTCCTTTACATTCTTTGTACTTTATCTTCAGTTCATCAATCAAGTTACATTCTGCAAGTTCTTCTTCTTCTTTAATTTATCAAACATTTCATTTACACTGTCACAACACAAATCACTTTGCATTCTACATTATTCCATCCTCATTACATAAAAAACAATTTGACACTCGATTATTTTGGTGGTGAACCCAAAAGAATAACTTTTCGCTCTGAATCAAGATCTTGAAAGCAAAGACTATCATCTAAACTTTGTCGATATACGCTTTAAAGCAATTTGACCTCTGACATAAGGAGATTGTTAATTATTTATTGTTGACAATATAAGTATTAAAATTTGCTATAAACACATAGCATGTGTAATAATTTGTATCACGTTCTCAATATATATCAACTAATTGGTGGCGGGGTTAACTCTATCTGCTTCGTTTTATTAGACAAATGCGTGGGAAAACTCTAGCCCTTGGGGGCATGAAATCTCGAAGTTGAAAGAAGAACCAGAGGGAATTATAAAAACAAGCAAATGATGACGAAGCTGGCAAATTAACTGAATTGTGATTGGCGAGGACGTACATAGACTATTTTTGTAACGAGAAGAACCTTTTTCTTTTTCTTTTTACTCTTTTTTTCACACCACCCTCTCTGCTTTGCTTCCACGCAAAGACTATTTTCAGAAAAGAGAAGGTGATGGGACGTGTGGGTGTGTGATCCGAGGTGCGACAGTGGCAAAGTCAATACCACAAACATCTATGAAATATTTTGTGTTAAAATTAAATACGCTAAATAGTGTGTATTTGTTTTGGTTTCCAAAGATTAATGCTGAATGTCGCTCTGTTCCTCAGCTTGTAAGATTTTTTCATTCTAGTTTTGGATCGATAGATCGACAGTTGTCATTTTCGTTAGTTACATAATAAATTAATAATTCATTCCATGTAGAATTTAGCTAATCACTCATGCAATCTTGATTAAAGAAACAACACATCATACCTTTATGAGAGAGGCATCAGTTGATATACCATGGTTATTTGCTTAATTAAGTCATACTTTATTTTCTTTAATTTCGCTTTTGATGGCACTTCGTGTCTGCCTTTTGCGCTCGTCGTTGTCTTGAGACATCAAAAGGGTTGCCAAGAAATAAATGTCGGTATCCAACGCATGTCGGAAACTACAACAGGTTTCAATGAAATACTGAAATTAAGATACTATTTGTAGATATAGATAAACGAAAAGAAAAAAAATTCAAAGTATTTTTTACCTCAGACAAGGGGAGCTGTCTCCCAATAATATGTCTATATTGGAATAATTCTAAATCAACCTGCTAAAATATTTTTATAAATCTTCTACATATTAAAAAAGTAAATATTACTCACTTTTTAAGATTTTAAGACATTAATTACATCTATTATTTTTACTTTTTTAAGTATTAATTATAGGAGGATTTTTGTTAGAAAATTTATAAGATGATATAGCAAAACTCATCTATAAGAGTGAGCTTTATGCCTTAGGAGATCAGTCATTATTTTTAACAAGTGAATATTCTTGATTTATCCAAAAATAATAGCAACCCCTGGTTTCAACCCTAAAGGAAAAAAACACTAGTTGTTTTGTCGACAAAATTTTCCAAATGAAAATATTAACATATAATATTTGATGGAATTATAAACACTATTTAAGGCAATCTTAAAATATTGAGTTTAATTTCTATATAATGAAAGTATAAAATTTTTTGTTACTATTGTCCAATCATGTGTTGTTACGTTAATAAAGGTAATTAATTAAGTCTTACACTCACTATTTGAAAAGTCAAGCAAATTGAATGATTTGATTGAATATTAGTGTGAAAAAATTTTACACTCATGCATAGAAATTAAACTCTAAAATATATATGTCTTTTGTTATTCATTATTTATATAGATCATTATTACTTACTGCCTTATGCCATTAGCAATGGCAAGTGATTAAAAATTATATATTTTTTTAATTGTCTAAGAAAGAAAATATTAAATTTTGTCATTTTTTAATTCTCAAGATATTAAATATTCTATTAATGCTTTACGTTTGAAGCAATTTAGAATATATTAGAAAGATAAGCATTTATCTTAAAAGAAATATCATTTAATATTCCCTTAATGAATATTAAATAAATTTGCGTTTTAATATATTAAATATTTATTTTTTCATTTGGTATAACAATTTACATTTTAAATAATTAGCAGAAGTATCTCATTTTCTTAATGATTTCTACTTAAAGAAATCAACTTTCTGTCCAAATCTGATAAATAAAATTAAAGATTAACATAAAAAAATTACATCCATATTCAACAAGCTGATTGAAATTTAATTAACTCCGCATAGATGGTGATTTGAATAAAAAATGAATTTAATTTAAACATAAATACTGTAAAGCTCTTTTACACTTTAATCAACCAACCTTTCCCATAAGCATGAGTCTAACAAGCATTGTTATCATGGAGATACTTGTTTTACAGAGTTATGCGTTAAAATTAAAATCACAAAAAGATAGTCTCTTGCAACTTTAGTCAATAACTTTCCTTCTATTATAAAATTCATTGCATCTAACCAAATACCAACTACAACCTGAGAAAAAATAATCTAGTTTTAATACAGTGAAATTTTTACATAATATATAATAATGTATAATTAAATTATAATATAAGCACCTCAAAATTAATATACATCAAAACAAAACTGTAGAGTAAGAAACTTGTGTGATCACTGACCCTTTTCCTTATTTATATGCTTAATTACATGTTATATATAATATAATATAATATATATTTGTCAAACGGAAAGATGCTATCCATGCATCCATTTGACATTGAATTTCAAATGATGTGAAATGCGTTATCACTCACTCCCTCATCGTACTTATCAGGTTTAAGCAATTCAACTTCAGTCAAAGATTGTTACACATGGGATGATATACACCTTTTTTATTTCCTTCTAACAAACTTGTATAAAACCAGTATAAAACAATGGGCACAATAATCCAGGACAAAACTGTAAATACGAAGAAATACCAGTGGCTTTCAGGACTAGTCCTTCATTATATATAGTCATAGACCCAAGTTCCACCTCATCCTTTCAAGCTTAGCCAAACTTTTCTACTTAGGAAAAAATAAAGTTTAAGACCACCTTGCTGGTCCTCCTTCCTCAACTGATAACAATGGCGATGGCTTTCAAAATGGTACTTTTCTCATTCCATCTATTAGATTTTGATCATCTTCACTATAATTGTGTGTGGTTTATTCTATTGATATGTGCCAAAAGATGAAATTTGGGTTTGTAAATTAATATTGTGTGTGCATATACAGTGTTAATTAGTATATGATATATAGTATGGTGATAATTTTAATTTGGTTGTGAATTTAACACTTTATGATAGGCGACTACTGGGATGTGGGTGACGGATGAGTGCAAGAACTCATTCATGGAGATGAAGTGGAAGAAGGTGCACAGGTACATAGTGTTCAAGATCGATGAAGGGTCAAGGCTTGTCACCGTTGATAAGGTTGGTGGTCCTGGCGAAGGCTATGATGATCTTGCTGCCTCCTTGCCAAACGACGATTGCAGATATGCCGTGTTCGACTTTGATTTTGTCACCGTTGATAATTGCCGCAAGAGCAAGATCTTCTTCATCGCATGGTACAATTAACAACTCTAATCAATCTCATCAATCAATCAACCCTCTATTATTCATGTCATGGTGTAAGCTATGGTTGAATGTTAGGTGGTATTGTATAAATTATGACTCTAATGCTAGTAATGTTGTAGAGTATGGTAAAGGAAAACGACCCATTACCCAGATGAGAAACTATTAGTTCATTTTATTTTATTTTTATGTATATGAATGTATGATATGATGATTGATTTGTATGGAAATTTTGGTCAAAATTTGCAGGTCCCCAACAGCATCAAGGATAAGAGCAAAGATGCTTTACGCAACATCCAAGGATGGGCTGAGAAGAGCTCTGGATGGAATCCACTATGAAGTCCAGGCTACTGATCCAACCGAGATGGGGTTCGATGTAATTCAAGACAGGGCCAAATAAGATGCCCCCCCTTTTTTTTGTCAATTATGTCCTATGCTAATCAATTAATCCACCAATCTTACTCTCTCTCTCTCTCTCTCTTATTATTAAATTAATCGAGTAACTCCAAGCCAATGACTGTATGACATGTGCCCTTCCTTCTGGTTTTCTATGGTGGTTTTAATTATGTTGGTTTTGGCACCATTGTGATGCAAGTGGGGCATCTGATCTTTTTAGTCGTAATTAATAATATGTGTAATATACTATGTCTGTCGGGTGTATGATAAGTTAAGGACAACCAAACCTTTGGCTGTAATCTCTTTTTAATGATGAAAGAAAATTGTAGATGGAATTGATTAGCTCATAACTTTTTCAGAAGCAAAGTTGATGCGTTAACATATATTCAATTAATGCTTTTGCTTTTTTTCATCCTTATCCTTAATTTTCATTTGTTAACTTGGGCTGCTTAGGTTTTGATCCAGTGGCTTAACCCAAGCCCAGCTAAGTGCTAACCAAGATTGCTGGGTCTACCTCGTTGGAGTAAGAACGATGTTTTCTACCATCTTCATCTCTAAAGCTGTACAAATAACAGAGACATGCATCGATAAAATTAATTAAGCGTTGGAGGTCCTTATATAAGTCAAACGTACTTATATTTTTCTAATACTCTACACTCAACCAATATATAAATTTATAGTAAACGTATGTTTTAAACAAATCAATTTGATAATAAAAATGGTATTTGACTATCTGCTCTTTCGCATTGTTTCCTAGTTTTGGCTTCTTCTTTTGGGTTGTTTCTTTTGATCTTTTAAACAGCCAACAAAATTGAAAAGATGTAGTGCCGTGCAGTAATTTGTAGGATCTGGTTACCATTTGGGTGCATGTACCATCATTGTGAAATTTCTTGACCATAATTCTCGGAAGCTTCTGTGCTGTGATTCTCAATTTGTCGTTCTTGATATGTAAGGCATCGATCATACTCAAATACAATGATGTTAAATATTCCAATATTTTAAATTTTCATGATTAACGAAATTGTGTACCAATAAAACTCATAAGAATCCCACTTGATAAATTGGTCAGAAATGTTGTCTGGAACTTCCCTCACACGCTCATCTAAGTCGGCGAATTATGAGCATTGACCATCCAGAATATAAGGGTATGTTCCGAGTTGAGATTTTGGAGTAGGTGAGGGAAAAGAAGTTTGTAGTATAATTTTACAATATAAACCTTTCCTTCCTCTCTCTTCCCTCTAAAATTCCAACTCACAAACATATTCTAAAGGAAAAAAAAAAAAAGACAAATTAAGAAATACACACTATACCAAAAATATGAAAATCTCCAATTATATAGTATCATGTACTTTAATAATGGTGCCACTCTAAATATGTGGTTCAATTCATAACCTGTATACCATATGATTGTGAAGATATTATAATAAGCCTAGGCTACTAATGTCATGTATATACATTTGATTCGATTTCACGTTGGACAGGCAAATTACGAATGAATATTCAATCCTAACTTTGATTCAGACATGTATATATGTCCATGGTTCGGTCCAAAATTTCTAAAAACCAGTACTAAGGAAACCGAGGTTACAAAGGTACGTAGTCTTCATCGGCAAAGACTTGAGAGCCAAGTTACGTTCATGGCATGACTTATCCAAAACTGGGCATTTTCTGGTTGAGCTATGGATTTTAGTTCCTCAATTGACAGGGCGTAAGTGAGGTTTTTTGTGGCGTGTCGTTTTCGCTTTGCTGTGACCGACGCATCAAATTGACCATGAAATGAAAGCTTATCACCAATTTCATTTGTCTTTTAATTATTTGTACAGCCCCACCTCAACTACTCTCTTTTTTATTTGCTAATTATTCTTGCCCAATAATGGTATTAATACTATTATCACGATGCCCTTTTAATCATTTTTAAGCAACCGAATCCAGTTATTTCTTATAATCTAATGTTTGAATTTTACATGATGTAAAAATAGTCTTGAAATCACTTGATCTATCTCTGGGACTGTTGCTGAAGATTGGCATTGTAGGGCATTTAAAAAAAAAGAATGTGACATGCTAATACGAGAACGAAAATTCGATATGGTGGCGACATATCTTTCTTAGCTATTCTTGGTACTGCAAATTGTTACTAATCAGATAGAATGTTCTATCAATAATAGTAATGTGGAATACTGTAGTGCTAAATGGTTGCGGAATTTAATGATTAGTACTCAAAGTCTTTGGTAACTGCATGATGTTTGGTAACAACCGGAAAAACATTCACATTCCAATCAGCCCAATCAATGGACAAACAGCCATTTACCTCTAGCAATTCACGGACGAAAAAAAATCCTAAATCAAAGCAACTTTTTTCTCACAATCGATTGATTTTTGGACCTTGGACCATCCCGGTTATCAATAATGAATGCACTCAAGTCAACAGATATATCCTTCCTTAAACCAATGTGGCTATGTCTTATTTCTTAATTAATGTAAATATTGAGAAATACAGGAAAATATCATGATGTTTACTTTTTCATTGCTACTACTACTTGATACCAATATTATTGTAGCTTGCAACGAGTAATTGCTACATCTACGTCAGCACACGCTCTCTGTGAATTGTGGTATATTTATCCGGTGTATAGAGCATCGCTGAAGGATGACTTCTTCGTTTTTTTTTTTTCATTGTAATGAATTCTTTGGTTGTACATCCATAATGGTACCTAGCTTACGTGGACCTTAACCCATTTTTTTGGGGTCCTGAGTGGACCTTAGCCCTAAGCCTCAGGGGCGTGTTCCTTTCAAATTTTAAATGGGCCCGAATATGGACATGCTTTTCTTTGGCATATAAAAAATGTGTCAACTTTGTTTTTGTTCATCAATCTTGCTACGGTTAAGTGGCCTATGATACTACTTATCATGTTTGGGCCAAAGATCCACTTAGCCAGTCCAGACTGGGGCCACCACCATCGTGCTTGTGGACCTGCAATCAAACTTTGGCCAAAGTCTAAACGAAGAGATGATAAGGGGTAGGGTAAATGGTGGGGGTAAAATGACCAAAAAAAAAAAAATTGGAGTGGGGTGTAACTAAAAATGAAGTGAGGGAAAAAGAGAACTCTACAATTGAACTGCCAAGCTAAGCTTAGAATCATTCTGAATTATTATATGATCTTTAACTATAATTTGTCTTCAACTACTTCTTAATTGCTAAAAAGATTTTTATTCCTTTCTATTTCTCTTTATTAACCGGAATGGTCAAGCAATCAACCCGGTAGCTGCCTCATCCCATGCATCAGTTTCCTTTCCTTATTCTTTTTTTTTCCCCATATTTAAACTGGTATATATAATTGCTCGTATATTGTTGTTATTTCACTTTAAGAAAAGTTCTATTTTTAGAAATAGAAGATAAAAAGGTAAAAGATGATAACATTGTTTACCAAGATAAAGAAGAAGATACTCAAATTTAAAAACAGACAATAGAACATTATTTTTTCTTCCTAAGAAATTACTTACACAATTTTGAATGAAGATTGAGGAGTAGTAGTTAAGTTAACCGTTCATAACCCCACAATTTGAATTTCCAATATTATTATAGGCAAAATTCGTCTATAGGCCCAACCTACTTCTATTATAAATAACAACATTTAAAAAGAATCTAACTAAGATCATGAAGACAATTGTCTACTCTAGTAATAAAGCAACGTGAATCATTTTCTGGTTAAACAACTTCTTACAAAGAGGTAAGATTTGTTTGAAAAAATATCGAGTCAAAAGAATCCAATCTACCTAACACTCCTTTCCCCTCAACTATCACTCTTCTAGTCCCAATTTCTTAACACTACAACAATTTTTCCTTAATTTCATTTTCTGGTCTTGAAGCCCGGGCACAAATAAATATTTGACAACATAGTATATTACTCCGAATTCTATGCTTGGAGGCTTCGTTTATCCATGCTATGATTGCGCGCGTGAATAAATGTTACGGTCTTATGGACTTGACACGATATAATTTGTCAACCACGTCGATAGTTGAGGATTGAGATATTTCTCTTCTCCCATAGTCCGAGTTGCCTCAAAATCTAAACTCGGCGTCAAAGGGTGTAGGACATTTCCAACTTCTGACATGATAAACTCTCCAGCTGAAAAAAAAAAAAAGAGAAAAAATAATAATAGAAGAGTTATGTAATTTATATTGGATTAGCATAGTATAACATGGCAACTAATTTTTTATTCACTATTATATAAAATATAAATCTCATTTAAATAAATTTAGGTAATATTCAATAATAGATTAAAATAAATCAGTATATTGTCCTATGTTAAAGTTAATATAAAATATCATATTGATTTATATTTCATTCACCATTAAATATAATATAACCTAATTTAAATATAAGATTCACATTATATTAAATAATAAATAATGAACGAGTCAATGGTTACCGTATAAATAACATTAATATAAAAGAGGAAGGATAATAAATTGGGCCAGACTACTATGAGGACCGTGAATGACTGAAATCATCACATGTCCTGCACGCCCCCACAAGTGTTTCTGCGACAACGGCATCATCACCGTTCATCTAGCTTGACGATGGCCCACTCAATAATTCTGAACGTCCCCGAATGAAATATCAACCGTCCGATATAAAGATGATGGGGACAGCACCAACCTGTGTGACTTGTGTCTTTTGACTGCTAGTTACTTAATTAGGAGCCAACAGATTGTGGAAATGAAAAAAGCTATTCTTCGAATTGTTCCCCACGCGCCTTTCAACCACGTACTTCTAACTTTCTCGGTCTCTTTTCTCTTTTTCCCTTCTTCATCCAGCTATGCAAATCGAAAGTGCACAAAGCTTGTTCTGCGCTTTAACGAGGCTATTCTTGTAACCGAATTCGGGTGTGTTTATTTGGAATTCTGAAGTCTTGAAATTTTTTTTAATCTAAAAATATTATTTTATAGTTATTTAAATATTTTTAAAAATTAGTAAAAAATTAATTTTTAAATTTTTAATTAAATATAAAACTTAAATTTTATAATAAATTTTTTCAAAATCTAAAATGAACATATATTATAATCTTCTAAAATAGAATTTTTTAAAATAAAGATGAGAGAATAATTATCATTAATCAACTTAAGATCATTTAATAAAATTCACATACAATATATTTTATTATTAAGGGTGATTTACTTGCTTAATTAATTTCTCACTTTATATGATCTCAATTCACTTGTAATACTTGTTAATAAACTAAACAAAAAATATAAGATATATACTACAAATTTTTATTTTATTTTTTATACATTGGGGGGAGATGGCCATTTTTTTAAATATACTAAATATTTGTATTTTGGTTTTTTAATTACTATTCATAAAATATAAATTAATTAACAAGAGAAACCTTAAGTTTATTGTATATTTTAATTTAAATTATAGACAAGCGGATGGCACTCGGAATATCCTTCTCCTTATGTTGTTCCACAATTGGGTAGCAAAACAATAAATTTTCACATTTCATATAGAATTAAAGTATTCATTCATTTATGAAAAAAAAGAAGCAGCAGCAAGCAAGGTTTGTAATGATGATAGAAGTATTGCAATTTAGAATCGCTTAAATCGACATTAACTATCGTGATCTTATAATTAAAACTTTCTTTTAACCTGCTTTTCATTACAATTGGATTGCTTTATCTTGCTCTCCTTTTTATTTTTCCTTTATTAATTGTAATAAATTCATGTGACCAACATTTTGGAAAGAAGATCAAACTAATGACCGAATATTCAGCTTTCATCATGTGTCTGTCGGTTAACAGGAAAAAGAGAATATAAAAAATTCATATATCTGTCGGTTGTGTTGATTAATTAGTGTGGACACTCTGCCATTTTATATGATAAGTTAATACATTACTGTGCAAATAATTTGGCTACATTGCGTGCAATGAGTGACAGCCTCTCTTCCATTTCCATTTCCCACCACTCGCTTGCATGTGGAATTGGAAAGGGGAAGTTGTCTTGTTCACATAATCTCCTTTGTTTTCGATTTTCATTTTCGTTGAAGCTGTGCTACTCAACTTATTACATTGTTGGAGGTATCATCATAACTAGCGTTGATATTTTAATGAACTGTGTTTGATTGGATTTTGATATAAAATTTACCTGAAATACATTACATTTCGAGCTATAATTCACTTGTTTTCAAATTTGACAAGCGTTAAAACTCACATGACCTTACTTTCACGAATGGAAGAAATATTAGTAGGTTAGGGTCCCGATCGGCACGCATGGAAAAAATTGCATGAACTATCTTGAATGGTGAGAAAGATAACTCATGGCAGATCCATGACTTGTAATCCCCTTGCATATAGAAACTAATTGTTGTCACCTGAATGAAGATCATCATAGTCATGGTATAACTAAAAAATATTCGAGACGTTTTCTTCAGTTTCAGAAGAGATATTTACATATTTTCAACATAGAAGCTAATAAAAAGATCTAATCACGGGCTAAATTTGGCTCGAAATATGTTAGAACAATTAACGCAATTAATTAATACAACTATTTTGTTGATGAGCAGCTGGTTGTTAATGACGTTAATGAAGGATGTGCAATATTAATTTTGTAGTCATTACCCGAAAGAATCTTGACATGAATAAAGTAAGACACGATATGTTGATAGGAAGTGATGGGCCACAGCTCTTAGGTGTTTTGGGCTTCCATGTTTCATTATGTTCCGCATATTATTGGTTTTCAATTCGTAGCTAAAGATTGAAGAATATGAATATATATATATATATACGCCACTTTATAGATCTGAAAAATTAATGGGGGTTAAACATCATTTTGTTGCTAACGTCTTTCATGTAAGAAAAAGGAAATAAAGAGGATCATGCAACATCGTCTTCATGCTACATATGCGATCTACTATTATATTTAACATAGCATTGAATAACGATTATAACACGTCTTTAACTTAGACGAATCGCACGGCAACACCCCCCATCCAGCGGATAGAAACGCTGCCTTTTTAGATTTTGAGGACCATTCATGGCTTTCCTTCATTTCTATCCAGATCCTGTCCCAATTAACTTTCACACTTTGCTTTGCTTTTCCTAATTTTCCTTTTTTTTTTTCACGATGATCTTATCAAGATATAAAAGATTACAGTGACACACTGACCTGTAAATTGAATCCGAATGGGAATTGGGAAATAGAAAGCCTCTGCCGACGTCGTATTCATGCCAACATTGGAAAATGGAAATAGAAGGGTAGGGAAAGTCTTGCTTTGTGGAGTGCATTGCATTGTCACCCGGCATATTTTATATTTAAATAGTATTACTTATCTACGTTTATGCATATAGGAGTGTTATTTTGTCCTTATAAAATATTTCTATTATATAATTTCATTGCAGGTAGCCCTTGTGAAAAGTTTTAAATCATTTTAAAGAAAACACTACTTTGAAATTGGAAGCTAAAAAAATCTGACTAAACAATTTTTTTTTAATAAATTTTTACATCATTACAAGAGTTCTTTTTGCCTACGATCAAAATAAATTATTCACAAAACATATGTAAGTATCCGTAAAGATTTTTAATCTTTATTCTAAAAATATTAAACTGAGCATGCTTCATTTTTTTTCTTTAATTATGTGGCCCAAAATACATCTCTAGCATCAGTAAACAATCAGGCGGATATTGTGCTGACACATTAGACTTGGTGACGACAAATTAAGGTCCTGTGCAATATCCCACCGCAGGGATAGATACACGCTTGACAATGAGATTATTCAACAATAAATCAATAAACAATAACTATTATTTTAATTATTCCTCCCTTCTTTTTATTATTATTTTTTAAAAAAAGAAAAAGGGCTGTCCCACTTGTACTGTTTCTGTGTCTGTGTGGACGTTATAACACTCCCATCTTCTGAGTCCACACTCACTCACTCACTCACATGCCTCTCACAGTACATCGAACCCACTCTTCAATGGCGAAACTGTTGCTAAATTCCACTCCTCCACCGCTTCTTTTCTCCATAATATTGCTCTTCATTTTACCATCCCAAAGCTTCCTCGCTGTCTCTTCAGATCAACCATCCAAGAAGACCTTCATCTTCCGTGTCGATTCCCAATCTAAGCCGTCCATTTTCCCCACTCACTTCCACTGGTACACCTCCGAGTTCATCGCCGACCAAGGCCGCATCCTCCACGTGTACGACACCGTCTTCCACGGCTTCTCTGCTGTGCTCACGCAGGACCAGGTCGCATCCATACGCCAGCATCCCTCCATACTCGCCGTCTTCGAGGACCGCCGCCGCCACCTCCACACCACTCGCTCCCCTCAGTTCCTCGGCCTCCGGAACCAGCGAGGCCTCTGGTCCGAATCCGACTACGGCTCCGACGTCATCATCGGAGTTTTCGACACCGGAATCTGGCCGGAGCGCCGGAGCTTCTCCGACTTGAACCTCGGTCCGATCCCTCGCCGCTGGAAAGGTGTTTGCGAATCTGGAGTGAGATTTTCACCGAAGAATTGCAACAAGAAGTTGATCGGTGCGAGATTCTTCTCCAAAGGACACGAAGCTGGTGCTAGCTCTTCTGGTCCGTTGAATCCAATCAACGAAACGGTCGAATTCCGTTCACCTCGCGATGCCGACGGTCATGGAACACACACAGCGTCCACCGCCGCCGGCCGCTACGCTTTCCAGGCGAACATGTCCGGTTACGCTTCGGGGATCGCGAAGGGCGTGGCTCCGAAGGCAAGGTTGGCGGCTTACAAGGTTTGCTGGAGGAATGCCGGTTGCTTCGATTCTGATATACTCGCCGCCTTTGACGCCGCCGTGAACGACGGCGTTGATGTGATTTCTATTTCAATCGGCGGCGGAGACGGCATTGCGTCACCTTACTACCTCGATCCAATTGCAATCGGTTCATACGGCGCCGTTTCGAGAGGAGTTTTTGTGTCTTCTTCCGGCGGAAATGACGGACCTAGCGGAATGTCAGTGACGAACCTCGCTCCGTGGTTGACGACGGTTGGAGCTGGCACAATTGACCGCGATTTCCCCTCGCAGGTGATTCTCGGCAACGGAAAGACACTCTCCGGCGTGTCGCTGTACGCTGGAGCTCCGTTGAAGGGGAAAATGTACCAATTAGTGTACCCTGGGAAATCAGGTGTTCTCGCTGATTCACTCTGCATGGAAAATTCACTGGATCCGAAGCTCGTGAGGGGTAAAATCGTGGTTTGTGATCGCGGAAGCAGTCCTAGGGTTGCGAAAGGCCTCGTGGTGAAGAAAGCCGGAGGAGTTGGAATGATTCTCGCGAACGGAATCTCCAACGGCGAGGGACTCGTCGGCGACGCTCATCTCATCCCTACGTGTGCTGTCGGCGCCGACGAAGGCGACGCCATCAAAGCATACATCTCATCCACCAGAAACCCTACAGCAACTCTCGATTTCAAAGGAACAGTTCTCGGAATCAAACCGGCGCCGGTTCTGGCCTCCTTCTCGGCCAGAGGACCGAACGGTTTGAACCCTGAGATTCTCAAACCGGATTTGATTGCTCCAGGCGTTAACATCCTCGCGGCGTGGACCGATGAGGTTGGACCAACCGGTTTAGATTCGGATTCGAGAAGAACCGAATTCAACATCCTTTCCGGAACTTCAATGGCTGCGCCTCACGTGAGCGGCGCCGCCGCGCTGCTGAAATCGGCGCATCCGGATTGGAGCCCGCCGCCATCAGGTCGGCCATGATGACCACCGCCACCGTTCTCGACAACAGGAATCAGCCTATGATCGATGAAGCTACTGGAAACGCTTCCACGCCCTACGATTTCGGTTCTGGACACTTGAATTTAGGGCTCGCAATGGATCCTGGCTTGGTTTATGATATATCTAACAATGATTATGTTAATTTCCTTTGTGCGATTGGCTATGGTCCGAGGGTTATTCAGGTGATTACTCGATCGCCGGCGACGTGTCCGGCGAGGAAGCCGTCGGCGGAGAATCTGAACTATCCTTCGTTCGTTGCGATGTTTCCAGTGTCTTCGAAGGGGATGTCATCGAAGATGTTTATAAGGACTGTGACTAACGTTGGGCCTGCGAACTCGGTTTACAGCGTGAGGGTGGAGCCGCCGGCGAAGGGCGTGACGGTGGCGGTGAGGCCGTCGCGGCTGGTGTTTTCTGAGGCGGTGAAGAAGCGAAGCTTTGTGGTGACTGTGACGGCAGATACCCGGAATCTGAAAGTGGGTCCTTCCGGGGCGGTATTCGGGTCAATTTCGTGGACCGATGGAAAGCATGTGGTTCGGAGCCCCGTTGTCGTTACTCAAATAGAACCGTTATAAAAAAAAGCAGCAGCTTCGGTCATTGTCGTTTTGATCGATGCGACTTGTTAGTGGCACATCCCCAAACTTGCCACGCATAATACTAGAGACAATAGAGATTCCTCTTATCTCTCTTATTTCTTTCTTCTTTTTAAGTTTTTTTTTTTTAATCTAGGGCTGTGTGTAACCCCTTTGTTAAAATGAGAAGGAAGGAGTTGTAATTCCCTTGTTTCACTCTTTTTATATAAGAGATAAAAAAAAAAAAAAATCTGTTTTGCGTTTTCTAAGGCTTCATCTTCTTTTAATATTATGCTATTTTTGTCTAAACAACTTAGTTATTACATATAAAGATGGATACATGGTACAAGGAGTAAATTGAAAGATGTATGCCTGTCATAAAATGAAAAGTCACTTTCAAGTTGGACGGAATGAAAGAACGATAAGTCGTTTATATACTACAAAACCACTTTTCAAGTTTCTTACATTATCACTTACCATATTTCCAGCTTGTTTGTTGTGCCTCTTCTCTACTTCCATGGCTAGACGTTGAAACTTGGAAGTTGTGTGAAACAAAGTGAACAAGCACTAGCACTGGTGTTCAATTAACGTTCTAGTTCAGTTCTATAATAATTATTATAACGAATCATTGATTTATTATACTACTCTCTTAGCAAGATAAGGACATTAGTCGCAACCAATCGAATTTACTATACCATTTGGGATTAGCTTTCTCTCAATTCCCAACATATTCTGCGCTCAACTGTCGAAAATTATTTACATAATTACCATACACATTCCATATTGAATTATTAGCCTTGTTTGGAATCTTTATCTTGTCCTTTTATTGTTTCTATCCTCTATGGCTTATTTTTACGGGCTTACCTGACCTATTTCTTCTTATGAGTTGAGAGCATGTTGTGTAATATAAGCTTTGGGTTAGGTTTAATAAATAGATAAATACATGGGAACAAGATTCTTGTTAAGAGCAAAAAAGTCTATGGGTTTGCCTTTGGAGCAAAAGTCTATGAAGTAACCGTTAGCTCTTGATTATTTATTTCATATTCTTTCTGGGGCATTTTACACCGTTAACAGTAAATAGTGTGAGGTTGGTTGAAACCATGTAGCATTACTTTTCTAACACTAAAAAATGGATTATTTAATTGGAAACTTACTCTATTAATTTTTGATGTGATAGATAAATGAAAAAAATTGGTCATCATCACATTCAATATTAATGGAATAGGTATTCTAATTAACACATACTTTTGGATGTTGGAATAATATTTTTATTAGAGAAGAGATGTACCCCTAAATTTTCAGAATTTAGAAAACACCCTTTAGTATTGACACTTTCCCTACAAACTAGAATTTTGAACGACTCAGGACTACATTTCGCCCCTCAAATTTTCAATTTTCAAACTAGTTCGCCTAGCTGGGGGTAACATAACACGAATCAGAGCTGCATGTTAGGAATCTTCGTTTTGGAGATCATAGTTCAACTCCGTTCAGTTTAGAATAAGTACTTAATAAACTTGCTGAGCTGTAAATTTAATTAATCATGGAAAGCTAGGTATTACTGAAGAAAAGCAATACACCCCAACCCCAAGTTTCATGGATGTACCAAACGCATGCAACAGACAACTATGAGACAGACGGTCCCAAAAATAAAAAAGAAACCTTACTTGTCCAAATTATTTAGCAACTAAGCTTTGGTTTTATCCATTTGTTAACTAGTAGTGCATTCTAGGTTCATACATTAGACAAATAATATATATGGGAGAAGTTGGGTGGGTCCACTTGTGGGAATTTGGACACATGTGAGCTTGTAATCTGATACCATATCCTTACCAACTGAAAGCAAAAGGAATCTGATACTTGGCGTTAAATATGGAGACCGATTACTCGGTATTATTTTCCATTTTCAACCCACTAAACCAAAGGTTTATCTGAATCTTAAGGGTTGGGGAAAATATATTTTTAATTGCTGAGCCTCTCGTTGGAGCTTACCTTATCTTCATTATTAACAAACTATAATAACATGGTAACGCAATAATTTAGTGCGCCTCTAGCAAGCAAAAGGAGCCCCTGGCACTCTCCTTTGATGTGGTTGGTGGGAAGCTATATGCTTTATAGTGGAACAATAATAAACAAGTTAGCAATGCTGTAATTTTGCTCTTGTATTTACCCTGATTTGGTGTGGTTGAGAATATATATACCGCTGCTTGATTTGTAGACTGTAGGGTATACCGTTGGTAGGAAGAATAAAAATAGTAGACAACTTGTGATAACAAAAGCACCCCCATGTTCCCTCCGTTCCCTTTCTCTTATCAATTTGTTGGAGGATGTGGCTCCTATGTCGCTTTCTCTTTCAGGAACAAGGAATTTGTAGTAGGGTTGAGCGTAAATCAAATAAGATTAAGCTATGAATTAACATTATGATTACAAGTCAAAACTGATCACAGAATCAATTGGTTTTATTTTATGAAGCAGTGCAAAATCAATGACTTATTTGTAAGTATGGAACAGAGAGAGAGAAGAGAAGAACAGAGGTTCTGCAAGCAGATGAAACGATTCTTCAATAACTCTCTCCGATTGTCATGTTGGATTCTTCACTAGCCTTTCATTTTTGTTAGGCAGTGGAGTGATGCGGGCCAAGAAAAAGATTCTTTAGCGCTTTAGATTCGAAGACGTGCATATTTTTGTAGTTGGTGTTTACATCTATATAGATATGGATATTCATTTGTCCAGTTGTTGCCTCTTTAGTTAGTTTATTTAGTTTTAGTACGAGACAATCTTGGCATATCTTCTACGTTGTTTTCTTTTTGGTCAAGTCATATCTTCTACTTTGATTTTTTTTTCTTTTTAAAAGGATAGCTTCTCAATCCATGACCATATAGTCAACCCAAAAGTAAACATAGTAAGCACCAAAGGTCTTTAAATTAATTAGCACATGCTTAAAATTTTGAATATTATATAGTCAAATATTTAAATTGATCCCTTAAAATTGTATTGAAGGATAAATTAATCTCTTAAATTTTAAAAATTTCAAATTGATCCTTCATATTTAAAAAGGGAACAAATTTATCCTCCTAAGAAGGATCAATTTGTCCATTTTTTAACTTTATAAAACTATACTGAAGAACCAATTTGTCCCTTTTAAATGTGAAAAATCAATTTATAATTTTCAAAATCTAAGACTAATTGTTCTTTAATACATTTATGAGGAACAAATTTGAGTATTTAGCCTATTATATATTCATCCTTATCAAAACCTAAAACCCAACATAAGCTATCAAGCACATTGTCACCAAATTTAGGAAAATAAAACAACGAACAGAGTTATTCAGCTCAGTCCATACTCGATAGAGCTTATTTCTTGTTTTGTGGGTATTTGCCCAAACCCGAAAACATGGGCTGGGTAGAACGTATAAATGGGCTTGTTGGGCCCTCTTTTATCTTCATAATAAAACCCCGGTGTCCTGTCTATCTGCCACTCGTTTGCTTCCTTCCTGTGTTTCTTCCAGGTGAAGCAAGTAACTGTAATTGTAACTGTCACACGCACGAGGCAGAGCGCTCCACGTCTACGGTTATAACACGCCTACTCCACCCCTTCATTGCCACCTGTCCTCTGCTTTCCTATGTCGGCTTCTCCTTTAACATCTTTGTCTTAATCTTAATCAATGCCGCAACAACATAGTGTGTATATATTTATTTATATCACATTCACATTCGTGTTCATCTTCAACTTTCACATACAAATTTCATAACACACAATTCACAACCATGTCATCGTCTTCTTCTTCTTCTTCTTCTACCATGTATCCCTCAATTCACGCAAACAACGATGCTGTCTCCCACGAACAACCCTTCGAGCATGTTCTCATCACAGTTCCCGGCGTGTTCCTCCACCTCATAGAGAAAGACTCCAGCGTGCAACTTGCTTCCGGGGACCTCACCATATCGAGCTTAAAGGAAGGAGACAACGTCGTCGCCGTCCTCGCTCGCATCGGCGACCAAATCCAATGGCCGTTAGCGAAGGACGTTTCGGCAGTTAAACTCGACGAGTCTCGTTACTTCTTCACCCTCCGCCTTCCGCAGAAAGAGGAAGCAGAGAAAAATGAGTACGAAGTGTTGAACTACGGGTTGACCATAGCTTCAAAGGGTCAAGAGCGTGCGCTGAAGGAACTAGATGAGGTGTTGGAGAAGTACAGCTATCTTTCGGTGGAGAAGGTGGAGGGTGTTGGTGGGTGGGACGTGGTGGAAGGGTTTGTGGCGGCGAAGGAGACGTCGCCGGAGGAGTTGAGGGAATCAGGGGAGAAGAGGGAGCTGGTGGCGGAGAGCTCTGCTGCTTACTGGACTACTTTGGCACCAAACGTGGAGGATTACAGTGGCCGCTTTGCAAGGTGGATAGCTGCTGGGTCGGGGCAAGTGGTGAGGGGTATCTTGTGGTGTGGGGAAGTCACTGTTGAGAGGTTGAAGTGGGGGAATGAGTTCTTGAAGAGGAGGATGCAGCCTGGTTCTCAGTCACAGATCAGTCCACAAGCCTTGAAGAGGATGAAAAGGTTGGAACAATTCAATGTTTTGTTTTTATTACTTCAAAATACTCAACATATATGTGTCGAAGACATATCATGTGCCAATGTTTTTATATACTCCTAATTATATTTCCCATTTTTTTAATTTGATTTATATCAAAATTCTGTATCGTACCTGTATTACTGATTACTCCTATTAGTATCTGTGCAATATATGTTTCGGATCATCAGAGTTTAGTCTTCAGGTTCATTTTTATGCCTCTACTTTTGTCTCTTTTTTTATGGTGGTTAGAGCATGTAGAAATTCTTTCTTACGTGATGTGATGTTGGAGCTTTTTCAGGGTTAAGAAGTTGACAAAGATTTCAGAGAAAGTGACCATTGGGGTTCTCTCGGGGGCTGTCAAGGTGTCTGGATTCTTCACTAGTTCCGTGGTGAATTCTAAAGCGGGCAAAAAATTCTTTAGCCTTCTTCCTGGGGAGATCGTACTTGCTACTTTGGATGGATTCAGTGAGTATACATATCTTTATCTGTACTATCTATGCATGAAAATTAGAACTTCATTTCTTTTTTGTTTTTTTTTTTTTTTTTGGTCTCAATTCTAAGGTTGTACTGTGTATGATGTGCAGATAAGGTCTGTGATGCTGTAGAAGTAGCTGGAAAGAATGTAATGTCTACTTCATCTATTGTGACAACAGGACTTGTTTCACATAAGTAAGTTTCAATCTCTACAAAATTTAGTTCTCTATTCTCTCATACCAATCTTTGTTATGTTTGGTTAGTTCACTACAAAATCTATCTCCTAGTGATGTAGTGTTGATTGAATTGCTTTTTCTTTCTATTGTCATATATTAGATATGGAGAGCAAGCAGCTCAGGTGACAAATGAAGGCCTTGGCGCAGCAGGGCATGCAATTGGGACAGCCTGGACTGTGTTCAAAATCAGAAAGGCACTCAACCCCAAGAGTGTTATCAAACCAACAACATTAGCCAAAGCTGCTGCAAAAGCAGGTGCCGCTGAATTGAAGGCTAAGAAATAGCAAGTGTTATAACATGTTTAACAAAGCAAGGGGAATGAACAACCCTGCAAAATATTTTGATACATTATATACCTGGTAGATGAAAGAAGCAGTTTAGGAAATACATGATTGTATTCGTTTTTTAGGTTTATTCATCTTTTGGATTGAAAATAAATTGTGTTAATTTGCTAAATGCTTTTATTGAGTTTCACCAGAAGCTTAAGAGGGTCTTGAACACACCTATTGCTAATTTAATTTTTTTCCCCTCCTTGCGTACTCTCAAATTTAAAACTGCATAATTAAGGATGAAGCTATCACGAAACTGATTCTAATTAAACATGTTTAGTATGAAGCTATCACGAAACTGATTCTAATTAAACATGTTTAGCATGGATGAGGCTATGTTTGTGTAGTGTAGCCAAGTCTCTCTCCTGCTAGCCCTCTGTACTATATATTCAACTGTTCACCTGGAGTAATGAACTTGAATAGTGGAAGAGAATCAATGTGACTGAAAAAATAGAATGCAAAAAAAAATAATAATAAATGAAAAAAGGGGAGCAGGTAGCATACTAGAGGAGAGGAAACAGAACTGGAAAAAGTAATTAATAATCATTGCATATTAGCATACAAATTATTTCTGTTCACTTCGAAAGTGATAGATGCACACAGATATACGTCTAGAGATAATGTAACTATAATTTTCTCTCTCACATCCTGCTGTTCTTATCAGCAGCAAGTAATGAGCATATATTCTTGATATATATACTTGCATCAAATGTGCGATCAAATATGATTTTTTGTATTTTATGTTGTCTATAGTTCATGCATCTAGCCCACAAGGCTTCCCACTTAATAACTAGTTTTAAATGGTTTATAAGTTTTGAGATCCAAAACCACCCCGGCCATTGAGCCAACTGCGGCTGATATTGAAATGATGAGGCATGTGAAACTGAGTATCCGAAGGCCAAGCCACCGACTAGTCCATCGTCCTATCCTTTTCTGTGAAATATACATGTCGATTGGGAAATAAACTGTCAAGGGCCAGAACCCAAAAGCTCCGAGTATTCCAACCACATCGTTGAAGAAAGGCATGAGCATGGCTATGATTGTTGTCAGCAACACAAAAATCGTTCTCCACACCAAGCGAAAGAAGTTGAGTTGGTACACCCCAAAGAAGGGAATGGGAATTTCATATTCTGCTGTCACGAAATCATTCTTTGGCCACTTTCTTGCACTCCATTTTTCAACAAATGCAAACAAAGGCTGCGAAAATACCTGCATATATGTAACAGTTCTTAAATAACCATTACATTTCTTTAGCATGATTCAAGTTATTTTTAAAATTGACAAACTAAAGTGGAGAAAAATTTAAAGCAATCAAAGAAATGACAAAGTGGAAGATCTTAAGGCTGGCACAAGTTTGATTGTGCAAATTTGTGTATTTCAGGACAGATAACTGGCACTGAAGGATATAATACCTGGTATGCCCCAACTAGGTGCACAACAATTGCAAGATTTGCAATGTCCAAAAGCCAGTAAGGGTTATAAAAACCAAAACCAGTCAAGAGGTTTCCAGGAGCATCATCTCCAAAGGCTGCATAACCCATGCATCCACAGAGTAAATAGAACACTGTGGTAACCGTGATGCTCAATGTAGTGGCCTTTCTCATTGTCTTGTGCTCTGCTGGAGGAGATTTTATGGTGTCCTGCATTTGCAACACAGCCAAGATACATTTATTATTAGGTTGTTATTGTTGTGCATTGTGTCACTGTGAAGCATATGTGCTATCATGATGGGCCATTTTCAAATAACCTGAATTTCTATAAGGATTATGGAAAAAGAGTATGCAAAGGCCATTGCCCCAAGAGCTTGTAAACTCCTCCATATTTTCTGTGTTTCAGTGACTGTTCCAGCTTGTGTCACTGTGCCAATGCTAATTCCCAGCATACTTCCTTTGAAACTTCTATTTTCTGCAAAAGGAAGTAAATAATGATTTAATACGGCATATAAAAAGTATGCACAAAAAGTATGGATCTACTTGTACCTGCTACTTTTGCCACCCCAAGGCCCAATCCGACAGATGAATAAGTGAAGGACATGATAGCTGCAACTATGGAGAGCCACCATACTTGATCAAAGTCAGGGATTTGGGAGAATATAACTTCTGCTATACCAAATGTTATCATATACCCATTGCTTGACATATGGCATGGATCTTTTCCATGACTCTCATGATAGCAGTTGGACCTTTTTATGGCCCTGAGGCAAGGAAAGAAAGTTGATACACGTCATTAATTTAGTTAGTAAAGTTGTTGATTCAATTTATGTACCAACAGAGAAATATCTAAGGGCACTTTAGTTGTAACTCACATCATACTGACAGAGGCAGCAATGGTATAGCCAATAGCAATTCCAAACAGATTCACATATTGGATTAGGCCACATAACTTCACTTTTTTACCTCCTGAAACCCCAAAAGAGGGTGGCATTGTCAGTTTCATTTCCTCACAACAACCTCAGTGACTTCTCTAGGATACATATTACAGGTTTTTAGTCCTGATCTTACCTAAGATGTTCTTCACTGCATCCATGTAGGTGTAATTTCTCTGTCCGGTGACGGAATCACCAGTTCTGTAACACTGTGTTAGTAGGTTGGAAGTGTAGAGATTCACCAATGCAAAGAGAATCATGACAACAGGTCCAGCAACCCAGCCAAGCTGAGCCACTGCCCATGCTAGTGAAAGGACTCCTGAGCCTATGACAGCAGTGATGATATGAGCAGTTGCTGTCCAAAATGTCCCTACAACACCACAATATATTCTTCATCAGTTTCACATACTGGTTCAAGTATCTTAATAGGCAACATTTTTTTTTTAACTCCTGTTAGCAGTCTACCTTATAGCACATATATATGCTTGTTTATGTTTAATAAGTTTATAAATTTATTTTTTGACTTACTTTTTTCCCCTATTCTTGGATGATGATAAGGAAATTGTATAATATGTTATTTTTAAGGTACTTAAATGCACATCCCTTTGAAATCAATTATATTATGGCTTTGATATAAAGCTAAACCATAACCTGTTCTCTTCAAGCGACCATCATCATCGAAGCACTTGGAATAATTAGACTGAATATTCATTGGCTCGACCTCCGTTTGGGTTTTGGGCTGCACTTCTACTTGTAAGTAGTGCCTGATATCATGTCTCTCTTCTAACTGTTAGAATACATTAATACAAATGAAAATCAATCAACGTGAACAAAACATGAAGGAAAAAAAATTAAAAAAGAGTGTCTTCATAATAGAATATGTGCTAATTTTCTTACAATTCCCTGGTGGATTCTGCTAGGAAGGGTTCTACTTCTTGGCAACATGGCTGTGAAATGTAGCAGAACACTACGAGTACGTAACAAAGATGAATAAATGTGAGGGATACTTTCTTTTGACGAAAATGAATTGGATTTTATAGGAAAACACTTAAGAACTGTATTGTGTAAACGGAAGGTTATACTGTTTGCATCTGTGTGCACGATCGTGTAACACGTTTCCATTGATAGCAATGCAAGGACAACATAATCTTTTCAAAATACGATTTAATGCTACTGGGTTATTGGGCAAGAATAATTTCAGCTTGAAATCAATGCCACTTAGGACCTTAGGAACATGTTGCATACGAGATTAACAAACTGCAACTCTGATATTGTAGGAGTGCATGGGTCCATGAAAAGGTCGTAAAGGAACAAATGAATATCGAAGTTGATTACTTTTTTATATTGGTTTCCAGCGTGGAATGTTTATTCATGAGAGACATTGACCTTAGACCTTAGTGCTCCATTCATAAGAAATTGTTCCGTGTACCAGTCAGCAAATTGGTGATAATTTTGTTCATCTTTAAGTTCTTCACCCACTCGAGTTACTAATATACCTATATGCCTTTCATATTATGTCCCATATTCAATATTTACTTTGAACATTTTTGAGATTTGACGTCACCAAGATGACGCATATTCAAATTCACAATTTGAAAGCCTTCAACAAAGCATGATCACTCTATAAGATAACCATTTTCACTCAAGTTGCCTCAAGAAATTAATACAGCTCCTTAAAGCCCGAAATATTTTTTTTTAAAATGAAAAAGCGTAGAGCAAAAGAAGTCACTCATTATTATTGTATTGAAGCTACTTGTTCTACATCAACCATGATGACTCAAGCACCGGCAGATGGTGACTGGTTCCCTCCACCTATACGAGCAGGACTCTCAAGCCTTGTAAGTTTGTAAAATGTAAAAACTGAATTGGTTGGTATGTTTTGGTTTTGAGTAGTGTTATTTATACTCACATTTTTCAGAATAATGCGACACACTTTCATCTACCATTGGATGAAATGTGGGTCTAAACTACGAATGTATCCAATCCAATGATAGATATGAGTGTATGGTGTTCACAAATGATGAATATAATTTTTTGTCCTTTCTAATCTATAAAGATAATGCCAATTTGGTGAAAAAAAAAATGTAGAAGATACGCGCTTTGGATGTCAATTCCGGTTTCGTGGAGGTCTTCATTCATGTTCCCCCTAATCACAAATTCACAATGAATGGTACGTTATACCATTCTCTAATCAAAGACCTAGGGCGGATTCTCACATTCATATGGAAAAAAATCTGTAGGCTGCAGATTTGACTTTAACAAATCATAAGATGACAGTTGGACAACATGGGGTCCACCCAACAGTGAATGTAAAATTTGCTTCAAAGTTAATTATGTGTTGGAAATGTGGTTAGATCTGAATTTAGAGTTAAAATGCGGCGTGTTAATTATCCTTTCACTTAAATGGACAAATCACAAATCTGGACAAGAACTAAGCGTTTGTCACCGTGGTGGTTCAACTGTGATCACCTGTGGCGTTGTTCCACTCTCTTCGTCACCGGCACTCTTCCATCCTACCGGTGGAAGGCAATGGTAGGTCCTCTCCTTTTCCCGAACCACCCGCGAGACGGGTATTGAAATCTATACAATACAAGTATTATAATCTGAGGCCAAATGATTAATAATAATCACTTTTTTTCTTTTTCATTTGTACTTTAATACGAATGTTTTTAGTGGTGATTGTACATAAAGGTACTGCTTGATGTTGGTGGGTGAGGGATATTAGATAAACACGAATGCACAATTGTAAGATATTGGAGATCATGCTAAAAAATAATTAGATTTACGAAAATAGCTCAACATATAAAATGAACTAATATGAGGTCTTGTCATTGGCACCTGTAGTTCTAGTTGAGGAAATAGGTCGTGTCCTCGAGTATACTCCTGAATAACTCCAAAGACTAATGTTGATGGGAACCAAGCCTAACTAGTCGTGCGCCCACCACTGACTCCATCATAGAGTTCTGAATATATACTTTTGTAATTGTAACTTCTCATATAGTAAATGCATGTAAAATTCTGAACATTTGTTTTCTTGACTATGGTAAATGCATATATATCAAATGCAGCAGGAAAGAACAAAATTGCAGATAGCTTTGTGAATGATGAATGAGTTTTATCCACATGGAGGGGGTGTGCAATCTGAAAGCAAATCATTATACAGCAAAATTTCAGGATATGCCCTTTGTCAATGTAACATGCTAGCAAAACATGATCTCATCATTATAGCTCCTCCGTGAAGTATTTGTTAAAAAATAAATTAGCAACTGAAAAAAAAAATAATGAAGTTGTATCATATTCTAATTTCTTGATCTCAATTAAAGGATAAAAATTTCTAATGGATTGATCAATGATCTTTAAACTGAAATTCAATCTTAAATTTGTCACATACAACCACCATAAACATTGTTCTGTATTAGGTATGCAGCCATGATACATTCTTTTGCAGATATTGCACAAGATTGTCCCTTGGACATGTCACATGGTCCAACCACACTGCCTAACAATGTAGCAGGAAAAACAAATTCCAGATTTAGAATTTCAGATTTTTCCTTCACAAATTTTGAAAAACTGAAAATAAAAACTGAAACTAAACCAAACGAACCCTAACTTTCCCAAAATTAAAAGCTTGTGTCGTGAGTGAGGATAAGTGGCCTGATCAGAAGTTTTGAAGCTAATTTAAGAAAAAAAAATGTGTTGGCCCGCAAAAACCCACCTCGAACCCACGAGTTAAGTGGGCCAGGCCATTTTGACCCACTGGGTTGGCTCGCGGGCCAAAACCCACTTTGGTTTTTTTGGCCAAAAAACATCTCATAGTAATAAATGTTGATGAAAGAGTGAGTTCGGCGAAGCTGACACACCAAGGCAGGTTATCGAATTGAATCAACACTTGCTGCCTCTTGTTAGCTAGAAAAATATTCTTTACACTCTTGGCATTGAATAAGGGAATTTTATTTTTGGATCAATAAATTTAGAAGTGAGATCTTTTTCACTCTATTAATCCAAGAATGAAACTTCTCATTTTATTCGCTAATGTGAGATTCTTACTTAATGATCAAAATCCTAGAGTGTAGAACCAAACCAAAATAGTTGGGGGCTCCTCATAAAGTAATTAATTCGATCACTTTCCATAGCAACTCAACAATAGTACTTTGTTGTAGTCTTCCCTATCTTTTACCACAAACCTTAGCATGTAGAAATACAACCATGCACAATTATAAAAGCGAACCTGAGGCTTAGGTTTGTAAATAATAACTTGACCTTGTACACTAATATTAGGGTCTTCATAACCCGTCCCGTCCTCCAACCCGACCCCTGCCGAAAGCTCAGGGCAGGGTTCGGGTCTTGAAATTTATCCAGGAAATTTTCTGTGAGTTTGGGTTATACGTTGGGTTGGCCCCCCTTTTAGTCAAATAATCCCTTAAAAAATATATATTTTTATAATAATTTATGAAAAATTATAAGATTTTAAAGTTCAAATAATATATTTTATATAACTTAATATTATTTCTACATTGATATGATTTATTTTAAAACCTATATCGTAAGATATCTCTAAAATTTTACTTCTTACTTGTAAAAATTTATAACTTAACTATGTACAATATCTAAATTATCGTATATTGTTCGAATATTAGGTTAACCGGAGGACTTAAGACATAGTCGAGTAATTATTTGTTCGTTCGGGTTTCAAAAATTGACTCGGCTAAAATTCAGTTGATTAGGTTTTGTCCAACCCGTCCCTTGTACACCCCTAACTAATACACATGAATGTACTTAGAGAATAAATTGAAAATGAACTGAAAAAAAAATCAAAATTATCTATTTATTTAGTTTTTATAATGTATATAACAAGTTCAAGGCACAACATGATCTAAATAAACTTAAAAAAAAGGTCCATCACGAGATAAAGTAAATTTATTAAGAGAAATGATATTTAGATATCTAAAAGTGATGTTCATTTGACACCCATCAAATTTAAGGGTGGAAAAGATAGATGGGTCAGGTATAATGTTGGGATAATAGATGTCTAAATAGGATATTCATTTTTTAATCTCCGAATATCATTTCTCATTTATTAATTTGGTTGGAAGTGTCAACCATCCACAGTTTTTCCTTTTAGGCGATAATAGAAGACCTTTTTTTCTCTCTCTTTATTTTTTATTTTTTTTAATAAAATGAAGCAGGGTTGTGGGTTTCAGTCTCTCACACGCAACGGTTTTTGTTTTTTGGGTCAGCTCACACACAAAAGCTCTTCTCCTGTTTAGTAGACTTGGGCCCATGAGCCTAAATCTTCCTCTCTTTTTATCTGGAACGTAAATCTGAAATGTCCCTTTATAAGACCCAACTTTGCCTTTTAAAGATAAAAAATCATTAGGCCCAATTGTAAAGTGATCTGTTTATGGTCAACAATTCTAAACCCAGACCAAAAATTCAACAATATTAAACTGATGTCGACCCAATAAAAAATTGTAAACTGATCTCAATACAAATATGTTGTTTATTTCTTTTGTTTTTTGTTTTTGTGGTCGTATTTCTTTGGTTTTCTGGTTACACACAAATGTTGTTTATTTTTTACTCCCTCCCTTGCAAAATTATATGAGGGAAGAGAAACATAAATGAACAGTGATTTTCGAAGGCAGAAAAATAAAAATACTAGTAGTAGTAGTAGTGAATTGGTGTGGAATCAAGCAGGAAAGTTGTTGGTTGGTTGGTTGGTTTGTCTGTAGAGGAGTTAATGTTTTGCCCACAAGTGATCCAACACCCAAAGTCACATCCACATCCAAGCAGTGATTGTAATGATATCAAGTTGATTGATGATCGTGCTAGTTGGTAGAAGCGCTACCACACTATTAAATTTGTCAAACTCAACCGTGGCGGTTGTTAAATTTAATATTATATAATTATTATAACTTTACATACATATATTCAATACTTATCTTGCTTCTGAAGCTACCTGATGGGTGTGTGGCGAGCTTCTGGGGATCGAGATATACTTTTGAGGGTAAGAAAAAAATATTGCGGTCTGTTTTATTTAATGTTTGAATCCTTAATTTTGTGAGTTAATATTATCTTCTATTGTAACTATATTTTATAATACAATGATCATTAAAGTATTCAACAGTAACCTAAAATGTGCCCTTGGTGAAGCCTCCTCCAAAATGAATTGAAACCGACATCAAGACTCTCATCTAGTGTGACTGTGTGTGCATATGTGAATTCAAAAGCTACGAACAAGTGGAGAAACTGAGAAAACAAATCCAATAATTGTAGCTCACCTTTTAAAATGTCAGAATCAAATTGAAGACAAGTATAGTTGGTATGTCTTGGCAATTTTAGTTTAATTGTAGGATAAAGAGGCCCAACACCATGTAATGCCATGTATAAAAAAGTATTCACCTAACTCCAAATTTCTGCAAATATTATTTTGGAAGATTGTTGAGATTTGGAATTTTCTCAATGGATGTTTGGGATAAGTTTTCCGGAAAATCCATCCTTGTTTCATGAGCAATGAAATATATATACCTTCAGATTATATGAATATATTTAAATCAAGGAGAGAAACGTCGTCGAAAAGACCAGAAAAGAAGAGCTTTTTTTCAAGTCACGTAACATGATTAATTAATATAGCTCAAACAAACGAAGAGTTTAAGGCCCCCAAGCCAAAAATTTGCCAAATTTCAGATAGCCAAACTTAACATGATTTATTCAGTACCAAATCGCACATAATATCACCACTTGTTCAATTAGCTACTAATAATCTTGAATACTTGTTTGCCTTTAATTAATTGTAATCTTTTAGTTTCTGAATTTTCAATTAGGTTCACATTTTAAAAGTTTTCAATTAATTAAAAACTTTTAAATGTAGAGGTAAAAATTAAGTAAACTGATGGATTAATTAAACTCTTATTTGCCAACCGAGTAGTATTCTCAAGTCATTGTCAACTGGGGTTGACTTGATGACTTCGCTGGTTGGGAGGCATGCTCTTTTTCCTAAACATTAGCAAGTTAAGTTTTTCATCAACATAATTTTTTCTAATAAAAAATATACTCTTAGGTCCAATGTATTTAATATTTTACTGAACCATTATCACTATGACTATTTAAGAGAAATTCTTATGTGCTATTGGAATAAGATAAAATATTTATTCTGCTATTGATCGATTGGAAAATCAACTATTGCATTCAAAATGTAGGTAAATTGGAAGATAATAATATACAAAACTTATGTGACAATTAATAAATAAATTAGAACAAATATTTTTTCTTACTGTGCACATAAATATTTGTAGATTATTTAATAACTTTATTAATGAGTGTCTTAAAAAAATGTTAAAAGATATTTATTACTTTTTTTTAGGTATTAATCCATCATCGAAGTGATTACTAATCTCTCAAAGTATAGAGCTCACCTCACAAAGATGGATTTTATCTTTGACCACACTCTCTTTATATACATCGTCATAAATTGAACCCTAACTAGATATTTTAAGAATCAAGTAACTACCAACTATACTAGACATCATGTTTGTATTTATTGCGTCTTATTAAATATTTATGATTTGCATATATTATTATTTCAAATACAATAGATCATTAATCGCAGGTACATAACTTTTTTAATTTATACTAAATATAATGTTAATCTAAATTATTAAACATAATTTGATTTTTAATGCAATTATCTCATAAGCCATATGAAAAATCACGTATGGTTGATTTGATAGTATAAAACATTCTATTTTGATAATGTAACGAGATAAGGGTGAGTAATCGTCTAAAAAGATCGGATAATGAGTGGCTCCTGCTTTAAGGAGGGTGCATGAATGAATCGATTACAAATCAAATGAGAGATCCTAAGATTAGGTATAAGACTATACAGTTAAGATGACTTATATAAATTGATTTGCTATCTATACTAACAAGATGCATATTCTTTCAGTAGTTTATCACTAAAGAACTCTGAGGTTAAGTGTATTTGGCTTAGAGGATATGTGACCTCCTGAAAGTTTTTACTGCGTGTGAGTGAGGATAAAACAAGCTAAAAGAGTGGTGTTGATTTGTGGGACAGTTCAATTCATAAAGTAGGGATATTACGAATAACGTATAAAAATTAGCCTCTATTTTTTCTTTTTAAATTAAAATTTTCTTCAAAAGTATGTCATTAATAAATCAAACTTTTTTCATACGTTCACTTCTTTTTCACGTGTTGTAATTCAAAATAAGTCAATTCAATTGAAGTTTCAGTTACATATAACTTTTTTTTTCAAATAATAAAATATGTCACAAATGTTTTAATAATAGTAAATTAATTATTCTTAACTTTTTAAATTCTAAACTAATTTCCAATATCACTTAATCTCTCATCAAAAATTATATAGATTGATTGTTTAACTTCAAAGTTTTAGTTGAAGCTTTCTAATTTGTACTGATGATCATGTGTAATTGGAACTTTACAATGCTCCGTGTCTTTTAAAGAAACAAATTATGATGTCTTAATATATATTATGCAATAATAAAACCATTATTTAAAAAGTTAAGTATTTATTCTTTTAATTCTTATATTGTCAAATAGCTAGATTTTTATTCCATACATTTTACTTAATTAGGGTTAAAAGGATTCTTCATTTAATAGTACTTTACCTTCCCATTATAGAAATTCCAATTATTATACAAATATTTAAACCAAATTCACCAATTAAAACGACATCCAACAAATAACAATAAAGTAGCTTACTATTTCTTAATTTGAAATTTGAGATTCCACAAAATGCCAAGCGGTGACCAAGTTGAAGTGGTGTGCAAAGAAATCGTCCATATTGACTGCGCATATCCAGAAGGACTCTTCCATATGTCCTAGAATTAGCCTCAATGGACCACTTCGTTTTATTAACAGTACCTATATCTCTGATCCTAGGGAAAATTAAATCCACGATACAAAATAGGTTTATGTGTGTAACCAAAAAAAATAGGTTTATGTGCCTATGGTTAAAAGATAAAGATAATGTTGGCTAGATATGTTGGGCAGGTAAGGGTAGGACGTGTGAACAAAAAGAGAGATGAGAACAAGATGGAATTTAGGAATTAAGCCAGTGAGATTGCTGAGGATACAATAATTATAGTTCATAATCAATTGAAATAAAGAAATAAGAGATAAAAAATGTGTTATGGGCTGAGGTTCAGTTCCGTGAAAGTGATAGATTGTTGACTGCAGAAAGACCACATATAGATTGGGGAGGATGACCCTACGATCACACTCACATTCACACTCTCACACACCAATCATAATCAGCTAAACCCAAGCAGCCACTACCAAACAATATGGGCATCCATGTTTATGATCCACACACTATCATATCCTTTCCCTTCTCCACCCTCTCATGCTCCAGGCCTATTTTTGCTTTATTGTTTTTTCTCCTAGCTTTCCCCCTTTTCTCCGTACTTGTCTCAATCTCCTTTGTTATTAATCAGTGCTCTTAAGATATCAATTAAAAAATAAAAGAAAAAATTTTCAATTATTCTATTATATATAATATGAGTTTAATTTTTACCTATGATTTTTTTATAATATTATTAAATCATGTATTATATTGTCACATTAAGAAAAATAGTTAAAACTTATCTATTATTTAAAAATCATATAAATAGAATAATCTAACTGAATTATAATAAATTAAAATTTTAAAATTTTTTTTTAGAATTTTTGTATTTTCAATCCTTTAATCAGCGTTTTGAAAACACTTACTAACAAATCTCTTATTTGAATAATAGACATCTCACCAAACTATGGGAACTTTTCCTACCAGCTACATATTTGCTAGTATCTTGCGCACAGTGCTCATCATGTTACTTTTGTGTCAAAGTCATTGTCACGGTTTGGCACACAGATTTCCGGCTATGGCCCAAGTGAATTAAAGAGCTCCTCTATAGACAAGACCTAATGAGTAAAGGCCTAAGGCATTAAAATTGATGAAAACACACAAGGAAAATTCACCAGAATTTATTTTGCCAACTATGACTCAATAGCAAAGCAATTAAAACATATGGGGTGAGGGAAAATTCTTGACCTTTTCCAAGTTTTGCAAATAAATGAGTACACATGGCAATCAAAAGGAAGAGGAAGTTAAAAAGAATTTAATTTTGTTGCATTATTTAATCAAATATTTCATTCTACATTACTTTTCAAATAGTAAAATTAGAAATTAAAATATTATATAATTAGATAACTGTATAATTTTTTTTATATTGTCGGAATATTTAAATTAAATCCAATTAAAAAATATTCCATATCAAATTATTATAATTTAAAAGAACAAATTTCTAAATTCATTTCGAAGAAGAGCATTTGCTGCAGTTATTTCAATCAGGCAGCGAAGGGTTGGGATGTTCCTTTCAGCCTATGACAAGTGGCCTGGCTCTGCTAGTACCAACTTGTTCATTGTATCACAAACTTGGACACTGTATATTGTTCAAGAAAGCGAAAAGGGGATGAGATAAAAAGCCACCGGTCATATTTAATGAGGATAGTCATCCAATTTGCCCAACTGACCCCAGGTATGGTGGGAAAAATTGGTACCAACCAAGTGCCAGAAGTAGAACCAGATCTCCAAATGTGACTAGGCTAGTAGGGTATAAGGTGTGATCAGTCTTTTCTCTGTCCCATGATTGTCTAGGAAACAAACCAAAAAAAATTTATTTTAACTTATAAAATATAAAATATTATATTAATTTATATTTTATTTATTATTAGATAAGAGATAACTTTATTTAAAAGCGATTCATATCTCATTTAATAGTAAAAGGATATAAATTAACAGGATCTATATGTTATGAGACAAATAATTCTTTTGGGTTCATTTTATATATATATATATATCACTCCTCAATTTATGTCTCTAGATGTTATTTTGGTTAGTTTCTAAATTAGAAAAAAAATTATTAAATTCGTTCCTTTAAAATTTTAGGTCGATTAAATTGGTCCCTATAAAAAAAACTTTTAAATTGGTCTTTATAAAATTAAATAGTTACAAATTAGTTCTATAAAAAAAATCTTTCAAATTAATCCCATAAAAGTGAATTATCAAAAAAAAACTCAAATTAGTCCTATAAAAATGAATTATCAGACAAGTTAGATCTCTTACCTAATTTATCAGAGGACTAATTTGACCAATTATTCAATTTTATAGAGATCAATTTGTTCATTTAAAGTTTTTAAGGAATCAATTTGAGAAATTTATTTCTTAGGAATAAATTTATCTGAAAATTTAATTTTGTAAAAACTAATTTAAGAGTTTTCTTTTTTCATGAACTAATTTGGTCAATGTAAAATTTTAGAGGAATAAATTTGATAATTTTATAAAAAAAAAAGGTTAAGTTTCTATAACGGTATTCTGTTAAGTTTTAGTGCTTGACGAGACTTCAAAATCAAAATAAATTCAACTATTAAGGACTCATCCTTTTTTGAAAAAAAAAAGACCACAATACTTTTATTTAAACCTATAGGTGCTAAAACTTAAAACAATTATAAATTGTAAAGATAACTTTATACTTAGTAGCATGCACTAACTACTTAACAAAGTGCCATTATTATAAGGATTTAATCCCTTTTTTTTTCAGTCTAAAGACTAAAGTCAAAATCATAAATACGTATACGGATTCACAAGTACTTTTAATTATCTCCCTACAAACATCTTTTAATTGCCGCAACATATCTTATTGCTAACAACTTAAAAATCGATTATCATAACCACAAAACAACTCGATTATGTGGTTAGTCTAAAGAAAGTGATACGAACCCCCCATCGGAAAGTACTTTGGCTTTGTATTGCTATAATCATGCAATCAAAGTATAGATTCAAAGATCAAATTAGTCGTCAAGGACCCATTGGTCACTAGAGTATTGTCATATATAGAAGAATAGCGAAGACGACAACCCACTGTCGCTTAGCAATTATTGCGTATAATAAACGATGGTAAAAGAATGAAAGAATTTATGTTAATTTATATTTAATCCCTAAGCTTGGATTCTAATTATTTTATCCTCGGATCCTAGAAAATGAGCAAGATACTCAAAATTAAACAAGGGGAACTTTTGAACCACTCTAGACTAGAGATCGATGTTGTAAGACTATACATATCATCATAATATGAGTGGAACCAAAACAAAGATAATTTCATGTAGGTGCCCTTTAATTAATTAATCTTTTATGTAGCTGATTACATCACCGAATCCATAAGCTTTTCGACGTGTGTTCCATCGTTACGTACTAGATCGTAGAGTTCAGAACAATTATCGCTTAAGTCAATCAATTAACTTGAGACTTTTCTTGAAACCGAGATAAGATAGATTGATTAGAGAGTAGTGTGTGGAATTAATGGGAACGGCATGCAGAAGAGGAGAGAGAAAAACGGCGTAAGATATTGATTAGTAGTTAATTGTAGGTAAATTATACTTGATTATGAGATTTAGTATAAGTACACTACTCACCTTCCATCTTATAAAATTATTCAGAGATCTCTATAAATATTAATTTATTAATTTAAGTAAGAAGGAAGATAATATATAACATGTCCAAGATATTATTAGTGACTAAATTAAAATATTTTAATAATATCTAACATATATGGACTAAAATATCCTTTAATAATAAGTTATAATTATAAATTTTATTTTTATGTAATAAAATAAATATTTTATTCAATCAACAATATATTAAATATTACAAAAACATTATAATTTTATTATTATTAATATATATATATATATGTGATTTTTTTAATTATATAAATTGACAAGCCAATATTTACAAGAGAGGGCATATTAATTTTAGTAACTCTCCTAGACACCTTCAATAGTAATAATTTCATAAAATAAAAAGATGCCCAATACAATTATACTTAGTATTTAGAGGACGTGAATTTAATTTTTTTCTTTAATTATTAAGTAGTGTTATTTATACTCATATATTATAGATATAATATCAATATATTCTTATTTATCATTAGATGAGAATGGATCAAACTAAATAAGCAATCTCATTCAATAATAAATAAAAATGTGTCAATAAATGTCTTATAAAAATAAATATAAATAATATTTCTCTAATTATTTATATGTGGAGTTAGAGATGAGTAGTAGCAGCATGTCCATGTGCATGTGTGTGGATTAATTGAGGTGAGAAAAGCGGTGGTGGGGGGACCCAGGAAGGGGGCCAGGGGGTGATTGACGGTGGTTGAGAGAGGGGCCCACCGCCGCAGCAGCGCACATGTGCCTACGTTGGACGGCTACCAACTACCCTCTCCGCTCTAACAAACAAACAAATGAGTTGGTAGCGTTCAAGGCACAGAGAAACACACCTCTTACTTATTTCCCCCTTTATCCTTTTCCTTTCTTTTCCCCACGTCTTTCGCTGCTATGAAGTACAACCTCAACTCAATCTTCACCTTCAATTATTTATGTATCTTTCTATGAAATGAAACGAATGGATATAGATAAATCCAAGATAAAGCTATTTCTAAATGACGATACAGGTGGAGTTTGGATGGGATTTTGAGAATTTAAAATCACTTTTTGTTTCATTAAAGAAAATTAATCTTTAATATTTGAATTTTTTTGAAAAATAATTATACTTTAATAAAAAGTAGTTTTTAACATTTTGTATAAGTTGAAAAAAGAACTTCTGAAAAAATTAATTTTAAATTTTTTATTTACATGTAAAATTTATGTTCCATAATTATTTTTATATCCCAAAAGACACGTCCTATAATAAAAGGATAATATGAATCTGTGATTTATTTTAGGGACATGAATCTGCAATTTAGACATGAAACCTTTAATTTTCATATATTTATAGTGTAAAACAACCAAATTCTTCCTTTTGCATCATTATTTAAGTAGTGAATGGATAAAAAATTAATCATATTTATTGATGTGTTAATATATAATTAAATGATAGTATTAAAAAATTCTTTCATAATGATAGTACATCAAAATTAAATTTATATATAAATTTAATTTAATGCTTAAAAGGTTTTGTGTTTGATTTTTTAGTTTTTACAATAGCTATCACAAAAGATACACATGACATAGCCTTCTATGAGCTTAATTTTAATGATCTAATAGTGTTAAAAAATTTACAAGAACATCTAATTATATATTATGACATAAGTAAATATCATTATCTCTCATACCCATCACTTTTATGTAAATAGAAGAATTTAATTGGGTATTTATAATATTGATAATGTAAAAAAGAAAATCATACGTAGTGTACGTATTGATATTAATTTCTTTATATATATTTTTTATATAATTATTAGAAAAAAGTACCCAGCATAATTTGGTAGTTTATTGAGTTTCTTTTGGTTTACTATATCAATTTGTTTTATGATGATGTTAATATATAGAAATTAATATTTGATTATTAACTTTTACATAAATTTAGGTCATGAAAATAATTACTAGTATTCTAAAATGAAAATCTCTTTTGCCAATAAAAAATAAAGAAAATTATATTTTACCCAAATTTAAAAAATATGCAAATTGATTCTCTAACGTTTCCCAAATTTGCATTTTACCCCTTTTGTTAAATTTCTACTTATTGTTAATAAAAAATTTGTAGTATATCTCTTTAAATTTTAGGTAAAATGTAAGCTAATATATTTTTTCTCACATATATCTTTCAATCAGGCAATCATGTTCAAGCATTGGAAATCCCACGGGGGATATAACTCTCCTGATCCTGATTTTTTGATACCCGATAACTTAAGCTTGAGACCATTAATTAAAGGGAACAAATATTTACCTAGGTTGACATTTCAACCTGTAGGCCTACACTGCAGGCCGTTCACTGTGATGATTTGTATGTTGCTGTTACTTCTTAGGAGCTAGCTAAACAGCATAACAAGACAATTATTATTAAAATTAAAACAAAATGATAATAGTGGGGAGGAAAGAGTAGTTATCATTTTTCTTCTTTTCATTCTGCTGTAGAGTGCATGATCGAAAGCAACTTACCAATTGCACTAGAAATGGCCAATTTGCTTAGTTAATTTTTTTTTAGGGGGGCACAATGTCTATAGATTAGAGGAATGAAGTACAATTTCTCTGAAAAAAAATATGACCGAATAAGCATATTATTAGTCATAAACTTTTCGTTACAACCTGATTACAACTTTTCAAAATTTCTTCATGTTCCTTTAACCTAAAAATTATCCTTTTTCATGATTTTGACACTGCCCATTTATACGAGTGATTCACATGTTTGAAAAGGGAGCCCTTCGACCATTCAACTTGAAACTTACTTCCCTCTTCCATGTAGCAGTTACCATGTCATTATACAATTAATTAGTTTTTTGAAGATAATCTGCAATGACGCACAATCTTGAACTATATAAAATACATTGTCACTCTGAAAAAATGACGATCCATTGGAGTAAGGATGAAGAGTAGTCAATTCCAATTCCCGTCATAAGTCTCCATATATTTTTCTGCCTTAGTGCTCGATCTTTGTGGTAAGTAAAGAAATTCTCCCCAGCCCCGATCGCCACCCCAATAGAGATGCACGGAGGCCTCAAAAATATTTTTAAAAAGTTTGAATTATCCTAAAAATTTGGCTTGGTAATTGGTTGAAGAGACGTTGGCAATGGTTGCTAGCCTAAGGCAAACAAATAAAGAGAGGGAGATGGAAAATGGTGTGCAGCCCAGGAGTGGAGGAACCTGGAGAGTGTTGAGCACTTTCTTTAATTTTTTTCCACAAAAAAGTTACCTTAGAAATGGAGATTCGAAACCAACTACTGATTGAGGTGTTTGTGCGAGATGAAAGGATTTGAGTCTCTTAAACATGAGGTTCTATGTTTGATCCCGAGATTCATGTGTTTTGAAAAGATACTATTAAGAGGATCTCAACTTAAGCACCTTACCATGCCTCTAAAAATTGTTTTCTCACCTACCTCACAAGTGGACATACATACTAATCTAGGTGAAAAAATAGAGACTCTAATGCAAAAAGCCTCACGACTAATTCTTTATTGCTATCCTAGTATGAATAACTAGTATCTTATTTTTACAGCATATAAATCTAATTAATTTTTCAGTAAATTATTAGTTTACTATAATACTAGTAGATTTACATGTACATTATAGGGTCCACTAGGTTTAAAGTTTGGTTGACTTACTTTTCAAATAATTAATGTTGAAAGAATTAATTTCAAAGACAAATCCAGAAATTACCTAAAGGAGGGGTTAAAAATATTAAATCATAATTATGCAATAAAATAAAATTTTCAATATATGTTAATATGAAAAATATATTTTATATATATGCTATCATATTTTAAATACTTGGATGTTTGAGAGTTGCAACTAGGTATGTGTGTATTTCTACCACACTAACTATAAATTTAGTTATCCATAAATAAATAACACAAAAAATATTCCTCTCAAGGATATATTATACAATTTTTTTATAACAACTTCTAAAGTCTTATTTCATAAGCTAATTAATATATTTCAAAGGAATTAATAAAATTGAATATGAGTATATCTAAAATGGATAGATAAAAGTATAATAGATCTTTCATTTGTTAATATATATATATATATATATATATATATATATATATATATATTTGTATGTATGTATGTATAAATATTTTTATTTTTCAATTAATTCTATATAGATATATATTATTCAAAAAACCTTTCAAGGGGAGGGGACCAAGGCCCTCCTTGCCCCCTCTCCTTCCATTCCTGCTTGATTTTGAAAAACATAATTTTGAAAGAATTAATTTGTATTTGGGAAAGATACTAAAAATGTGAGTTTAGAAGAAATGATGTGAGATAGGAAGGTAAAAGCTAATGTTTTTGCTTTCATCACTTTTAGATCACTTTTATTAAAAGTAAAATGCCAAACTAAACACTTTTTGTTTTTGCTAACCCAATTGTTTTGAACTCGACAGAAGAAAAGTGGTAAACCAAAGAACCTGATAATGTTCTTTATAATTTATTTTGGGTAATAATATTCTTTGTAATTTGAAGCACCGCTCTAGTTTTTCAATAAATTTGTTACATATTCACTGGTTTATGGTACATATATGGGCTTCACAAGTTTTATTGGTATCATAGATAATTTGTGTGTTGAGTTGTTGGCTGTTCGTAAGAGATTGACTATGGCTTTAAAAATGTTCTCTGTGAGATGGATTGTCTTGAGGTTCTACGCCTAATGACTCAAGAACATGGGTCTTATTTTCATGTTTATGATAGCCTAGTTCATGACATCAAATATTTGGTTCAAAGTAATTTGAGGAGTTTTTCACAGCATGTGCTCTGAAAATATAACTCTACTATAGACTTTTTTACTAAGTTGGCAGTTGCTTTAACAAAGATCATGTTTGATTAACACCACTGAGAAATTTGCACCTTGTCCTCCTTGAGAACTCTATGGTGACTCAGCTTCTTAAGATAAGCATTTTTGTTATTTGCTTTGTTTTGCTCATGTATTATATATATATATATATGCTTCATTATATTGAGAGTCAGCGTGTAATAAATCGGACATGTAAATAGGGGAGCGGAAATGAATATGTACAATTTCATTACAACTGGGGCTATAATGCTATATTTCTCTCTATTTTGATTAAAAAACTGTACTATCCAAAATTTTAAAACGAAACTTACAATTGCGAGAAGATTCTTTATAACTTAACCCTAACAAATTGACAATGATATAATTTACTTTAAGAAGGTAAAAACGCCTATTACACAGCACTTTTCAATTTAAAATTGATCATCACAAATTAATCAATTCCTTAAGCTGCACTTAATAATTTAGTCAAAGCCTGCATGACTAGAACCCCTCTAGATTATAGTATTTTCAATCCTTACAGTACTCACAGTTCCACAACGATGGAGATTCCTCGTTGGTGGGTGATATGTTTTGATGAGGAATTTTCAAGGATCACAAATATACTTTTCGAATATATATTTCATCGGCACTTTGGTCTCTTTTGAAATCCCAACTTGCCTATATTGCATTGGACGGTCTCCTAAACAAAGGGGAAAAATTGCTTTTCCAATGATCCTATCTATAAATTGGAAAGTCATGTGCTTGAGTGATTAAGTCAAATAAGCGGCGAAATAATTAGCACCTTGTCTTTGAGCATGCACCTGCGAGCCATGTTCAACTTGCTCAGTGCCAGCCCCACTTTCTGCACGGAAGAGATAGACATAGATGCCTAATTCCCACCTTAATCACGTTCCTGTTTCTTAATTACGGAAGGAAGTTAATCCCTACTTTTTGGCAGTGGTACCAGCCATTAGGCAAATTGAAGAGGGATCCCTCAAATTTTGCCCAACCCCTCCCATAATAGGTATCAATTTTTCATTGCCTTCTTTATCAAAAGAAAAAAAAAATTCATTGGCTTGATGAGTAATTATTTATATTGATTCTTTAGATTTTAATTTTCAATGACATGTTTGATGTCAAAAATTTTGAGGAATTAATATGTTTACTAAGATAAAAAAAAATCTTTATTTTAGACTTAATCAACCGGTTAATAGTTTAAGTTGCCAAACTTAATTTCATGAGTTTAATTTTGATACAATTAATAGTGTAAAAAGAGTTTTACCATTAATCATATATCATTTGAATATGAATGACTTTTTTAATAGTAAGGGTGAGTATTAACCATATTTATTTCTTACATTAGATGATTGGATGATTGTGTAAACTATTTTTATAATATTAATGTAACTAAAATTAAATCTTAATTTTATACCCATCAATTTCTTTCGCCAAGATGCATTAACAGATACAGTTTCCCCACCATTGTTCATATCTGTTTGGCAATTGAAATACCTCATAGCCTAATGCTATCTAAATTCCAGCAAGCTATGGTACTAATGAAGAAACACCGTATCAGACAAAGAAAGTGTAAACTCAAGGTGCATTTGACAATCTTAATGATGCGAAATACGTATTATTTTTTTTCATTAATACAGGAAATAGTGTGGAAATGTATTTTAACACAAGTGGGAAAGGAAAAAAAGAAAGAAAGAAAGAAAGAAAGCAACAATTAGCAATAATTAGCTAGGGCCAGTTTTACCCGCAAGAAAGAGGAAAGTTAGATATTTGAGCAGTCTGTGCCAATAAGGGATCAAGATCATGGCCACAAAATGTACACGTGTACTGCCGTTGATCAAGTTGGTTAAGGTACTATCAACATTATGTGAACCATATTTATATGCACACATGTATATCCACAAAAGGGGTGTGGATAAAAGTACTTCTACCAAACTATGGCTTATGCAGGGCATCTTTGTCTATTATTTAGTAATCTCCAAGGTCATCTTGATGGCGAGAGGATCTAGAGATGAAGCCGAATGGACCCACTACATATCTTGCATGTGATGATGTGGGTGGAGGTTGAACCAATTTAACAATTGAAATTGAGCAAGTAGAAAGAAAGAAAGTAGGGAAGAAACAATAATAAGTGCCCCATTTGACGGGCTGAGAAAGCAATAAATTTAAATCACAAAACTCCCCTAATCCAAGGCACTCTCTGGCTGCTCTATTTATTTATCAAATTTACAAATGAAAAAAAATATATTGGGTATGAGAGCTATAAAATAATGAAAAGGAAATAAAAATATCTTGTGGAAGCTTCTAATTTCTCTACCTAACACCTTTGAAAAAGAAAAAGGGAGAAGAGGGGTTGATGGTTGAAAAGTGACCCTCCCCATTATCTGTGGGAAGGGGCACAGTTTTGGGGATCTGGTTGAAAATTAGCTACCACCCATTCTGTCCTTTCTGCTCATTGCTATCTAATCTAATATATCTATGTCTCACACTACTTTTCAGAAATGCAATTAATTTCTTTACACTTTGGGAGAATTCTTTTTTTCAAGATTATTATTATTTTTTCGAATTTCATTTTCATTATTATTGTTATTATTCATTCACAGTAGGATTTCAATTAAATAATGATATAAATTTTCTACACTATAAATAAAATCGAACTCTTGCAAATTAAATAATATGTGCAAATATCACAATCCTTAATATTATTATTAGGTTGGGGTGAACATCCCCATTAATCGAAGCTATCCAGAACTGGCCATGGCCATGGGCTCGGGGATGCCCAATCCAATCAAATTACTCTCTGACCCCATGACGTGACCCTATGAGTTAATGCGGCAGATAAAATCTGGACGGTTGGTAGGATCAATTCACTACCCATTTTATTTTAGTTGCTATCACCTTTTTATCAATTTATTTTATTTTATGCCATTCACCTATCAAAAAGTTCCTTGTTTATCGTCACTCCGCAGCAAGTTAGCTATAGTATGGAGAAAGAGGAAGAACCAAAACAAATGAGAAAGAAAAGACATTTTATGCAGCTACCATTATCTTAGCTAAGCCAGCACAAAACTTTCTTTAATTACCAAACCATGGATACATAGATTGATCCAAGGGTGCTTAGTGAATACAACTAGAGGTTTGCTGGGTTTGAGTTTAATTATCTTTGATGAAAACAAGTACCTAATGTGTGGTCGTGCTGAACTTATTGTTAGATTATATTTCTTTTCTCCAACTTGATTGTGAATATTACATGGGAGTAACAGTGTACTTTCTCTGTTCATTTTTAACTGTCCTCTAGAAAATTAATAAAAGTTTAGTATATTAAAAACTCAATATACATTTGTATCTAGATACATTAAATTTTTAATATATCAAATTTTTACTGATTTTCTAAAAAATAGTTAAAAGTGGATAGAAGCGATACTTTAATTACATTCTCAAATTAAGAAATTATTAATCTAAGAATTAAAATGAACTCTTACACAATTATATGGTTCATGAAGGCCTGCTGATCCTCCCAAACGGGTCGCCAAATTCAGAATAGCATGATATATGTGGGTGATAACTTTAAGGTGAAATGAGGAATTGTAAAACCTAGGTAGGTTGCCTCATATCTTATACACACCAAAGTAATGAAGTTGGTTGGAGCAAGACCAAAATAATTAAATGTAAGGAGTTTGGTAGAATATTGCATGTACGGACAATGCTAGTTCATTCGTTTTATATACAGTGTAGTGTCAGTCTGTAATTTTGTGTCAGTACTTGATTTATTGTTTTGAGATAGTTGTTAATTACTGCCAGTAATACAATGAAATTAGGTATATAATAAAATAATTTAATACTCTTCTCAAATGCACGCATCTCCTTATTAGTTCAGGGATAAATAGTAAAATTATACTTATAGAACATATCCAAATATAAAATATGAAATAAGATGCATACAACATTATTCTAAAATTAATTAGACACCCCACCCCCATTGCATCTCAATAATTTCTCATCCTCTCACAGCTTATCCATTCAATATACATCAATAGATTTATCATCTCTCGTTTCTCTTCCAGTTTTCTCCATAAAAGACAACCCCAAAAGACTCCAAAGGTCCAAAGGAATCTAAATAGATTTCAATGCAAAGAAAAAGGGAAAACGAAATCATTACCCAAAGACTCACTGGTCTATATATATGACGCATGAAAATGCTTGTATGTATAACATTAATAATAAAAAAGGAAAAACTAAATGGAAAAGAAAAGTTAGGACCCGCAAGATTAATATGGGAAGGGGCTTTATAGCGCAGTTGTTTGATGGATGCATGTGAAGCCGCAACTTAGCATGCACCTAAAACCTGGCTGGCAAGTCAAGCTCAGATTGTAAATCAAATTAATCAATCCATTCATTAATTCAATTAAATAATGCAGCAAAGATTAATTGTGTCTCCGAGATGTGGCTGTGTGCAGCTGAATTGAAATTTATTCAGCATGATACAATTAAAATAGCTGTCATCAATCATTCCAATCGGAGAGATGATTCCACAGATCAGAAAAGTTTGTAAACTCATTCAGGAAGCACAACGTCTAATCCACGATATCTTAGAAACATTAGCACCCTTGACTGGTGGTTAAAAAAGGAAAAAGAAAAGAAAGAATCATTTCATTTACTACCCTATTTATTTTCCACCATCCAGATCCACGAATAAAGAAAATGAACAAAAGGAAACAGATAGTAAAAAAAAAACAACAACAACAACATGGAGGCAAAAATTTGTCCAATACTGTTTCAACTTTCAACTGTACCGGTACTCTATAAATATATCTCTCTTATGCATCAGCAACTAATTAATTAATTATTTATACAAATTAGAATAAGAAAAATGAAATTAAGAGAGACAGAGAGAGATTTCAGAATTACTGGATTTTCATGCCTCTCATAATTTTTTTTTTTGTCTCTCCGACGCTGGCAGCTATTTTTCCTGAGACGCGCTCATTTTTTTCACTTCATTTCCAAGCTTCGATAATCCCAAACACCGGCTTTCAATCCCAAGAAATCATAACCAGCACCATTGTTGTTGCCACCATTAGTACTACTAGTGTTGCTTCCCATGTTGTTAGCAATCCCACATCTGCAATCCTTGCTGTTCTGCAAACCCAAACTGCAAACAAAGCAAAGGCTTCTCTCCAATTGCTGTTCAGGCTCAACATGACGTGGAGGACTAATAGTTAACTCAAGGTTCAAGTCAGGGCACTTTTCCAACACTGATGATGATCCTTTAATAACATCTTTCTTATTCTCCACAATCCCAAACATGGTTCCGTTACTAGTACTTGTAGTTGTAGTCTCTTGTTCTTGTTTAACTGGAACATTAGAAGTAGGAGCTGATGAAGCAAAAGATATAGTAGTTGTTGCTGCAGCAATAGATGATGGTTCTTGGTTCTGAGCATGTGCTGCAGCCTCGTTGAGAGGCCTATGAGTTGCGGGGTCAATTCCTCTGCTCAGAAGCTTCCTTCTTATGTGTGTGTTCCAATAGTTCTTTATCTCATTGTCTGTTCTCCCTGGCAATCTTCCAGCTATAAGAGACCACCTGAGAAAAAGAAACAATTTTTATTGGCATATCAGTGAAAAGTGAAGACCCCATTTGAGTATTCATTCATGATATGATGAAGAAACTATTTGTGAAAGCTTTTTTTTTTTTGGGGTGGTTTTGGTGTTGTGATTTGTGAACTACTTACTTGTTACCAAGGAGGCTATGGAGTTTGATGATGAGTTCATCTTCTTCTTCAGTGAAGTTGCCTCTCTTGAGGTCAGGGCGGAGGTAGTTGATCCACCGGAGGCGGCAGCTCTTGCCGCACCGGAGAAGGCCTGCGGCTTTGGGAGGGAGCGCCAGCAGCCCTCACCGTGAGCTCTAATGTAAGATATGAGCCTGTCATCTTCTTCTTTGGTCCATGCACCTTTGTTTGTGTGTGCTTTCTCACAGCAAGGAGACCTTCCCATGCCTGCTCTTGAATTTTGATGATTGCAACACTGCCAAGTCCACGCTTGGTGTTTTGTGTTGTTGAATTTTGAGTTTATGTTGCGATCTACTATTTCTTTGTGCAATTTCCACTTTTTTTAAGAAGTTGTGGTGTTTGTAGGAATGGTATGGTTTGGAACTTAGGGACTGGAAAAACGGCTATGGATTTGTCTGTGTGCCGATTCTTGTGTTGCTGCAATGATACAATAAAGCCGGCCCAGGAGGGAGTTGGGGTGTGATTTTTATAGGCTTTTGACCCAAAGGGAGAGGGGGACAGAGAGATGAGAGAGAGAGAGAGAGAGAGAGAAGACCCAATTGCTTCTAGATGTGAGTTGGTGAGACAGGTTAAAGGGAGTGGCTGTTGGCTCTTTCTTTTTCTCTCTCTCTATGTGATGATATATTATTATTATTATCATTGAGTAACAGGTTCAGAAAAATATGTATATAATTTTTTATAAAAGTAATATTGATTATTAGATAAATTAAAATAATATATTTATTAATTTATTTAAAAATTAATAATTATACTAAATTATTTTAGATATAAAATTCTAGATAAGTTTATAGTTTTCATGCATTTTTCTATTATTATTATACTTCTATTTTTGCATCAATGATATAATAAGTTAAAAGACATTAACTACGGGTAACCTTCAGGTTGGTGTAAAGTAGAATATATTAAAGTATGGGCAAGGCAAGAGAAGATGTGATCCTCTTTTCCCTTTTTAGAAAAAGAGAAACTTAATTTATATCTTATACGGCTTACCCCCCAATATAAAGAATGAATTTTCTCCATCTAATCTTATAAGATTGGTATTTCAATATCTAATTGTAAATTCATTTTATTATTATTGAATATGATGAATTGGTAAAAAAAATAAAGATTATTATCATATCCAATAATAATATAGGTGTACCCAATTGAACACCATTTTAGGTGTTAATATAATATTTATCCTTATCTTATGTCAAATAAAAAAACCCACTCCCCAATTCCTTTTTTCAATAATTGCTGCTCAAAGATGTCAAGCTGATTGTTAAGGAGTAAGGCGCCTCTGTATTTAATCACTTCGAATTAGAGAAAGTATTTGTTCGGTTACACTTACATGTGATCGATGGAATTGAATTAAAGTTGGAGGCTTATATTATCATTGATAGTTGACTTGATTAATAGGATCCAAGTCATCCAACTGCTTTAGCACTTTTCAATTTGATTTTTATTACCCTGATAACATGCTTAAACTTCCCTTCTTATTTTCTTTTATGAAAATTGTACCCGAAGACTTTTCTTTGTGTGTGAAACACATTCAACAGTACTACCAAACTGCGGATATTTTCTTACACTCCAATTTAATATACACCTTCTTGTGTGTGTGTTTGATATACAAGAGGGTGCATTAATGTTCTTTCTACCCAGCTGATAACTACACCCGATGGTAGTTAAACTATGTGTCCGAAAGTTTCTGCATTTATTTGATAATAATGATTCTCATTTCTTTTATCACAAGTTTGATATACTCTCATACTACTAGTTGGGCAAATATCTGGATCTCCCTGAATGTCACAAGTATTCACTAGTTTTATTTTCCTTATTACCTGAAAATCACCATCTAATAGTACAGCAGTATGGTAATACATGCAAACTAGCGGGATTGGATTTAACAGAAGAGATTAATCTCTCACATGTAACGAATTACGATTTGAATTTTAAATAGAAAAGGTGTCCACATTTAATACTCAATCATACATTCTAGAGAAAAAAAAATAGTACTATATTCTGAATTACATAGGGATAACCTACCAATACCTTAGATATAAGAGCATCATGTGGGTTTAGTTTCCCCAAAATTATTAAAAAAATGCTATTTCGGTAAGTTAGTTGCAATAGGCAATTCCCTGAAAGAAATGTATCAGTAGTTTGGCTATTCATGTGCGACAGCATAGAGATGGCAATGGTAGTTGTGGCTCTTTATTCTATTGGTGCATTATCATGCATGAGAGAGAAAGAGAGAGGGAGTGAGATCAAATAGACACGTTTCTAGAAGGGTTGGAGGTTGGGTTCAAGGAAGGATGATGAAACAAGAGAAGGGGAGAATAGTTAGGAAAAGCCAAAGGAGTGTGGTTGTGGTTGAATAATGAATGATATGGGCTTTGGTTCACCTTCCACTTTTTGTTTTTCTTTCTTTCCCAAAACCTTGTGGTGCAAGTTTAGGAAAGGTAGCTAAGGGAAAAGGTTTGGGATTGGGGGCTTCATTCACCTTTTTGTTGTCATCTTCTCCCCAGTTGCATATCATTATAGTAGTTGTCCACCACCGCACATATATCCACTCTCCTTTCTCATTTCCCATGAATGTCAAGTGGATGGTAAGAGTTAATATCATGGGTAGGAGTTGCTTTCAAAAGGGGAGAACATGAAAGGGAAAAATAGATTCAGTCCACTTGGGTAATTATTTGTGTTTTGGGAGTATTTCACCCCGCCTTTTCACCCTTTTTTTTTACTGTACTTGCAATTCTAGTCCAAATCCACCCTCAATTACATGTTGAACCTTGGAACTATATGGCATGATTTAATTACATTACCACTTAATGAAGTTATTGTACACTTTCACAAATCCAAACAATTTTGTTTTGAGGTATATGGCAGCTGGAGATTTTATTAGCACACACAAAACTTCCATACTACATTAATGACAACATATCAGTTTAACCGAATTCACATTGATGCCTAAAGTTTACACACCAACGGAATGTTGTGCAGAAGAAATTTCTCCTCCCTAATATTAAAGAGAATGAACAACTCAACTAAGATATAATAAAGCGTATACAATTGCATTTGTTTTATGATCTTTTAATTAGTGAGGCAACAACACTACCTAACACTATTCATCATAGGGTACCCAAAAAAAGATGCAGTGTGCGTATACTGCTAAAGTTACCCATAAATAATGATGGATTAAAGGCCTAACTGCACACATCAATTAAATTGAGCATCACCTATAGTCACTATCAGTTGGGTGCAATTATTGCAAGAGATCAGCCTATAATGGCCTTTTTAGCTAACCCAAAAAGGAGGAGCAACCTCAGGGCCTTCTCTCCACACAATTAGTCCTGCATACCAAATGCAGACACCACCACCCCACATGGGGAAATCTAAAAACTTTGCAAAGAAAAAAGAGTAGAAATATTTAGGTATTTTTAGAGAAGAGAATACATTTATTCTGTTTTATTTATTAATCAATATATCAGCTAATACAATAATTAAAAATACAGAAAAAATAAAAATAACAATGACTCATAAAATTAATGTGTCAAAATGAAACAGAATAAATATTTTCTTTTCCCATCTAACTGCATAAAAGCTTTTCAAAAGAGAAGAGAATTTGAAAGGAATACGTGGATGGAAGGAAGAGACAGTGGCGTACGAGTTGCATTTGCATGATTGTTTCAGAGTGGTGACAGCCAGCACAGCAACGAGTTTGTCATGTGCTTAGGTACTTGTGGGGAGGCTGTCGTAAGAGCCCCTTACCTACCTCTTCGGCTGTCCTCCACATGTGGGTCTTCCTTAACTTGAGCCTTTTCTGCTGTTTACATATGGTGGATAAGATTATAAACCTCATTATTCAATATTAAAGAATGACCTTGCTTGCTTAATCAGAATAATTTTCTTCTTTGCTTTTGGTTAATTTAGTAGCATTATTGACAGACATCAACTGCAGATACAGATCAATCTCAACATCTGCGCCACGTTGCTGTTTGGTTGTTCCTTTTTTCTACTTTTTACCTCTTCTGATGCGTTTCCTATTTAAATACATGAAGTGCTGGAATGAGAGGAGGACCATCTGAATCTTCATAAAAAATGCATTCGAAGATCAAGAAGTATTCTATAATTCGAATTGATAGTTGCCAGAACAAATACTCTTGTGCTTGTCCGGCTATATCTTTCTTTCCAAATAAAAAGAAGAAGAAACACAATTCTCCGCTCCCCATTGCTCAGCCATGATACCTTCATTTTATTCAGAGCATTCATGGCTCGTATTTACTGGTGTTAAAAGTTTATCACTTTGTTGGATGATTAATATAGAAAGCTAGTTAATAATAATTAATAGTCACATTTATTTCAAAAAATCACATGATATTATATTTTAATTTTAATCGTTCATGTAAAATCTAACAATTAAAATTTGCTCCTCTCATTCTCATTATACACCACTCCTGTATATATACATAACTGTACCATGTGGTTAACAACGTTTAATGATCCAATATTTAAGATCTATGTGGTCAAAACTTGCTTGAGAATTCAATCGGCTAGCACAATATGTTATAATTAAAGAGAGTGTCACAGCTGGAGGTTAATGCATAAAGGCGTCATTGCGTCATTTACTTTGGGCGCAAAATAACTTTTCCAGATTAGGTTCCGAGGTTTTCATAATTCTCGTTGACTCGAACACGAACATAACATGTATAAACAATTAATTAGTCTCTCTCTTCCCCCCCCCCCTTTTTTTTTTTTTGACACAAAGGGTTAATCTCTTTGAGCATGTCTACCCTGAGAACAGGAGCACACACATAGGACTATAGAAATTTGTATTTACCTACTACAATGTTGCTCTCAAATGACGTATTTAGTTGTTCTTTTAGTATTGAGTATACTCAGAATGGCTGTAGCGTAGCATTATTCTTATTGGTACTAGGAAAACAGATACTGAAACTGCAAAAATGAACCCAATTCAGTTCATTGTGGGTCATAAAGACGTAACATCCAAGAGTGAATGCACGAATCCAAGTCTACTGCCCTCTTTTACGAACTTCATACAGGTAACTCAGGACCAACACAGCAGCAGTAACTACAATTCCGACAGCACTTTGGGCTAGTATGGTCCCATCCTTGGGAGTAATCGGCTTTGAACTTGACACAAAGCCCAGCTCTGAAAGTTTCTTATGTGATTCAGCATAGTCTCGGAAAAATGCATCCTCGTCCTGCCAGAGGGTCAAAGTTTAGAAATACGATAGCAGACAGATTCAAGTAATCCAATCATGCATCAATATCAGTCAGAATTTTGCCACAAATAGCTAATCTCTTCTTTTTCTTTCTCGACAAAAATCCCATATTTGTCCTACTTAAATTTTAGATCAGATAAATTGGCCCCTCTAAAAAAAACTTGGACAAATGGATCCCTTTAAATAAAAATACTCAAAGATATCTCCGCAAATTAAAAATATCAAACATATTAGTCCCTTTGTATAGGGAGCAATTTGACATTTTCATGATTTTTGAGAGACTTTGTCCTATTTTTTCTAAAAGAACCAATTTATCTCATATTTTAAATTGAGATACAGTTACTTGATTTTTTTAAATTTTTTTGGGGATCAATTTGGAGAATTTTTTCTTCTTTCTTTAATGGATTTTTGAGCAACACAAACTTCCCCATGGACGTCTTTGGTAGGGTAGCAGCTAGTCTAGATAAAAGTAAGTGCTATAATAGGCATATGTTACGTAGACACGGAAAACAAGAGAAGGTATTGTCAACAGTTGGCAGAGTCAGAAAATTTATTTATGCATAACGTAATAATGGAGAAAGAGCCGGTATCACATCAAATGAATTAATCTGTTCGATTTGCCACCCAATAAGCACATGGGGGCAATACCAGTTTAACTTACGCGTCAGGAACGCCACAGATAGCATGGTAAACCGCAAGGCACAATGCCTATCCTGGCGAGTGAGGGGGGTGGGGAGAGGGGCCTTCTAACGAACTGCAACTTAATGCAGTGATCCCAGGCCAAAAGATTGATATAATAATTAATGGCAAGAAGCCTACCAGTTTCATGGCTCATATAGCAAATGGAGTGACTTATGAAATGCTAGTGAAAAACATGAATTGGCAGGACTAACCACCAAATAAACATCAAATAGGAATTATGTGGTGGACTGGTGGTGGTCATTTGAATCGAACAGGCCCAATTACCTTTGCATACAGCTCAACATACTGGCGAAATTCAGGATCATCCAATAAAGCATTGTCTGTTGGAAGTTTAAGCAGCCCCGCAGCATCTCCTTTTAAAAGTTCCCTGATATCAGCAACGATATTTAGCTATGAATAAAAATCAACCAGTAGCCATATTGGAAGGCAAAAGTGAAGCATTACAAAGTTCCTTATAGGAAGGAAAATTAGTCCTGCACAGTGTCACTGGTTCAAGTCTTACACAAAGTATGAATTATCAAACTTCAGAGGATCCACTGTCCAAGCGCCTTCAAACCCTGATCTCTCAGGATGTGCTCTTCCCTAATAACACCAAGGAAAACAAAATATAAGTAATAGGTCATAACCACCAAAAATAATAAAAATATATACATAAAAGGAGAATCACCAGCGTATGTCCCCCAGACAATGCAACAATATCCTTGTCAGACAGGCCCATTCTATAAAAGACATCACGAAGGTGTAGCACACCTGCAAACAGCATTCACTTAATTTTATGCTTTCATATAAACCATGTTGCTGCGAATTAGTAAACTTATAACAGGAATAAGGACACCTTTCAAAGCTATAGTAAGAGATTTCCCTGCACAAGGGAGGAGTGTAGTTGTAACATTGACAAAAAATTTAAAACTCACCTAGTTTAGCATCAGGAAGCCGCCCTTCTCTGGTGGATACTTTTGAATCCTACAAGAGATAGAAAATTACATGAACTAATAAGATTCATTGATTTCATAACAAGTAATGTTCTAGGGCTAAAGGTTTGGCACAATATACCCTTCTTCCAGGAACAAAATCAACTGTCGGACCCCCAGTAACCTCAACTGCAACAACACCTGCAAGCTGGAAACAAAAGGAAAAAGAAATAATTTTTCAGATTTATATAATCTATATGCAGCTGGATTTGAATGGGAAAATAATCACTGTTCATATATTTGGATAATTTTTTAAAGATAATTAGAATCTCAAATAAATCAATTTTCAGCTTATTACCAAAAAAAAAATCAATTTTCGGCTATTTTGTAAGCTAAAAAGTGTAACTTCTGAAAAATTCAGTTTTCAATTTTTTCAGTTATATATAAATTTTGAGGTTCACAATCACTTTTTTAAAAATCTAAAACAAATGCACCCTTATTCTTATGAACGCATAACTTATTTCACGCAAGTCTTGCTCTACATGAAGTGATAATCCTCACTTCCTCCCTATCTGTTTCAATAGAATCTGAACTAAATTTGCACTGGGTTTCATCAACTTGTATGTGATATACAAAAAAACCCAGTAATAGGAAAATCTTAGGCACTGAGGTTATATGCATGTCAAATCCTAGTACTAGAGAATTGGACCTCAACCAGGTAAGCACTTAAGCTATTGAAATTTGCGACTCACTCCATTAACTAAAACAGGAGCTTGAGCTTAAATTTTACTTTCGCACACTACTTAACTATCTATCAATTTTCACGAGTACTTCTGCAGGTACTTGTTTTATGGGGTTTTTTCTTCTGTTCGTGCCCAGCGGAAAACATTCATGGGTTGTATGAAACCAGCCACTGGTATAACTTAATTTAAATAATAGAGAGCCAAAAACTTGCTTTTAAGGGAAAAAGGTGTACCACTGTAACATTCAGATGATAGAAAAATTGATAGATAGATCAGAAACTAAGGGAAAAAGGTGCTTTTAAGGGAAAAGGTGTACCACGTAAAGAAACTTGCTTTTAAGGGAAAAAGGTGTACCACGTAAAGAAACTAACCAAGAAAATAGATCAGAAACTGAAAGTCAGCAGGGTAGCCAACAAGTTAAATTTTTCTCCTTTAGAATAGTCCCTTATCCAAATTTACATGAAAAAGCCTTAATAACTTGTAAAACCTCACAAATTAGGTATTTGGCCAAGACAAGAAAGCCAGCGTCTAATTAAATAGAACAATACTTCCTTGTTTATTTTTTGCCTTCAGATATAAAAGGGAATTTGTTAAGAGAATAGAGATAAACAAGTACAACAATTGCAGATAAAATATCATCCTACAAGAGAATAGAAAAAAAACCAAGAACAACACAACGCAGACAAGCTGATTAACTACGGAAAACTTTCCTATCTATCTGCAATCGTATTATTCAATTATTGAAGGTCGGAGCTGTCAAACACCATGACAGGATGGGGCTTAGAATTTATACAATGCAGTCCACCCATCTGACCCTGGCAAGACAAGTGTAACAGGGCACCACATCTCTGGTCATGTTGACTCTGAATATGTTAGATTCATTCATGAGCCTACTATTGAAACTGTGTGTATCATGATCAAGAAACAAAATCAAAACATGAACAGCCATAATCTAATTCCACCTAACAAGGTAGGCAAAATAAATACCTAAGCACAGCATCCATGTGAGTTTTGAGAACCATAAACAATGCATGAACATTAATAATTTGAGCCGCAAGTGGCAGGAAATAGAGCCCCAAAATAAACACGACATAAATACTTGCCTAATCATTATTCATAAACTCCCGGGACAAATAAACAACTTCATCGGTACAAAATTAGCAATTGAGTATAGATTATCATAATCACTAAACGAAGACATATGATCACCTGGTAAAGGTCTGCATATGTAATCTTGGGATGTTTTGCCTTCACTTCCTCTGTTACATCAAAAAAATAAAGACAGCTCTCAGAAATGGCTATGAGACTTACATATTTCCAACCAATTATTCCACTATTTTCGGGAAAAAATTACAAGAAGCAAAGAAATGGAAACAGAAATAGACATATATAACAAGCCTACATGTTTTGTTCTTAACTAGTCACTAGAATAACAAAAACTACGCACATAGAAAAACATGTAGCAATTCAAATCACACGCACAAATATAAGAGAGAATTAACAAGAAACATATCAAAATTTAATTTAAATTTTTAACTGATTGTTAAAAAATCAGTGATTCTAGATTTTATAAAATAAAAAGACATGAGAAAGAAATTACGAAGAAGCATCATACCACAGAAATCAATAGCCTTCTTCAAACCGTTATTGGCGCCATGCAAATACTCTTCCTCGTTCCTGATGGAACCGTTAGGTCCACCGGTCCTCGTCTTGGCATCGTAAGTGCCGGCATCGTGCCAGCTGCGTCAAATCACAGATTCAATAGAAAAAACATTAAAAAGATCGTATATCAAGACCTAGATTTATCACCATCATCATCATCAACGTCCACTCATTCACTCATTCACCGTTGGCCGTTTACGATTACGAAGCGCAAAAACTAAGCGAGTGAAAACGCGAAAACCTCGAAATCGAAGCATTAAACGACAGTCGTTTCGATCGAAGGAAAGGAAGAGAGAGGACTTACGCCAAGCGAAGCATGAGAGGAGCGCAATTCCTGTTGGCGATGAGTGCACGGAGATCGCGGCGAGCCTTGTCGACCTCCTTAAGGTACTCTGCGTCCACCACCACCGGCAACGCCATTTTTCGCTTAGCTCGCAAACGGAATTAACTGCTTTTTTTTCGAAAGATGTAACCAAACGAGGAATAAGGAGAAGGAAAAGGAAAGAGAGCACTTCTGCGATTTGCGAAGCGAAGCGAAGCTGGAAATGGATAATTGGGATGTGTGGGTGGTGATACTGCTGCTGGTGCTGACATCACGTGCGCACTCCTGCCTTGCCACGTGGCGTTATGTTATTGGTCACATGGCGCTCCCTTCTATGAAATGTGACTCAATTTAACTACCTTTGGGCTATAGGCGTAGCCCATGCTACTAATTCCTGTTGGCCCAGTTCACAAACTTTTCCGGGAATTATACCTAACTCCTCAAAATTTAGTGCATTTATACTCTATGCTTCTCTATTTCCTAAAATTCTCACTCATTTCGTCAATTGGATAATTATCTATTTTAAAAATTTATTTTATTTAAAAATAATTATTTATTTTTAAAAATTTAAATAATATTAATTATTTTTTTCAATAATATCCATATTAAATATTATCGACTCATTAATAAAAGAGGTGAAAGAAAGTTAGAGTATTAAAAAGATACAAGGGCAATTTAGTAGATTAATCATAACTTTTACTAATATTAATGTTTTGTCAATCATTTTTTAATCTTAGTGAGCATTTATAACTGACTAATTGTTCAATAACAAAGGAAATAGTGAAGACATTTCATATTCATTGAAATTATACTGACCTTTATTGATAAATTCATTAATTTAAATCACAAAATAATATAGCATATAATATATCCATATCAATTAAGAATAATTATATTTTGATTTTTGACAAGATTTATTATAGTGAAGTAAGTGAATCTAAGTCTAGTAGTAGACTTTACATGTCTCAATGAGCTATAGAAATTAGAGTTCAATTCTTATCATCATTCCTTATCCCCAAATATATTAGTTAAAAAAATTATAGTGAATATAAGACACAACTTATAATTATAATTTATGATAACTCTTATCATCATTCCTTATCCCCAAATATATTAGTTAAAAAAAATATAGTGAATATAAGACACAACTTATAATTATAATTTATGATAAATAGTATTTAAGCTAATATATTTTTTAAATATTATCAAAATATTATAATATTGTCACTAATAATCATTTATATTTCACATGTTATTTTTTTATCACTTAAATATAAATTTTTGTAAAAGAATCTGTAGGAGAAATCAATATAATCTTACAATATAGAAAAAGGATAAGTTTAACCACTTTAAACCTAAAGAGAAATCAACATAATTTACCCTTTTAATAAATTATAGTAATTCATGAAAAAAGATATTGAGCTTTCTACTATATGTTGGTTTTGCAATGGACAAGAAATCCCATCAATTTAAACATGCGTAACCGTATTTTTTTTATTTTTTTATAATAATCGTATTTTTATATAAATTCATTCTTATGTAGTTATATCATTTTTTTATATAAAATACTTTTCTAAAATATCATAAACTCCATCGAATTTTTAATCACCAAAAATTCGGTGCTATAAGTTTCGGTCAATCCACCCCTATTTTCATACATACATGTCCCAAAAGAAATTCCTAGTTGCTCTTCCAATTCAAAAATTCTTAAAATGACTCCAGCATATCACTCAACATTTATACTCAATATTCATCACTCAAACAATATATATATACACACACACACACTAAATATCTCTATCAACAGTTGCTAGAACTTGTTTTTATGGTGATGTAAAGTCTCAATGTATTGGCTTGCATCAAGTATCTGCTTAAAATTTGTGCTTAAAACTTCTTTAAAGCACATTTGGGAGAAGAGTAGGAAAGGAAATCCAAACTTAAATAGAAGGTAAGGGATGAAGAAGTTTCAAAAGAATAACAAGGAAATAAGAGCGAGTAAAGCAATGCATATATTATTCATTTCACATTCATATTCCTGAAGGTCGCGTTTAAAATGTTCCCGTCTAAAAACTGAACATTCAACGTTCCCAGCACTGTAACCATACGTTCAGAGGGAAAATAGATCTAATGGCCATTAAAGCATGGAACTGCAGTACTATAAACCACATGCTGGCTGGACTTGTATTACTCCAACAAGTAGCAAGTGCAATTTGATATAAACATTAAAATAGCTCCAAGGGATTTACCGGCAGGGGCAAAGCTCCATTTTTTTTTTTTTTGTAATGAGACAAAGAAACAAAAGAAAAACTATATCAGGTCCTGCTAGCAAGGGCGGCATTCGGGAAGAGAGCCCACACTAAATCATTCATAACACGAAGCAGTCATTGACCATTGATTAGCGCATTGATTTTCCATTCTAGGAACCCAGCGCACCTCAGCTCTCATTTGCTCTAACAATCCTTAAATATCACCTGTTAAGACATGTAAACCATGCGCACGAAAGTTCCATGTTTATTCTACTATTTGAACAAAGTTTCTGTTTATTCTTGTCACTTTGTGAACAAAACTATAAGAGACATTGATCTCATACTTTTGGGATGAAGTACTATCAGTTATATTTTTTTTGTTAAATTATATTTGGTTAGAAGATAAAAATAATATAAAGATTTGATTAATGAAATTTATGTGTAATTTTACACATAAAAATTATTCATTGAAATTTTCACTTGAGTTCTAACACTCAATCAAACATTGGGCGAGACGCGCCCATGCGGGGAGGGTAAGTTTTCATCGATGAGCTTCAAGAGTTCATGAATGAAAACTTGTCGCTCATTTTTACTTTATAACTAAACGCACTCTTAACATATATTTTGATAATTGAATTTGTATCCTTATGGTTGTCACTCATCCATTAATTCTAGTAAACATTGTGAAAGGACAATGTTTTAACAATCTTCAATATTAATTTTATAATGATATTTTGAACAATTTAGTAAAATTCAATTAAATTAAATTTGGTCTCTATACCTAATGACATTTTTACTTTTTGTATAAATACTTAAGAATAATTATAAATAAAAGAACAATATAAACTTAACTTTATTTTAATTTGAGAATTCCATTTTTGTTTACAACATCTAAACAATTTCATTTATAAAACTAACTTTGACAAAAAAAAAACTTTGGGACTAAGGCTGGTTAAATTTTTTTGTAAAGAATTGGGTGATGCAACCAAATTAACTCGTGCTCAAGGCAATACTATATTCTATATTTAAATTTAATTTTCTTGATTTAATACTTTTTATTTTTATTTTTATTTTAACACTTGTATCAAATGGTCACACCGCCCATAAATGAATTTTATAGTATCGCTAAAAAAAGTTCGGCCACTCAATCAGTCAATTGTTATTTTTATGTTCACCAATAAGAAAAATCCATTATTATTTTTATGGAAATAAATCCTTTAAAATAAGAATCCCTCTAGAGAAAGTAATGAATTTTCACTGTTAGATCAATTGATAGTCCCATAAACTATACTTTTCATTGTTCCAAAGGTGAGAATCCCTCACTTTTTTATTTAGATTCTTGCCTTAGAGGATTCAGAACTATTTTTATAAGGATATAATTTTGATATATTGATAATGTCAAAAAAATTTACATAGTCATCTAATTACATATTAACACATCAATTAATATGGTTAACTCTTGTACTCACTACTTGAAAATCATGCTAGTGTAATAATTTGATTAGATGAATATATAACATTTTCTACAATATTATATTAAAATTAAACTTTTATTAAAAATTAATCTTTATTTTCAAATAATTTATTGTTTTAAGAAATCGCCTCCATTGGTAATTTTTCTCTTTATTACAATTTTTGTTAAAACAAAATTTTAAAAGTGAACTTTATTCTAATAGTAGAGAACATTTATACAGGAGTTAATAGAATCTTGGAAATAGGAAGTTATTATGAAATATTAGTATTGGGATTTAAGTTAATTTATGAATTGACGGTGCTAAATTTTTTTTATATTATCATTTAATCAAATCTTCCAATATACATGATTTTTGAAGTAATGTGTTAAATTAAAACTTGTGCTAAAGTGACAATATATGTGATTGGATGATTATGTAAAAAAAATTTATAATGTTAATGCATCAAAACTAAACTCTTATTATTATAAACATATTTAGAGTAATTTTTAATAAAAATACTTTCTATTTGATATTATTTAATATTCTTAAAATATTTTTAATTTCTACATTAGCCTAGACTACTAATCTAGCCCATCAAAAATTATCAATTTATACTGATAAATGGTTGTGTTGGCCAAAAAAAAATTAAGAGCACTAGAAATCAAGGAATGAGTTCAAAAACAAATTAAAATAATAAAAAGGAATACAAAATCAATTCCTTAAAATTACATCTTCCTAATGTAAGATTTCACCGGATCTACACTAGGAATTCAGAACACATTGACAGAGCATTGAGTTATCAATAGTTGCCAAGACCGGTCAAGCGAATATAATCATGCATTAAGAACATAAAAATTGTATGTTTGAATATATTTTTATCCTTGAAAATATTGTAAATTTGGGTTTTGGTCTATATATTTTATGATCCATTTTTAAAAATTTATTGATTTTGGTCTTTATTTTTTGAATTTCGGTCCTTGCAAATATTTAAAATACGCACTTATTACTACCAAATACTGAAATTTTGAAAGAAAAAATGGTCATTATAACTATTTTAAGATTGTTGTTTTGGTTCTCATATATATCACTGCTTGATACTTTGTTTCTAAATAATTGTTCACTTTTAAAATTTATTTTTTTTACAAATAACTATCCATTTAGAAAATATGGATAATATTGATGTTTTTTGTCCAATAGAGAAGAGAAAAAGTGGAAATAATTAATTAATAAAGATAATTTTACAAAATATACCAAAATTTTATTAACTAAAAACTTTTTCAACCATTTCTTCAATTTATATGTGCATTTAAATTTAGACAGTTATTCAAAAATTGAGGTAGGAATGGGTTAACGTTTAACAAGAACCAAAACCAAACATTTTAAAAGAAATGGATCAAAACGAAAAAGTTTATAAGAATCAAAATTGAAATTAACTATATTTATATTAATGAATATTAAAAACATAGTTAAGTCAAAATTACATGTCTCATTGATATTGTTCAATATTTTAATTTATTTAAAATTAATTGAATTGAATAATTTTAAAAACAAATCTTAAATAATCAAAACATAAACACAAGACAAAACGTATTATTTTTAACGAATTATAAGCTTTTGTTGTTAGTTTGATTGCCACCAAATGCTTGCTGGAACTTCATCTATAGAGGTTATAATAGCTTTCTCCGTCGCCATTGAATAAAAATAATGCACCCTGCAAACTTGTTACAGCCGGTAACATTATCAAGTACATTTAATGTTCCCAAAATGATCAGCACACTGTAAACGTTACCATTCTGAAGAACATGAGAAGGGGATAATACACTTCTGTCAGTAATCGGTTCGAAAGCCAAACAAATAATAAAGGATTACATTTCATTGGATTTGGTAATCGATTAAATTCCCAAATAATAAAGAATACCACGTTTGAAGCAGCAAATTGGTCAGGCATAATATAAAATAATTGACGAGAATTAAGTGAAAGCAGATATAAGTCCACAATGTCAATATTGTCTTTAACCATATAATCTATATCCAAACCAAACGTATATGTGCTTTTGCTATTTGATACCCTTTTTATTTCAAGCATGTACATGATTGTCTACTTAGCCAATGTACCTCAAGAGAAGCATACAAGAAATGCCCTTCTCAGCTTTTGCTTAAAACACCATGGAAGACTCAATTTTAAGAAAAGAGGAAGAAAGGGAACTTAAGTAAAGAGCTATGGAGAATTTGGTCATAGTGCCTATGAAGCAGTTCTCCATTGCAACTCTATCTGGATGCGACCATTCTTGGAGTCTATAAGATGGTACTTCTCATTGATTCTTTTGTTAGAAACAACATCCCCGAGACTGATGTCAACATATCCCAATGATTCCTAATGCCAAAAGAAGCAGCAGAAAACAATTAAACCCAATCATGTCAAATAGCTTGAAAATATTTTGGGGAAAAAAAAATGGGCCAGCACTCATGCGAGTCAGAAATCAGTTGTTAAATGAAAGTTGCCATAACCGAGCATCTAAATTTGTAATTTAGCAATGAAAGGCAAATCAAAGAAACAATTCACAAACAATGCTGCTCCATAAAGTATACAAAAGCAGAATCAACATTTTATTTATATGCATTAGAATCTAGAAAGACAAAATAATATCGACTTGTAACAAACATTTTTAACTTCATAATATTAAAGGAGCTTGTGCATAAGTTAGCCTATGTTTTTAGATTTGGATTTCGAACAGCTAAATGTTTGTGCAGATTGCCGCAAGTATTTTATTCTTTTCAACAATTTGAGGCTTCCTAGTCAAATTTTCACTTTTGCAGATGACGATGAATCTAGCTTTGGCAGTGCATCATTATTTTAATGGTCACATGTTATCCTAATTCAGAACAATAAAGTTGCTATGAATTATATACCTTTTGATGGAGCAAGCTTCGTGATGAAGTGCTGACAACCTCCACATGTAATCTGTCATGAGTGGGAGGCTTCTCCACCATGAATTGAAACTCTTCTTCCCATCTTGGATCTCTGTTCTTTTTTACGCGCTGTAATAGTAACCACAGTATTATCAGTCGAATTCCATACGAAACAAATTTCAATATGAAAGGAATGCACATGTACCATTCCAGTCCATATTTCTCTCTGACAACTGCATCTACATCCCATTACCTTATTTTTCCTTTCCAATTTTTGGTATACTAATAACCTCATAGTTATATCTATCACTTGCATTAATGCATTATTAAGCACAAAAATAATATTATGAAACCATTAATCAATAAAAAAACAGAACCGTTAATTAAAAGAAAAAGTTAAATTAATCTTAAGTCCCTGAACTATTTGAAAAAAATTCAAATAGGTTCCTATATTTTAAAATTTTTAAGGGGGACCCTGAACTTACAAAATGTTTTAGTCATATGGTCACTGGACATGGTGGAACAAAATATTCTAAGATGCTGCTATCCTAAATGTTATAAAACCATTGAGTTCAAGGGTGATGTCAAGATATTATCATTAGATCACTAAATATCATCAAACAATAATATAACAATAGATTCATTCTGGAACCCAATTACAAACATTTTTATAAGTTTAGGGACCCAATCACAAATTTTCAAAGTATAGGGACCTATTTCAATTTTCCCGAAAAGTTCAGGGAATAACAAAGTAGTTTAACTTAATAATGATTTGCTTAAGACAAAAAAATCTTTCCTGCAAGTATTTTTTTTAAACTCCTGTACCTTAGTCTTTTTCTCCTCCCCTCTGAATAAAAGTCGTACGTGAGGATTAGTGTGGTGCTTTCCTTCAACATCTTGAGCTTCATGGACTATAACAACAAGCAGACCTCCACCAGCTGGAGTATCTTCAGGGGCTTTTGGTACCTCTTGTGTCTCTTCAAAACCCTTGGCCATATCCTCCTCCCTGAAGGGTTTATATGTCAATTCCACGACAAGCTGCCCACGCGACTTCTCATTTTGGGCATCATTGGGATCCAAAGTTTTCAGGAGGTCAAGAGTAAAGACTTTAGGATCTTCTGGGGGAACTTCTTTTAAAGGGATCACATTCATACCCATCTTGTCATGCTTCCCAACCTACCCAGAGATACAAAAATAACACTCATTACAGATGGCACAACAAGGAAGTAAAAGATATAACTTAAAGCTTGAGGGGTATACCTGCTCCCAGTCATAAACATTAAGCTCTAGAATCTGGGACTCAGGATCTTTAACAACCACATTGAATTCCTCATTCCATTCAGGATTCAAGTTCTTGTGCTTCACAGTAGTCTTTTTTGATGGCAACTTATCGTCAGTAAGCTTTAGCTTCACATAAGGGTCAGATGCACCAAGAAGATCTTTCTTCCTCAATTTCATTGCTCTCACAACCTTTACATGTAAAATCCCAACAGGCCTCTTCAAGGCTCTAAGGTTCCCAGTAAAATAAAATTTACAAGAAAAAACAGGAAATGAGTTAATTGCAAGTTAGTAATATATTGTTATATTTTGATAAATATTTCAGAAAAGTGCAGAAACATACTTTGATGTGTCTAATATTGGAACTTCAAGGGTTTTGGGCCACAGATACATGTTTGCAACCTGATCTTTGATTATCTCCTGAAAACGACAGTCTTCATATTAGTTTAAAAGCCACAAAATTTTCAACCAACCAATGCTAGCTATGGGAAACAACAAAAACGTGGACGCTTTACGACTTAAAAATTGTTGTTATATCCATTATTAGCCACAAAGCAAAAATGTACACCCCAGCACAAAGAATATGTGATATATGTGCTACATAATATTGCCACTGATTTTCATTTTCACTAACAAAAGTTCACAAAAGAAGGCAGCATAAACAAGATAATGGAAAGCTATAACCATTAAAATCTTTCCATCCAACAGATGCCTCCAATCAAATGTTATTTTTTTTATAACTAATACAGTGAATGTATAACCATGAGATTTCAACCCTACCAGAGAAGAAATTGTCCAGCACAAACTAAAGGCTGACTACAGCCAAAAAGGGTAATGATTACACCACTGGACCACTTTCTCATGAACTATAAAGTGACATCTAACAAGCTCAGAAGCCATTCAACCACGGACCTCTACACTACATTTTTTTCCCTTCGTTTTCATCTCAATATTATACATGTCAGTACAATAACTAACATGTCAGTTCTTATTTTTTTAACAATTAACAATCAAATTTCTATCAGTCACATGCATACAGCAACTCCAGCTTGTTGCAATAAATTGCTCCATGATGATTCTCTTATTCTTCTGCAAGGTAAGATGCTTTGTGCATAAAACGGTGCATACAGAAATCAGAAGTATGCCTTTAGAAGATCACATATTTCAAACTAAGATCCATTTTAGCAAACAATGGTTTTGTTCTAAGTTGAGATGACCACTCCTGCTTCAGAGTTGAAGACGAATGTAAGCAATATTAGACCTCAAACATTAATATAAGAGAAGGGGGAAAGAAAAGATCTCAAATGAAAAAGATATCGACTTAAACCTGAACAATCCTGTAAGCACCAGGAATAGACATAAGATCAGCTCCTAGAAGCTTTAGCCCAAAGTCAACATGTGGCTGCAAGATAACACAAATTAGTAACAAAAGAACAGAGAGATAGAGGTAAGATAAGTACCTTAAACGAAACTGGAGATGCTGAAAAAGTGACCAGGGAAAGTAATACACCCAGCATGCACCAACCTTTTCCATAAGAGAGACATAGATGTTGGCAAAGCAAGGAAAGCTTGGGACCAAAGGTTTCAAAGTGACTCTTGGTGCAAGAAAAACTTGCAAATCAACAACCTGAAATGATATAGAACTCTTAGCACCAAAAGAATCTGTCTCTCTCTCTCACACACACACAAACACACACACACACACAGAAATGTTACCTGAGCGGTTGCTTTCAACCCAAATGCCTTAACCCGACTGTAACATTTGGATTTCCAGCCCACTTTATGGAAGGCTCCATAATTAACTCCTTCTCATCAGTCACGTAAACTTTCATTCCTATCAATATGCATTTATCAAAAGAAATTCAGGAATATTCACATGATATCACAAATGAGTCACCAAGACACAAATGCATGACATGCATAAAATGAAAATGAAGAAATTATACTGACCTGGCCTATAACAACTGCCTCACAGATAACAAGTACAATCCAAAACAAGACCTTACAGGGAAATGCATCATATAATACATTAATGGTCTCTTTGATTTTTGTTTTTATTTCTTGTTTTTGGTTTTTTTTTGTTTCTAAAATTTTGCGAGGAAAAAATGAAAACAAGAAACAAGATTTTTGTGTTTTCACTGTTCTCTCTCTTCAGTCATCCTGAAAAACTGGAAACGGACTGAAAACTAGAGATGGAATAATTTAAGGAATAATATCAAGGAAAGTTCAATCACGATAGATCAGAGTTTCAAACCATAACACTTAAGAAAATAGTATTGTATAAGACCTACAAAAGCCATGATATTAGAGCCATTTCAGAAGACTTGACATTTAGATGCTACTTGCTCTTACTCTAGCATCATCCAATCAAATATTATTTAGTTCCTATCATTAAAAACATAACTCATCTTCAGTAGCAACATTTAACATTTAATTATAAATAATAAATTGTGATATTTATCCCTTACAAAAATAGAAACTCAGTGAAATTAGGCAACACAGTGCACAAAACATTGGCAATATTCTAAGTACCCATGCCCACAACTAAGAGGTTTTTATCCAAGAATGTAGGATGCCTAGATTCTTGATCTACAACTACAAACCTTGAAATGTAGGCGGCAAGGACCCCAGTGTGAGAGTTTCAAACTCAACAGAATCGATTTTGTATTTGGGAATCTGCTCAGCAATTATGGGTTTTGCAATGGTCTTCGCAGTCTTGCAAATTGCCTAAACAGGAAAACCAAAACACACACAAACTCAGACAAACAAACAAAACAAGTTGAAGCAAAAAATTTAGATGTGAATGTGAATTGAAAAGGGTCAAAGCCTATTAAACAAACACATACCTTGTCAAGGTATGGCCACATATATTCAACAAATTTGTTCAGCCAGTCAATCTTCACAAAAACACATACAAATAACAGTGTGTCAGTCAAAATCTAAACCCAAAATTAAATGAAAAAGGGAATGAAATGAAGTAGTTGGGTAGTTAGCTGTTTACCCTATCAAAGTCTGGATTCTTTACCCAAAGTGGAATCTCAGGGAACATTTTTTCCAATGTTTCTGTGTCTTGATCCACCATTGGCTTGATTTCAGGATCCTACCAAACCAATCATAGCAATATCAGTCAGCAATTGAACTTAAACAAACATCAGCTGATAAAACAGGACAATGCTTAAAGATTTAGGATCATGTTGGATGCTAAAACATAGTACAATACCTTAACATCGGTGGGTTGAAAGTAAATAAAGAGAAAATAGCCAGCTACGAGACCAATGGTAATCCCAATTCCAAATCCGAAAAACCCCAAAATAGTACTGAAGAAACCCATCCTTTTTCCAAGTTCCAAGCTCGAATCTTTTCACCTACCCAGTTCCAGATCCCGATTCCTCTGCTCATATATTCACACCAAGACCATTTCATGTCCACGAGAACTTCAAATTGCAGCTAAACTAAGATCATCATTCCTCTGCTACAACCCCAAAATTTCGAATTAATAAATCGAGTATTTTATTGCTATTTAAAGAAGAAACCAAAAAAAAAAGGTGAAAAACCGTTATGATGAAATTGTGCTTACTAGCTAGGTGGTTTGTACGGTGGGGGGTGAAGATGAATGAAAAAAGCAAAGTCTAAAGTAAACTCAAAGAAAGACAGAGTAGCGGAGTTGGAGGAAACGGTCGAATGCGAAGAAGGGGAAGCAAATTGAGCTGCGACTGACGGATGAAGAAAGCAAAGCATATCATATAATCATATAATTATTGTTATTATTACCAACAACGTTTTGAAAATATAAGAATGTCTCAAATAGCTAGGAGACCAGTTTTGAAGTTTTGATAAAAGTTGTTTTGGACCATTTTTTCTAGAAAAAAAAATCTAAACTAAATTAAGTTATATTAGTTCATTATATAAGTTATACTCTTTCTCTTTTAGTTTATCAAAAAAAAGTTTATCCGTAAAAAATAGGAGTATAATTTCAATATATTAAAAGTATTAAAAAATTTAGACCTACGAACATGTAGATCAACCAACAAAACTATTCTGGTATAACCACATATCTCCGATTCAAGCCCTATGTATGTTGTTGTGTTAAAAACTTGAAAGAAATAGTTTTACTGTTTCAGTAATCCTACCTGACAGGACCAAGATTATCTTTAATAAGAGAGAATACACGTGGTCTAGACAAGAAAAATAAAAATAAAAAATTTGGCATGCTATCCTTCGATATGATTTTTAATTTAGATAATGTTTAAATAGTGAATACATAAATTGGATATATCGATTAATATAATAATATATAATTATATAAGAATATTAATTTTTTAATAAATATTTATTTTAGTCTTTAAATTTATATGTGTAATTCACTTTAATATTTGAAATTATAAAATGTGATTTAAATTATTTCTTAGAAAATATTTTCAAGGACTAAGTTAAATCAATAGAAAAATTAATTTAAATTATTTTTTATAATTTTAAAAACTAAATTAATAAATTTTTAATTTTAAGGATTAAAACAAACTATACATACAATATTAAGGACTAAAATAAATCTTTATTAAAAATCTTTTAGACCATCGATACACGGAAATCAAATCTATATAACAAAATGTAGTTGATTCATGAAAATTGTAATATAATATGTTGAAATCAGTTATTATTTATTTATATTTATGCAGTACACGTGGCGTGCATTGGAAGTTGTCGGCATCGGCAAGGGCCAGATCACCCGATGGTGACCTTGAGCGGCAAAGTTTCCAGTACACATGGCCCACTGCCAATTCTGTCCTTTTTGCAACGCAAAGGATAATAGTACTATCTCCAATAAGATACATTAATTTTTTAATATATTAAAATAATATGATATTTCACTATAATTATTATTAAAAAAATAGAAATTATGACAATATATTAATTTTTTAATTTATTAAAATGATATAGTATTTTATCCTGACTATTATTAAGAAACGAAGGAGTAATAATAATCTAATCCAACTTCGACAGCATCGCTATATTACAACTATGATTCAGCGCTTGACCGGTTGACCCTTGAACGGGAGTAGATGAAGAAAAGGAAAAATTCAAGATCACATGGGTCCCATTTATTTATGGATAAATTACATTTACTTCTCCTAAAATTTGTGAAAAACTCACATCTCTCTATTTGTTCATCTATATTCACATCAATTGTCAAATTTTAAGTATTTATATTAAGTTTCACTCATTCAAGAGCACTGATAATAAACTTAATAGAATGATATTTTTATGATATTAACTATTTTAATTAATAAAATTATAAAAATACCTAAACTTAACAGTGGGTCATGTATTTTTTATAATTTTATTAATTAAAAACATTAATATCATAAAAATATTATTCTATTAAGTTTATTATCAATGTTTTGAATGAAAGTGAAAGTAATATAAATCCTTAAAATTTGACAAACAGAGGTATGAGTGCAGGTGGTTAATAGAGAATATGAGTTGCATTTTCATAAATAAAGAGAGATGAGTGTAATTTCCCTTTATTTATTGATATAACCTTTTGATCCTAAGCTTAATTTGTGAAGCCATGAATCAACCTTACTTGTTAGCAAGTGATTAAATTTGAGCAGTGCTTTACGAGTGCTCGAAGGAGGGATAGCAGTATTGTAATGCTTTATTCATTGCCACTGAGCAGAAATCATGGCTTTTATAAAATGATAAAATCGGAGCACAAATTCCTTATGTGTTCCTGCAAAGTGCTAGAGCATTTCAGGCAGATGCCATTTAGGTAAAGGTTCATGTGCCCGAATCAGAACAAAAGAATATAGTATAATCTTTGTTATTGTTTTGATCAACTTCAATGCTCGAAGAATAAACTCGAAGAATAATTATTATTGATATGTCAACAAACAAATAATTAATTTGATTTAGGCAAATGATGGATCACGGTTCGGTTAACCAGCGCCACGCGGGTACTTTGCAAAGATGGGAGATCAGTACCTGACAATGATATTGTAAATATCTATTGATTTTGCACTGCTTGTATTATCGGTAACTATGCTTTTGTTTTTGTTCTTACGGTAAGTAAATGACTTAATGCACTGCATTTGGAAAGATCTTTTTTTTTTTTTTCTTTTCTTTTTAAAGAATACGGGGCCATGGCCAAGGAAAAATAAACAAACAAAATTGTATTAAAGAAATTAAAAATACAACTTCAGAGTGTTTTTTTTTTTTCATTGGTGCCTTGTTTTTGGGTCGAATATCGGAACCTTCAAAAGATTTTTGATTGATTACTATGTGGACCGTTTTGAGGTCTAAAGCCCAGCATAGTCCAAGACTTGTGAGCTGACCCAACCAATGGACAAATTTATTACACCCCTCCACAAGCCCCAACCCGAAATATCTCCAACCCACCCTAACTTCGGAGACTCCTCACTCCTTCTCATCCTAGCCTTCCCACACCCATCCACCTAGGCTTTTATTGGGGAAAAAAAAACACCTAGGTTATGTTTGGGTTGCTGGAATAATGGAGTAAGGTGGCATGGGATAGAAGATGGAATTATGGCAATTTTTTTTTCAGGCAAATTTTATTAGTTGGGAACAATAAAATTAGAATAAGTGGAACGAAAATAACTGAAGTCTATTTTGTTCAATAGTACATTATTTTAACAAATAAAAGTGGGTATCTCATTAAGACACTCAATTTTTAATCATTAGATATGTGGAATTAATGGGATGAGTAGAACTATCTTTATATTTAATGATGACAAATGAGTGTACTTTTAGATATTGAAATAATATTTTTGTTTGTTCAATATCCACCAAATTTCGAGAATAAGATGTAATAGAAGTTGTTAACCAAATATCAAAATAATAAAGTGAAATAATCATGTTATCTTACTATTAATCCAAACATAACCTTAAGGCTTTGTTTGTTTCAAAGGAATTTGGGAGGAAGGGGAGGGAGAAGAAGGAAATGGGAAGGAATGTCACGATTTTTGTTCATTTGGTTGGAAGGAAAATACAAGGGAAAACTGAAACAATAAACCCAAACATGTGGGCATACCATTTTCTCTATCCTCCAATTGCTGATTAAAAATGGAGGAGGAAAACTACATACCACTCTTCCATTCCAATAATACCGGTTAACACAACACCTTACTACTACACAATCACTACTTCTTCTTCCAACAACTCCATTGCCACAACCAGTGCCACGTGCACGCAGCCACTCCACCTCAAATGCGACGTTTGTCCAGCAAACATGAAGCTTATTGCACCACGTGAAGCCACCTGTGGGTTTGCGCACAACCGCCATGCTCTGGTGGTGGTGTGCTTCTCCCTTGTTCGTGCACAACCACTTCACCTTTACTCTCCTTGCCTATGTTCTCACTTTTTATTTTGCATTACAGTTTAACATATTAGGTTTAGGAATCAAGAATTTTTTTTTTTGGATCTAAGCATTTTTTTTTGTCAAAGGAAAGGTGACCATGTTTGGGTTTTGATCTTTCTTTTTCTTTTGGTATACAGGTTTGGGACACGAATATTGAGCCACTGGTATTTGGTTGTTTTTTATTTGTGTTATTCTTTTCTAGTTTTATTTATTTAATTTTGTATTGAATTGAACTTATGACAAAAACAAAATGAAATAAAAAATTATGTTTGAATCTTTTCTGACTCTAACCAAGAATGGAAACATAAAAATTAATAATAAGTTATCATAAATTCAAAATAATATATATATATATATATATAAAGTAATACTACAAAAAATTCTTACATCCCTTATAAAATCTCTAAAATCACTCAACTTCCAAAATCACTTCATTGTCTCTCTTTTTTTCCTCAATCAAATTTAAATTTAAAAAAATTCTAACTATATCGATTTGTAAGAGAAAAGTCTTTTTTTATTCAGTCAAACCTGTTATATTTAGTGTACATATATACTGATGGGTTTGTTATTTTGTTTTAATGAGCTTTGTTATTTTGTTTTAATTATTTATTTTAATCAGTTTTTAATATTGGTTGAACAAAAATGATAACATAAATATCTATATCTAAAAGTAATACAACATAAATTTCTTATGTGCCCTTATGAAATCCCTAAAATCATTCAACTTCCGAAATCACTTTCCTTTTTTTTTTTCTCTATATTTGCAATCAAATTTAAATTTTAAAAATTTCTAACGACATCAATTTGTAGGAGAAAAGTCCGATTTTTTTCCAGTCAAACCATTATAATTAGTGTACATATATACTGATCAATTTGTTATTTTATTTTAATGAGTTCTGTTATTTTATTTTAATTATTTATCTTGATCAGTTGTTAAAAATATGCATTGGTCGAATAAAATGATAACATAAATAATTAAATATTGTTTTTTTAATTACGCTGCACTAAAAGCTGAAAATACTAACTGTTATATTATTATTATTATTATTTCCAAAATAAAATTTAATGAAGTTTTTATGTGACTATTATTTAATATAGAGTATAACATTTGTCTTTTGCCGATTTGCTCATTTATGTCATTACGTTTGAAATCTTTATGTGCTTTTACCATCATTGGTTTCAAAATATTTCAAAAGATCGAGATGAACTTCTTTAGTCAAATTACACTGCGAGAAACCTATTTGTTAAGAAAGTTTAAATAGAGGTTGAAATTACTTAGTTGATAATGTTTCTATATGCACATGGATCTATTTTATGTGTTTGTTTATTATCAATTTCATTATGTTTTTGTTTAGATATCATTGGCAAGATAGATGCTTATTATTCTATGGAAGACTTCAAAAATTCGGCCAAAGAAGGAAAAGTGACGAAGAAATTGGTTTGACATACCTTGTAAGTGAAGCTTCGAGGATATAATATCTAAATATGATCAATATTTTTCTAAGTTCAAAATATCTACCACCAAGCATAAGAAGCATATCAAAGTTAAAAAGGATTAATGTCCTTATTACCTTTTTTTAATTCCTGAAATTGAGTTTAGCTTTTCTGTTTAATTTGAAGTTTATGTTTGAATGACAATATTTATCTTTTTTTATTTCTCTATAATCAAATTTAAATTACAATCCATTATTAAAGCCTTAATCACTCCATTCTCTCTTTTTCTCTATCTGCAATCAAATTTTAATTTTAATTTTTTTTTTGACAAACTACTTATAAATGAAAGTATGAATTTTTTTTTTCTTAAATCATTTCACTTCCTATTTTCCAACCCACTTTTTCCTAAAGTTTGGTGAGGACAGAGAGGATAGGAGTGGACATTATTAGTAGCTACATAATATCGAATATAATCCTATATTTTATATATATAAATAAAATTATCAAATTTAATTGAATATATTATATGTAGAAATATTTAACAATTTAATAATTAAATTAAGATTAATTTTTAAAATTAATTATTTTTCATGTAGTGCACGGGGACCATCTAATATAATATAAATAAATAAAACTTTTTTTGTCAGATAAATGTAATGTCTAAAGACTAAAATACATATTAGAGTGACATACTTAAACAACTAGTTGTTTGATCTGTATACACAGTGATGATAAAAAATAGTTTATTGACTATTACCATGAACAAAGAATAATTTATTTAAATATATCTTATATAAAATTGAGTGTATAAATTTATTTTGAAAATAAGTTATAGTTAAATAAATGAATAAATTAAAAATTTGTCATTCTATTTTATATCTATTTTGAATATAATTTTTATAAAGTTGAAAAAACTCGGTAAATGACCTTTAACCAATAATAAAAAGTGTATTTTATGAAATTTTTGCATATTTTAAAAGTTTAAATTATCAAATAACAAAAGAAAATAAGTGAATAATTTTACTATATCATCATGAGCCATTTATATGAATGATAATTGATATCCATGAGAAAGGAACATATCCCCACCTCGTCCCTTTAGAATTTGCCTCTTATCCCCGTCATGGGTTGCCCATTTCAGATAGATTTGAATCTACATATATTTATGGATTTATTAAAAAAAATTCTAAAGCAAGAAATGTTTTAAAAATACTTTGAAATTTAAAATATAAATATCTATAATAATAAATACCACTGTTCAGCATAATCCAAATTAATAATAAAAATACACATATATAATACAAATCCAATAAAGATAATTAAAAAATAAATATATGCTAAGGTTTTCTTTATATGTGTGTGTGTGTTGATATTTAAATAATTTATATAAATTGGGAATTGGGAAGTCTCCACCATTTTCCTATCCGTTTAACAAATAACTCTATCCATCAATCGTCCCCATGAAAACTATATATGTCCCTATTCCCCCATCGCGGACTATTAATCTTCAGATACCCACCTCATTTTTTTTTTCATCTCCCATTTATAACTTTTTAGTAAATTAAAATATTATAATACCTTAGGTTCACGTATCTAGAAGTCTAGTTCGAATTTAGAGTCCCAGGACCACTGTCAGGGAAAACCCTGGATGCATGAAAGACCCTTCATATGCAGAATAAGTGTTTGACACTTCTATAAACCACTATAGGCAGTGATAGGTGCCAAGGACACCATTTGGGGTTTGCGATGATCGCTATAGTGGTCATGTGTTATTCTAGATGGATGTTCCAAGCATGTTGACTGCTATAATTGTAAAACCCGATTTTTTATTTGGTCCTAATTGTGTGATTAATTAATATCAACTGGGTAAATTAAGAATTGATTACCTTAACTGATTAATTACTGGATAATTAGTCTATCGTGATTAATTTTAGCCTCTTAATAATTTATTAAAATGCATTATTATGTTAATTGTTGTCTTTAATTATTTTAAAGTTTTAGTGCTTTTATATATGACATTACTAATTTTGATACGATATATATGAGTACAGTATTTTGATTCAATTATATAATTATTGTAAAATAAATTTGATTGCTATAATTGTTACATAAGAACTTTAAATTTTAAAATATATCAAATTATTGAAAATAGATTGCTATTATAAATATATACATACACCGTAAAAATATTTACGTGTTGGATTTAAAATTCCAATCAAGTTATGTAGGCACTGACTTTATTTTCATTACCTTATTACACAACACAACCATTTTTTTTTTTAGTTTGATAATTTAACGAAGATGTGTTTTGGAGGACAATAAAAGATAAATTAACTTTTCTTGTTAATCTTGAGTCAAAATATACCAATTTTGTCCGGTCTATTAAACAGAAAATCCAAAATTCACATATTTTATTTAATTTATAGTTTCTTCATTTCTTTCAAATATATATATATACATACACACAGAAACGGGATGGGCATGCTTCAGCATCTCACTTCAGCATCTGTCTTCACTCCCTGCACATGAGGATGGGCCAGTGCTCTCTGCCTAGCAAGAATATAGTGGAACGCTGCAGGCCATCTCCATCCCCTGCGCTCCCTGTAATGAGGATGGGTTAGCTGCCTAGTTGACAGAGCATTCAGCAGCTGCAAGGTGTGGGGGGACAGATCAATTTGGAGTCCTTTAACCAGCATGGGAATAAATATTAATTTAAAAAACAAACCCAGTATAAACAAGGCGATGCACAGAGCTTCAAGGGGGGAGAAAAAATTACATAAGCTGAAGTGAAGCTTTGTCTAAAACAAGAAGGAGAAGAGCTTTGTGGCAAAACCACTTGACAACATCATTCAGCAATAATCCAGCATCTTGTTATTCTTTCTACATTTCAGTACAAACAAAAACAGAGGCCCCGCATTACAGACGTAACACACAAATAAGACAAAATTCCTCACCACACAGAGTGTCCTCCGTTAACCATCACTAACCAAACCCCCCTCATCCCAGACCACAAACAACCCAAAAATAAAGCACAGCCAAAATCAGGAACAAAATCCACAACTAAACACACCAAGAGAGTCCATAAAATCAATAACAATCCAGCACCCAATCATTTTCCAATTTTAGCACAAATAAAAATGGAGGCCAAGCACAAGATTAGACCAATCTCAGTCAAAACACCCATGAATTAATAGAAGAAAAAAAAGGAGAAAGAAGGGATGTGAAGTCGCGGTACTGCCGCTGCCATCGCCTTCTTAGCTGCGAGCTACAGTCGCCGCGCCTTCCTCAAACCCCATCGTCGCGAAGCCCCTTGCATGCCGCGATGGCCGCTGCCCCTTGCAGCGCCCCCTCCCTTCGTCGCACCTCTACTGTCCCCTTTCGTTCCGCTGCGCCATGTGACAAGCCCCCGGGAGCCCGTTCCAACCGCACTAGCTCTCCCTCTCTTTCTTAGTCTCTCGCTCTCTGTCTCTCTCTCTCAGAATCTCTCTCCGCGCCTCCTAGAGCCGTCCTCCGCTGTGGTCACCACCGAGAAGGCTTGCCGGAACTCCACCTTTAGTAGCAACCGTCGGTCCCCGCTTCCCCTTCCTCTCCGCGGCTTCCTCCCTCTCTCGGCCTCTCTGGCTCTCACTTGCTCTCTGCGTTCCCCCTCTCTTTGTCTCCATCTCTCTCTATTTCCCCCTTTTGTACATTCATGTGTGTGAGGGAGCAAGGTCTGTGTGTGTGTGTGTGTGAGAAAGAGAGTCCGTGTGTGTATGTGGGTGCGTGGCGTGAGAGAGAGCCTTATTTGTGTGTGTATGCACATGTGAGAGAGAGATCAGTGAGTGTGTTGTGCAACTCCCGCAAATGAAAGAAAATGAAATTCCTAAGGCCCTTGTTTGTTTCTGACCAAACACTCCCCCATAAGACCCATGCTTCATGTGCAAGTCCACAAATATGGCAGACCCATCTCCTTTGTTAATTTCCTTTCATTCTTTTCCTTTATAATTTGATAAAGTTAATTGTTTTTGAGCTGTTTGGTTTATTTGAGAGTCTAATTGGGTTGTACTAACCATAGACTTAAGGAAAATTTTATGGGTTGTATCTGTTCTTTGATAATAGGTAAGTCTGGTATTGAATGTGAAATTAGAACCATGGGCTGCTATTTTAGGAAGAAGAAAGTAAATTGATTTTTTGTTTACATGACATTTAAAAATCAATTAGCATATAATAGTAATAATACACGGTACATACATATACTGCTGGATATACATTATTTTACTCATTACATCACATAATTTTTTTATATACTCTCTCCCAAACAATCACAGAAATTTCAACCTTGTCATATGATGAATGGTGCAATTTTGCTATATTCCTTACAAATATAATTTTCTTGCTCATCAATAGCGAGTTTATTCATTCTGATATTTACATCCTTGTACATTGTTATTCATTGTATACAATGTGAAAATCTTATAATTAGCAAGGTTATAATAAACTTTCAAAATAAATAGCATGTGACTATTAATAAATATTTAATGCTATGTGAAGTAAGGCATATATAGGCTTATTACTACCTTGTTTTATATATAAAATCACCTATGACATGATACTGCAATTTATCACATCGTGTAGTATATTATTCTCGGTATAATTATACATACATATATATATATATATATGTATGTATATATGTGTGTGTGTGTGTGTATATTAGTAGGACAATTTTAACACTAGGTTTTGTGTAGCATTCTTTAAAGGATATACTGCTAACTGTTAATTGTTTTATTATTTTATTTTAGCGTGGCTATATATTTTCTTTTTTGCACTAGGTGTTATATATGATGACAATATTATGCGGCGGATATTATAATATTATTATAGATCTATATGTATCCTGCAATGCCAATGCAAATTACTTTTATCGGTGCTTAATGATCTTGGTCGTTTGATATTCTTAATTTCTTTTCAAAGGAAATAAAAAAATCAATCAATCAATAAATATTTTATAGAGAACAACATTGCTTTGAGTTCTTCATTCAGGGATACGTCGTAACTAACGCTATCAAGCCAAAATTAATTTTTCCTAAAGTTTTATTCTCTTTTTCATGTTTCAATTTTATTCTTGTACGTAAAATGTCGAACCATGAGTTATGATTACGACTTTGACCGTATGCTTATTTTTGTATCTCTGAATAACATGCTAATACTAAAGGTGACATAAAATGCATGGAAATGATCCTCTAGACTCAGGAATTAATGGTTATGAGAAGTGATCTAATAAGGGAATCTTTTAGACTCTAGGAATTAATGGTTATAGAAAGTGATCCAAAGAGGTGATCCTTTAGACTCCAGGAATTAATGGTTATGAAAGATGATCCTATGTCCCCTATCCACTAAACGGTGACGACTAGTTAGGTATGAGCTAATAACCTAGAACTCTCAAGAGAAGAGAATGGTGGGGTGGCCCTTAGAAGAGAGCAAGAAAGTTAAGTTACCTAAGATATTAAAGAGGAAAGATCAAGTTATGATAGCTTGTGTTCTTCGTGCCATCCTGATTTATTATGATATATGTTCACATGGCATTAACATGCATTTATGATGAGATATGATGCACTCATAGCATTAAGAATCATGCTAAAAGACATGGACCTCGGCTAATAGCTTTTAAACTTGATAAATGAATCTTATTATGCCCATTGTTTTCATAATGAAACCAGAGGTTCCTAAAGACGAAAATGATGACACATGTCTGGAGGCAAGAGTCCTCCTGATTCATGTTCAGATTTCTTATTTCCTCTTTTTTCTTTCCATTTCGTCTTTAGAGGGCGATGGCCATATTTGTGATTTACCTTAAGGCTCCCACCTAGGAAATGCATTTCGATCCTATCAACCAGTCTTATCATTTCGTGGGTCGATGTGTTGTTTGCCTGTTTATTTTCTTCGACCGTCCTTTGCACACCAGTTACCAACTTCTAGTTCTCCACCGCTACCTCTTTCATTGATGATTTTGTTTTCAAGCACGCCCATCCGCGTACCAGCAGCCTTTTTCATGGCCACACTGCCGCATTGCCTCCATGACTTCCCTTTACACGCCCGATCACCCCTTGACCTCCTGTGCAGGAGTCAATCCATGAAGGAATCTCCTTTCCAGCATTTTTCAGGCGGTTTCGCTCACACCATTCCAAAGATGTGGGAAGTGGTAGAGATGGAAAAGCCATAGTGACGCAACCTATGAGGGAGTCCAGGACACTGTTAGAGGAGCCATTCGTCCACGTTGGGGAGCCCATGTTCATCCCGTGGTCGACTTGCTCCCCCTTTAACCTCGCTCGTGCACCTGGCTACCTTCCTCCCTCTCGAGAGCGTCATCAGGATGATCTTAGTTTATATATATATATACCTGTTTATGTTTCTTGTGATGACTAACTAGCCCAACCCCTATGATGGGCATAATGCTATCTTAGTGGTTCGTTTTAGTGCGAGTTATGAAACGTTAATGCTTGTGTTACCTATATGTACATATATGATGGTGTGATCATGCTCATAAGGTCGTCGTATTTATATTTTGGATATGTCTATAAAGAGTTTTATTTTCCCTTTATGTCATGATAGACAAATGATGGGTCTTACTTATACGCGCACGTATTGTTTTAAAAAGTTCAAAAAAAAAAATTTACCCTTATTTTTACTAAAGTGTTTCCAAGTCAATAGATAAGAACTGAAACAAAAGAGTTACAACTAATAATTAACTTGAATACGTCCTAGGTGTGTTAGGTTAAATATTAGGGTGTTATAATAATGCTCATTGTCACAACCTTATTTCAGATTGTGACTAGCTAATGAGAAATCTCATTCTCACGTAAGCCTTATAGTTGCTAAGTCATACTATATCCATAATTTAAACATAAAATCCATTTCTAAATATAATTCAACTTGAATTTTTGAAATCATCATAAACATAAATAATTCATTCCATAAATCAATTATGAATCTATAAATGTAATACAAAGTAAACTGAGTTGCTCTATACAAAAAAACCATCAAACTTAAATCTTTAAATACATAATGAGTATAAATCATGATAATTCAAAAAGCAAAATCACGCATGATATGAGATCCTACCGCACAACACTAGATCAATCTATACAAAAAAGAAAATACTCCATTGCTAAGTGAAGCTCACCAGCTGACGAGCTACTATAACTTGTGAGAATGAAGGATCTAAAGGTGCTATATTTGTAAAGGAAAAGAGGGATGGATGAGTTTTATCTTAAAAGTTGATAGAGGTTGTCTCATGACCCGCCTTGGATCTTGATCACACGTGGGGAATCTCATCCTCACGTAAGCCTTGAAATCGCTACGTTGTATAATATGCATACTTTATTCATAAAAACCAATTTAAATCATATATAAATTCTACATTTAACTTATAATAATTCTGAATAACCTTTTTTTCCATAAATAAAATCTGAAACTATAGCTGTAATATGAATCATATTGAGTTACTCATTTACAAAATAAACCATAAATGTTAAATTATTTTAAAGGTTAAATGCATTTTCCTTGAATTTTAGGTCATGTGCAATTTAAATCATAACTTTTCAAAACGTGCATTATAGCACCCTAAACTTTTCAAATTATGCAAAAAAACCCTACTTTTCAAATAGTGCATTATGACACCCTAAACTTTTTAAACTGCAAAAAACCTCAAAAATTTAAGTCATAACAAAGTATTGGGTTGCACATAATAAAAAAATCAGGGAGGGTAATTGCACATAGTACTCACGGACAAGGTATAAAGTTGCACAAATTAGAAACTTTAGGGGGTAAGTGCACATAAATCTTACCTTTATTAGTTGCTAAAATTATCCTGAGGTGTTTTCACAGTTTGGAAAGTTTAGAAGTGTCACGATGCATATTTTGAAAAGTTAGAGGGTAAATTGCACAAGACCTAAAATTTGAGGTGAAATGCATTTATCCCTTATTTTAACACAAAAGAATCATGGTATAAAAAATGTGATAAATACATGATCTGGACACTACCCGCAATGTCATTGGAGCACTCTATACAAAATAATCAAACTTCACATCAATGTGAAGCTCACTTAAGCTAGAAATACTAGTGCCTGAGGAGGAGGACCAAGGGAGCTGAAATCTCTGAGAAAAGGAAAAGAAGACGGGTGAATTTTGTTATAAAACAATGAGTGGATCCTCACTATTCCAGTACATGGGACATGAAAGAGAATACATAATAATTAATGCAATAGTATGAATCATTTCATGTATATTTACGCAGAAGCTACAAAACCACAGTTGTTAGGATCTAAAAACATAATAGTTCTAGAATTACAAAAGGGAACAAACTATCCATCAACTCTAAGGGGCATGCTCAGTCCTTGGCGAACAAGAGCCCTAGCTAACTGAGATCTTAATGGTCCTTGGCGAATCGCGTTCATGGCAGACTAATCTAACTCAAGGATAACTTACCCTTGGCGGGCCTTGGTATACCAAAGTTAACGGAATAACTATCGTTAACTCAAGCTCTATTTTTCTAAATAATTTCCTAGTCTAAAATCATACTAAAATCATAAAAGGCGAATCTTATAATTCTAAGTTCAACCTGTCTCATATTCTCATAAATAAACTAATGAATAAAACATATAATAGCAGTTATATTTCAAATATGGTCCTATGCATTTTGATTAATATAGATTTTCATGCTAATCTTCAAAACATATTCTCCAATCCTTGCAAAAATAGATAAATATCTTGGTTCATGTTAAATTCAAGTATAATTTCTCTAAACACTTCATAATATTAGAAAATAAATATAGGATGACCAAAATAAGGCCATGAGATCAAACTATTCACCTAGAGGGATAGAACGTAACGCACCAACACTATGGGGACTCCTGGAAGGAAGAATGACACTAATGTCTGTCATTGCAACCATAAAACTTGTAAGAAATCTATGCGTATTGGAGATTACTTTAGATATACTCTAACAACATTAAGGGAGCATCCCACTTGACAATAATGAGAGAAAATAACAAAGCTCAACCTAAGATCATGAATGAATAGAGAGAATGGAGACATAATCTAATAACATATACTTATCTTGAAGCTTAGGGATGATAGATTAGAGTGAGGTTGAGAGAAAGAGAGAAAATGAGGGTTTGGGGTGTTTGGTTTTAGTCTTTGCTAAAGGAACCCAAGGAGGAAGGGTTTAAAAAGAGGTTTAGGTCATTAGTGAAACTGTGTCATTTTCTAATCCTATCTTGACACGGGGCGCTCGCAGTGAGCTTATGCCACCAAGCAGGCACAAAAGTGCTCGCGTAATGAGCTTGTGCCACCGAGCAGGCACAGAAGGCTCGCCTTTGCCTAGCAAACATGTTTTGTAAAATTCTACAAGCCCTGGGGTTACAACTTCATTATGCATCGAGGCCGATCGGACTCAGGTGTGTCCAGGGGATCTTAGGGCCATATAGAACCTACTTAAGGACATGTGTACATAGCGGTTGAGATCCCAACTCCTCCAATCCCACACATTGACCACTATAGCGGTCCTAGATCGCTATAGCAATGTAGAAATACCTTTTCTATATATTAAGGGTCTTTCATACCTCCAAGGCTTTTCCTACAACACGGGTAGGTCTAGAGACCTAAGGCCGTACTAGACTTGTCTAGGGACATGTGGGCCTAAGGTATTAGAGTCATAGACCGCTGAGCGATACTTCCCAATGCCAGAACAATGTAAAACAATGCATTTTTCATTAGTGACATCCTCCATCATATAAAAAACCTTTTTCCATGCGTTTTGGGCACTATTTTCAAAATCCCTAACTCCCCAAGCATATTTCCTCCCCGCACTCTCATCCTCCATCAATCTTACCTCCTCTAAGCTTTAGGGTAAGTGATTTTGATAGTTTATGCCCCTTCTTTCATCCCTTTTATATTCTTAAGTTTAGGTGTTGCTATCTCTCATTATAGTCAAGTGGGGGTACTCCCAGTGTTCATAGAGTTGATTTAGAGTTGTTTAGAGATTAGTATAGATCAATCATGGGTATTGTGGTTGTTATGATAAACGTTGATTTCATCCGCTCTACAAAGCTTCGTTGGTATTGACACCACTTGTTCCTCCTCCAGGTAAGTGAGTTTAATCTTATGACCTATATTTTGATTATTACAAATATTTTCTTAGCTTGATAGTATAAGGGTGTGTTTGGAATGCTGTATTAGGTATGATAGTATAAGTTTATACTATACATTATGCACTTATACGTTATTTGGTGTAGAGAACGTATTGTATAAGCTTATACATTATAATCCCCTTATACGTTAAAATGCTGTATAACTTAATATGAGGAGATTGTATTAGGCCTGATTAGCTTTTAACGTATAACGTTACTTTTATTTTTTAATATTTTATTAAAATAAAATAATTCTTAAATAAATAATAATAAATAAAAATTTATGAATAAAATTATTTCATAATAAATAAATAAATAAATATTGTTAACAAATAATATATGATATTAATCTAGCTATATACAATAAAAATAAAAAAGTAATTATAATTAATAAATATAAAATGAAATAAAATATTAAATATTAAATAGAGATAAATATTTAAAATAAATAATAAATAATATGTAATATATAAAAGTAAAGATAAAAATATATAATATTAAAAATATATAAAAGAGTTATTTAATATTTATATAATTTATTGAAATAATAAATAATTATAAATATTAAAATAAATAATAATATTTAAAATAAATTAAAATTTAATTAATAAATATTTATATAAATATGATATTTAAAAATTATATTTAAATCATTAATAAAAATTTATTTTATTTAATATTTAATTAAAATATTAGAATTATTTGTAAATAAATGGTAATATTATAAAATATAAAATATAATATCTTATAAATGTTACACCAAATATTATTATTAAAAGTTTATTAGCCTTATACTATGGTCTTAACTATTAACTTATTATCCATGTGCCAAATCCTAAATGTATGATCCTATAGATTATTTCAAAATGAATATTGACTATTATTGATTTTGTTGAGTTTAAGAGCTTATGAATTTCAAGTGAGCATAAAATGAATGTTATGAAAACTTATTGGACCATTTTGTTACTAAATTGATTTTTGGAACAGGTTGAACATGGCTATGAACATTTAGAGGTGATATGTTTCCAATATTTTAAGGATTATATGTGTTGAGAAAATTTTGATTATAATTTTAGAGCTAATCAATTATGAAAATTAGAGAAATCTAGATAGAACATAGTTAGATATCCAATTTAGACCTTGTGAGGTACCTATAGAGATCAAAGAAATATCAGAGATTAATATTGTTATGCCATATACGTATATGCATAACCAAGATATTGTTTATTCTTTAGGCTACTAGTATTTATGATTTACAAAGATTATTGGTTTTGAAATTAGTATGTATGTAAATATTATAACACCTTATTGCTCTAATTCTTTCACCTTAATTTTTAATATTATTTATTATTTTAAATAATAATTAGCTAACCTAATATTATTAACCCGTGCTATGAAATTTTGCTAGAATTTTTTTTAAAACTACTATAATTATTTCTCATTCATAGTCCTATCCTGGAATAATGTATACAACTGTAAATCATACATCTGATAGATTCCAAAGAGAGGTGAGACACAATAGACACGCTTAAATACTAAGTCTTTTCTAACCATAATATTTTCAATTTACACTTTCAGGTAATACACTTTCTTCCAGGAACCCAAGGGTAATTTTTAAATGACAAAGAATGCTTATTTTCTAACATAATACTACTATTTATTAATTAGTAATTCTCAGTTTAGACAACCATCATCTATAAAAACATACTTCAATACCAACATCAATTCATAGAGTAGTACATATTATACATTCAAGATACATGAAGGAAAACTTTAATACAATAATATGACATAACCAAAGTCTGGTAACAGATAATAAGATTCTATCTAGCACACATAATAAAATCTGATTATTCAGAAATTAAGTCCAAGGCTATATCCTTTTCATTATTGATGACGATTTATGGTATCTAGAAACATTAGAGAAGGGTGAGAGAAGTCTTCCAGGAGGGTGATGTTTCCAGAGAAGTCCCACTTCATCCAAAAATACTAAGAATAACATGAAGTGACAAGATGCAATCTTTTATATTAACTCAAATTATATTTTACTAATGTCAAGCAAGATAAAAGTGCATAATATCAATTATAATAAAAGTGCATTAAAATAAGTGCAATAAATAATCATGAGTATACTGTAAACTCCCTTTTATAATATCTTGTTCCATTCTAATGGTTATAGTCTCCAAGGTTTGTTTCATATTGGATTTGTGAGAGTTCTCATTGCTAGGCATCCATAGTTAGATTATTGAATGCCAAGTCCTTGTCCGCTAGTATGGTGGGGCCCAAGGCATCACTATAACATTCACCAAGTCCTTTTCCTACAAGGCGGGGCCCAAGGTGTTGTTTGGTAACTCAGAACTAAGTGTTAAGAGTACTCGCTATAAGGCAGGCTTACGTATCACTTATTTATGTATCCATTTCACATAGTGCATATGGTATACATAAAGAATGAAAATTACATAAAGTTTATACAATTTCTTTCATATTTACATATAGACCACAAGATTTTCCATATTTGCACATAAAGCCCAAACAACATGGGATTCCTAAGGCTTTTAGTTTGAATTTTTAGTTTTCAGTTTTCCAAATTTTACGAAGAAAAGACTGAAAATTCTGAAAACTACAAATTTAAGTTTCAGTTTTCATTTTCAGTTTCAATATTTTCTTCACAAAATCCTGAAAATTAAAAAATTGAAACTGAAACTGAAACTTGAACCAAACAGGCCCTAAAATACTCATAAAACTCATATTTCTTGTAATTATCATTGAAGCACCAAATCACACTTATAATAAATTCATTTTCTTTATAATAAAATATGCTTAACTTAGTTATTAATCATATAATAATTTAATTTTAAATATTCATATAATATGTTACTTATTCCATACGTCTAAATACATCCAAAATTATTTCAAATTTATCTTTAGAAAATATGTAGGTAAATTACCTTTACATATTCAACATAAGTAAAAAAATATTTTTATCTATATAAGGATATAATCATAGAGTAAATAAAAGACCAATGAAATCTTCAAGAAATATTTAAAAAGAAATAATTAAAATTATAACCAAGCTTTAGGAAATCACTTTAAGCAAGAAACTAATTAGTTTACATGTCATGTTCCTAATGAGACATTAACTTAAATCTTTGTAAATAATATTTCTTAATGTTAATGAATGTATATTCAAGTCAAATAATTATAGTCCAAGGTCCATAGTCCAAAATCCATAGTTCAAAGTCCATAGTTTGAATCTAAATATTATGATCATAAACTGTCTCAATCAAGTCTAAGTGAGTTTTAAATACTCATAATAGTCCAGATAATGTCTATGAATTCATAAGTACATAACAAAGGTCATGATTAATATAAATATATTTTATTATCGTTTATATCTTATTAAGTCTTTAATGGTCCTCAGAGAAACATAACACATAAACCAAGCTAAATATTACATGCTCAAAGGTTTAGAATCCATTTATTATAACGAATTAAATAAAGTACTTTTTATGAACCAAAAAATGTTTCACAATTAAATACATAATGAGGTCAAAATCAAGCTATGTCACCTTAAAATTTCATAACTTGTGCACAAAGTTTTATTAAATGGAAATACATGGTTTAACAAATTTATACAACATTTAAATATTTGAAGAAAGCATAATCAAAATTTAAAATGATCTTTAATCATAATTTTCAACCATATAATTAGACAAATAAACATGCATCATATACACATAGATTAAATATTTTATGTCACCATCTTTAAATTATTCAAAGATATTAAAAACAATAAACACAAACTTTGAGTATCATAATAGCATCACATACAAAAATTATACATGAAACTTATTAGTGAAAGAAAAACCTCTACTTGTTCTTGGAGATTTATAAACTTATCTACACCAAGACTAGACCAGCAATTTCTTCAACTTTTCTAAACCTTCTCTAAGGGCTAAAATTCATGCATAAAGGTTGGGAAGTGTTGATGTTAGATGATGATAAGAAGAGGTGATAATTTGAAGGTGTTTTACTAAAAATTTATAAATGTTATTGTGTGAAAATGAAGAAAATGAAGAGGAAAATGGTGGCTACAATTTTTTGATAGATTTTGGATAGAGGAATGAAGTGTGAAGTTGTGTTTACAGGGGCGCTATTTATAGAAAAATGCTATGATTAAAATATTACTAATTTCATAATTTATTTGTCATATTTAATTAGTAAAATTAGTTGAAAATTAAAATTAACACTAAATAATTTTATAAATTCTTAATTATCATTTAAAGACATACTAAAATATTAATAACATGATTTAAAAATATTTAGTAAATTTTCATATAATTTAATAGTTAATTATTCAAAAATAAGGTAAATATACTTAAACTAATCAATCTTAATTAGGTTAATTAATTAGTAAATGACTTAATTTTTAACTCAAATATCATAATAGGTTACTAGAGATATAATACAAGTATTCACAAAATTTATACAATTTTTTATTTTTTATTTAGTATTTTACACTATTGCTAGTTTTATTAAGAATTATTTATTAATTAACTAATGATTTGTTTAACTATTTATAAATTATTATTTTTTCTTCTTTGGCAGTCTATAGGTCTGTATAACATGTTTAATAGAGTTATAGAGGGTGGCAAGTTGTCTTAAATGATTAATATATGAAAATGACAAATTTTGCATATTTATCTTAAAGTTATATATACTAGATAATTCATAAAATAATCATAAAAATTAATTTTCCTTAAGCTATAGTCAATAACATGTTTTTACCTTATTTATAAGTTATCTATAATTTTTATGAATTTTTTCTACAATTTTTAATGTATTTTTTTATAATTTTTTTATCTTTTTTTTAATGACATTCTCTAAGCTTTTTTATTAGCTTTTTTTCAACTAATTATGTTATAAACTTATTTTCTAATATTTAGTGGCATATTTGTAATTTTAATAAAACCCAAGGAAATTATTAAAATTTCACATTTTGGTACTAAATTTCAAGGTTACAGCTATTAGATTTTGTAATATTTCAAAATTTTGAGCAATAGTACAAATATCATTTTACATTGTTCTATAGTTTACTCTTTAATGATTATTCTTAAATATTTCTTGCCTAAAAAAATCTTCATATTTTTAAATAAAAAGTTATAATAAAGTAACACTATATTAAGAAAAATTAGGGATGTTACAAATATGAATATGGTTTTACTAATATTGTATTTTATTATATGATTATGTATTCTATTGGTTGTCCCATATAGGGGTTAGAGTGAAATCTCCTAGTTTTAGATGAAATTCACTCCTTTCCTTTTTCCTCTTATAGATATAGTAGCTGTTGCGGTCATTCTCAACCTCCTCCCAGGCATTAGAGTTTCCAGCTTGGTGAGCTTCATGTTGCTGAAGTATTTTGCTTTTTGCTATAGAGTGCTTCATGCTTGCCAAGCGGGGTCACGGACCATGTATGATTAGCTTATTGATTTCCATGATTCATCATATATTTAAATATATAGTTTTCATGGTTCTTTTATACAAAGCAACTCGACATATATTTTGTGTTATAATTATAGATTCAGACTTAATTTATAAAAAGAATTATTTACGTTTATTATGATTTTGAAGATGCAAGTCAATTTACACTTAGAGGTGGATTTTATGCATTAAATTACATATATAGTATGACTCAGTGGCCATAAGGCTTACGTTGGGATGAAATTTTTTATGTGCAAGTCACGTTCCAAATTGGGTTGTGACAAATATTTAATTTATAAAAAGATAAAAATATATTTTTTAATTAATAAAAAATGATGAATAAATTTAATTTATTTGATTTCAATGAATTTAATGCATGTGAAAATTAACTTTGCAAAATGAATCCCAATATATAATAGAAGAAATATTTTCCAACATTTAAGTTGAGGAATGAATTTTAAACTTTTGGTTTAATTTATTATATTTTATGGTGGTTTCAAGAATTATATTTGTGTAACATTTTTCTTCAAATATATGAATATGTTTATTTTTTTATGCTTTTCAATTTATTTTTAATTATTAATAATATCATAACAGTTTAATGTTATAATACCTTTCATTGTAGTGTTGAGTATAAGTTATAAAAACTTTCAATTATAATATTTTAAACATTCTAAGGATTTTATGGCTTGTAATTTTTTGAATGTTTAAAATTGTGGAACTAAGTGCAAAGTATGTGTCAATAGAATTAGAAAAAATAATTAATAATTATAATGTAAATAAAAATTTAAAAACTTACTTAAAATTGAAAGGTTGAAAAAATGGTGGAGCATAAAATTTTCAATGAATGACACACGTCAAAACTTTCCTTAAAATGAGCCTAAATTATTAGTAGTGTAGATATATTTGCATATTGTGCTTTCTAGAATGCACATTAGACTTTTCCAATACAAATTTCAGTTTAAAACATGGTTCGAAGCTAATCATAACATTTGCTTTGACCTTTTCCTTTATTTTATATATTTTCTTTTACCATTATAATTTGCAAGTTTGGTTTTTTGTAAATTTTTTTTCCTTACCATTCCTTTTATTTTAGACTTTTTGAACATACCTTTCAATTGAAAACATGGTTCGAAGCTAGTTATAATCTTTGCTTTGACATTTTCTTTCTATTTTATATTTTTTTCTTACCATTACAATTTGCAAGTTTGGTTTTTTGTGACTAAACCCACACACTACCGCTTTATTTCGTCGTCTTGCTTCTTCCCTTAAACAATCAAATACTTTAATCTTTTTTCATTCTGTGTTTTTTAATGGTAGCAGAGCATCCTTGGAGAATGTTAATTGTTAAGCTTTTTCAAGGAAAGCCTGGAAATTATACTCTTGAGAAAAGTTAAGAACATTTGTTTATTTTATGGACTGAAAGAAACAATGTGTATGAAATGTATTTTTTTTTCAAGGTTAAATGCATTTTACCTCATATACTTTAGGCATTGTAATTTTTCTGTTGATAAGGCATCCATTTATACCATTAACTTACCATGTGTATATCACGTGAGCTAAGTTTTGGACAAAATTACCTTTGCATTTTTTGAAATTTCCTAACCTTAATCCATTTTTAGAAACACAAATGTATACACCTCTCACCTTTCACTAAATCATCCCATCTCTTTTAACCGAAGAAGAAAAGCATTCTCCACCTCTACCTTAAGCTCCAAACCCCAATCTGAAGCACAACCAAGGGGAAGGAGACTGTCATACCAAGGCTCTTCCTAAGTAGAAAAACACATGAAAGCGGGAGTTGAATCGTGCTTCATTTCTCTTTCCTTTTTAGCTTATGAAAGTTTTAACATAATACTATAAAGCTTCAAGCTTGTAGTACGCGGAAACAATGTTATAGATTTAGAAAGGTACTTTTTGAATAACTACCTTTCTGAATAACAATGTCAATTACATAATAGCTAAAAAGATAAACTTTAAATAAATATAAATAGATAACCATAGAGCAAAAAAAGTCAAAGAGATAAGGGAAAAAGATATTGCACAGATAATTTTTATCCTGGTTTGGCTGACTTGCCTACATCCAATTCTCAATCACATTGAGTTTCACTAACACCTTTCTTAACTCAAAAAAGAAACCAGATAGTTTTACAATAATCTTCCCAAACTCTAATCTGTGACTAGTGGACAACCCCTACCTGTCACCAATCAAGTGGTTATTCACCAAGTCTCTTCAAGTTGAACCTAGTAGTATTTGACTAGTCTTTCCAAGCTAACGATAGCCTTTAACCAATTTCCAAGCTAAACCAAGTAGTCTTTAACCAGCTTTTCCAAGTTAAACCGCTTAGTAAAACAACTTTATTGTCTTTTTACAAATAGTCTTTGACTAGTCTCTCCAAGTTAAACTCACAAATCATTCCTGGATTAGAGGATACAAAGGTTTGTGTTTGAATTTATAACTCAAACTAACCTACACTCAAGTTTCCTTAAGATATACAATTAATGGCCTGGGATAACTTGAATGACTTCTTTCTAACGATTCTTTCTTGGAAGAACACATAAGCTACTTAGGAACGTAGAAAAAGATTTTTACAGATAAGGAAACTAATTATAAGATGTAATGAACTTCACAAGAGATGAGGAGAAATTTTCAGAGTTCAGCATTTGTGCAGCGTTAATCTCTTTTTTATTTTTAAAGCACATCATCTCTATTTATAGATGTTTTCATTTTTTACCGTTGCCTCGATTGTTTTCCAAGTGACACGTGTTGATCATCTATTTGTGTCTTGAAACTATAGTCTAAAGGAGTAGCTTGACTTTTGTTAGATATGTTGCATAAGCCGTTGTAAAGTTAAGGTTTCTGAGGTCCTTTCAGAAACTACTTTTTACTTTCTGATCATGGTTTCTGAATTTTTTCTTCTAAAAGTTGAGATAGTTGACCAAGTTGGAGAGATGACACAAGTCTGTAACTGAGTTTGACTTTAAATTTGAATTTCAAATTTTCTAGTAAAGTTCAACATTTCAGGTGAAGTGAACTTTCTGATGTGCGGTATCAGTTCCTTGATAAAACTTTGGCCTTCTAGTCTTTAATCAGAGCTTGTTGTTGATAAAAAAATTACGAACATGGTGATTGAAGATTATAGAATATATTGGCTTAAGAGTTTGATTGATATCTTCAGTTTAAGCTTACTTTATGAAGTCTAGTGCTATTTTCTGACATCCTAAAACTTGGTTTCTTGTATTGGTTGTATTTTTTCAATTCGTTAGACATGTATATGCTCAAATTATGATATAAATATCACTTCCATTTGATTCCCATCTCTTTGTAGTACATAAATCATGTTTGCACATGTAAAGTGAAAATTTTCACGTTAATGAGCCATGTTATGCCAAAGAAAAACCTGTTTGTTACTTTAAGAAACTCAAGGTAAACATCAATCATTCTTCAAAATATTTTTCTTTAAATTGGTTTTGTTGATTCAAAACATATTACATTGAAGCTTCGAAGGGTTCTAGAGTTAACACCCACTTCCCTTATCATGGACACCAACACACAACCACAATAACAACTTCATCACCACCACCATTATTCCATTCTACCCTCATCTCACCTCAACTCATATCCACCAAACCAAAAAAATCCCTCCATAACAATGTAACCAAATACCACAAACAAAAATCCCTCCTTTGTAATTAGTCACAACAACTCTATCACCCATATCAAAAACCTTTCCAACTCCAAAATAATAATCAGCACAAATGAATGACAACACAAAACCATAATCCAAACCTTATTCTTTATTTATCAACAGTAAAGGAAAAAAAAAAAAGATGATGAAGCAACAACAAACATTAAGCCATCCACAACAATCCAAAACCAAAACCAAGTCCCAAGGGTGTTTTTGGTTGGAGAGTAAAAATAAAGGTAAATTTTTTATGATTGAATTTCACAAATAAATCTATACATAGAGTTCAATTATAAAAATTTACCCCTATTTACCTTTTAACCAAACATACCCAAACCTCAAAACCACTAACCAAATATTTTCAAAAAAACCAATTTTTTTTATTTATTTTAATGACAAGAAACAAAAGATAAGCTCTTGTCACCACAAACCCCAAGCACCACCATCGTTCTCTTCCTCTACACCTCTAATCGCACCCTTCATTGCATAGCGACTGTTGCAGCCAACTCCTCCTCCTCTGTTGTCATTATCGCATCTCGTCCCCACTATGCACGACCACCGTGAGCAAGGGTAAATTTTTATGAATAGGTTTTATGTGTAAGAAATTATACATAAAGTTAATCTAAGAAAAATTTACTCCAATTTTATTCCCACCAAACATGCCCTTGTAAAATAATAATTATTATATTATGTTGAACATCTCTCATCACAAATTTAAAAGGAAATTAAGTCACTATTAAATAGCATTTAAAAAGTTAAAAAACTGAACATGTATATAATGATGTTGATAATTATTTTAGAGTTAAATATTTGACACACTAATAATTATCTATTCACTCTATTAAAAGTAACAAATCATAGAAAATAACTACCCATTATTACAATCATCCACCATAATTTGATATTTTAGTGAAATTATTTTTATTGATAGTATAAAATTATTTTATATTATCAATACATAGAAATTAATTTCATTATTTAATTTAATTATTTTATTTAGATGAGTTTTCAAATTATATTAAAATTAAATATGAACTTGAATTCATTTTATGTCACTAGATCATAAAAATTAAAATATTTTTCAAATAGGTATTGGAGAATCATGTTACATGCATGCCACTAAAACACAGCAAAGTGTTATTTTGAGGAATTATTGTATTTCTATTTTAGAGACGCTATGAACCATTTACCTTATTTTAATTATATCTTTATAATTTGTCATTAATTTATATACAAATATTAATAGTATTTAAAAATGTTAAAAAATCTTATGCAACTGTTCAAAAGCATAAAATAATTCTCATATTCAACCACATGAGGTTTATCACAGTAAATAGTTAGTTGACACAGTTTAATTATTATGTATGGAAAGAATTTATAACCAAAATTTTAACTCTCACAGAGAAACTTGCACCTCGAGCAAATTAATTACTGTTGCATGCGATAGATGAGGTGAAAAATAGAAACCTCATATATTAATAAAAAATTTCTCATATCACGCCACAAATTCGGTTTCGCCACTACGTCGGCACGATACAGCTGTGAGAGAGTGAGAGATTACCATTAAAACGACGTCGTGGAGTGATGCAAGCTTACGCGCCACACTGCGGCCGAGCCACCGAACGAACCCAGCCGCAGCCAGCCCACTCCAGAAGTAGTCGCACTGTTCGATGAGAGTGACGAATCCCACTCACCAAAAGCCACAGCACACACATTTTCTGTCTCTCTTTTTTCTTTAATTAAAAAAAGAAAAAGAGCCCACAAAATTAAACAAGAAAAAAAAAGAACCCGCAAAGAAAGTTACATATAAAAGCCTCGTCTTCCTCCTTCTTCCCCTTTACTGATTCTCTCTTCCCCCTTTCCATTCCCTAGGGTTTTCAATTCCCATTCACCAACCCTTCTCTCCTTTCTTCATCTCCATCGATTACAAATTTCACAAACACACACACACACACACACACACACACACGCACACTCTCTCTATTTCCTAAATCTCACTCACTCACCGAAATTGTTCTCCAATCGCGCCCAAATCCCTCCCGATGGCGATTTCTAGGGTTTCGAATTTGGGTGATTTCTAGGGTGCTGTGGTGTGTCCTCAGCTGGTTGATTCAGAAAACTAAGAACCTAGAAAAACAAAAAACCGTTCGTTCGTTCGATCGATCTGTTTGTATCATCATCATCATCGCCGATGCTAGGGTTCGTTCGATCGATGAGAGCGTGAAATCGCCGCCCCAAACGGTGGCGAGCGAGTTGACTCGTTAAAAAGGGTGGGTGGGTTTTTGTATGGAAACTCGGAGCCGGAAGCGGGCGGAGGCTTCCTCAGCTGCCCCTTCATCTTCCTCCTCTGGGCCCACCACCCGTTCCAGCAACAAGCGCGCCCGCCTCAACAACAACAACACCTCTTCCTCATCCTCTTCTTCCGCAACCGCTGTAACAGCCTCCGCAACCGCTACAACCGTCACTACTCGCTCCCGAGCATCTCGTTCCGCCAACAAGGACTCTCTCCCGCCTAAGAACCCTCCTCCCCTTCCTCCGGCTCCGATGGACTCTACCAATGAATCCTCCGGCTCGCGGCGCAACCGAGGGAAGAATTCCGATAGGGAGAACTCCGACAAAGGGAAAGAGAAGGAGCACGATGTTAGGGTTAGGGATAGGGATTCTGAGAGGGGACTGGCTTTGAACATGGAGAGTGGCGGTGGTGTTGGCGGCGATGACGATGATAACGATAGCGAGGGCGGTGTTGGGATTCTGCATCAGAATCTGACGTCGGCGAGCAGTGCCCTTCAGGGGCTTCTTCGGAAACTCGGCGCCGGACTCGATGATCTGCTTCCGTCGTCGGCAATGGGTTCTTCGTCGGCGTCTCATCAGAGCGGGAGGTTGAAGAAGATCCTGTTTGGGCTTCGGGCTGACGGGGAAGAAGGGAGACAGGTTGAGGCATTGACGCAGCTTTGTGAGATGCTGTCGATTGGGACTGAGGAATCGCTCAGCACGTTCTCTGTTGATTCGTTTGTTCCTGTGCTTGTGGGGTTGTTGAATCATGAGAGTAATCCTGATATCATGCTTCTTGCTGCCAGGGCGCTTACACATCTCTGTGATGTGTTGCCTTCTTCTTGTGCTGCTGTTGTGCACTATGGTGCTGTGTCTATCTTCTGCGCGAGGTTGCTTACCATAGAGTATATGGACTTAGCTGAACAGGTTGTTCGCTTGTTCATGAAAGTCTTTTTGTGATTAGTGAAAATGGCATTGTGAACCTAGAACTAACATTGCATGTTATATCTTGAATTGAACATATAACTGTATTATACTAGGTTCCAAAGTAGTTAATTTTATCAATTACCTGATATTGTGTTATACAATTGTTTATCAATTACCGGACATTTTGGAGAGGTGATTCTTACTGTTTTTCTCACTGGGTTTGTGTTGTACAGTCTCTTCAAGCTCTAAAGAAGATATCTCAGGAGCACCCAACTGCCTGCCTTCGAGCTGGTGCTCTTATGGCTGTGCTTTCTTATTTGGACTTCTTTTCCACAGGTGTTCAGGTAAATCGCTAGTGAAATACTTGTGCGTAAAAGATGATTGTTGTTTTGGATAGTCATTGTTCATTTGGCGATAGGTAACCATAGTGAGCAAGGCGATATTGACTTAGTTTTATGTTTCAGCGGGTGGCATTGTCTACTGCTGCAAATATGTGCAAGAAGCTTCCTTCAGATGCAGCTGACTTTGTGATGGAAGCTGTTCCACTTTTGACAAACCTCCTTCAATACCATGATTCAAAGGTAAGATCATCTTTCCTTTTTGGGCTTGTCGGTGTATGACGGAAATTGTTTTTTCCCCCTTGTTATGCCTTTAGTCTTAAGTAAGTATTAAAGAATTTTTATTTGGGAGGAGGAAAATGGTGATCCCTGAAGTGCCCATATCTTCAATATTTAGCTGTATTTTCACCGCGTACAGTTTTAATTTTGTAGGTCCTGGAGCATGCCTCTGTGTGTTTGACTCGAATAGCTGAAGCATTTGCATCATGTCCAGACAAATTAGATGAATTGTGCAATCATGGACTAGTAACACAAGCAGCCTCCCTCATTTCGACCAGCAGTTCTGGTGGTGGACAGGCTTCTCTCAGCACGTCAACATATACTGTGAGTACAATTTTTTGCACTTAGAGTCGATTCTATATAGCCTTTGGTTGTGTTGGTCCTTGACTTCATGGGCATATGCAGGGTTTAATCCGGCTTCTTTCAACTTGTGCAAGTGGGTCCCCTCTTGGAGCGAAAACTTTACTTCTCCTCGGAATTAGTGGCATTCTTAAAGATATTCTGTCTGGCTCTGGAGTTTCCTCTAATGCTTCTGTTTCTCCTGCATTAAGTAGGCCACCAGAGCAGGTATGTTGTTCTTTGAATTTCTTCTTTTAGTCATTTATGTGTAGTTTATCTGCCTATGGCTCATTGGACAGATTCTGGCCTTGTCATCATTTTGATCCTTGATTTTTTTTTTCAGTTCGCTTTCCTTTTCGAATAGGTGAAATTAATCTAACTCTGTTCAAATGTACAGATATTTGAGATTGTGAACCTTGCAACGAGCTTCTGCCCATTGCCACAAGGGACAATTTCCCTCCCAGTCAGTAGCAACTTGTTTGTGAAAGGGCCTGTCATAAGAAAGTCTCCTCCTGGTAGTTCTGGGAAACAAGAAGACACAAATGGAAATGTTCCTGAGATATCTGCTCGTGAGAAACTATTGAATGATCAGCCTGAGTTACTTCAGCAATTTGCGATGGATCTCCTTCCAGTTCTAGTACAGGTTGACATTTAAAAGTCGGTTCTGTTTTGTGCTCCTGTACTTCTTTTCTGTGCTAATATAGTATTGGCTTGGTTTGAAACAGATTTATGGTTCTAGTGTCAATGGTCCTGTCCGGCATAAATGTCTTTCTGTCATTGGAAAACTGATGTATTTCAGCACAGCAGAGATGATCCAGTCTTTGTTGACTGTGACAAATATATCTAGGTATTTGAAAGTTTAATAGGGTTTATATTGCTTGATATTCTCACTGCTTTTATGGGTTTTCACTGCTTTTATGGGTTTATAAAGCTTATGCGTTGTTGCTTTGATCTTACAGTTTCTTAGCTGGCGTCTTAGCCTGGAAAGATCCACATGTTTTGGTTCCTGCTCTGCAAATTGCTGAAATTCTTATGGAAAAGCTTCCTGGGACATTTTCTAAGATGTTTATCAGAGAAGGTGTTGTCCATGCAGTGGATCAACTTGTTTTGGCTGGAAATTCCACCAATGTCCCCGCACAAGCAGGTTCTGCTGAGAAGGATAATGATTCTGTATCTGGAACATCATCTCGCTCCAGGCGTTATCGACGACGCAGTGGTAACAACAATCCTGACGGGAATCCTTTGGATGATTTGAAGAGTCCAGCCTCATTAAATGTTGGTTCACCTCCAGGTTCTGCAGATATTCCAACAGTAAATTCCAGTATACGGTTATCTGTAAGCACAGCTGCTCGAGCTTTTAAAGATAAGTACTTTCCTTCTGATCCTGGGGCTGTTGAAGTGGGTGTTACCGATGATCTGTTGCGTCTGAAAAATCTGTGTGTGAAGTTAAATGCTGGTGTTGATGACCAAAAGTCTAATGGAAAGGGGAAATCTAAAACTTCAGGATTTGTTCTGGAAGAGATTTCTGTGAATAAGGAAGAGTACTTGATTGGGGTAATATCTGACATGCTTAAGGAACTTGGTAAAGGAGATGGTGTATCTACTTTTGAATTTATTGGTAGTGGTGTTGTTGCTGCCTTGCTCAATTACTTTTCTTGTGGATTTTTCTCCAAAGATCGAACCCCAGACCAACCTTCCCAAGCTTCGTCAGCAAGCACTCACGAGGTTTAAGTTATTTATAGCTGTTTCACTACCTTCCAGTACAGATGATGGGGCCATGGCTCCAATGACTGTCTTGGTCCAGAAGCTTCAAAATGCTTTGTCCTCCTTAGAGCGTTTCCCTGTTGTGCTGAGTCATTCAGCTAGGTCATCCAGTGGAAGTGCACGCCTCTCCTCTGGATTAAGTGCATTATCTCAGCCCTTTAAGTTGCGTCTGTGTAGAGCCCAGGGTGAAAAGTCACTTAGGGATTATTCTTCCAATGTTGTGCTGATTGATCCGTTAGCAAGTTTAGCAGCCATTGAGGAATTTCTTTGGCCCCGTATCCAGCGAAGTGAATCTGGTCAGAAGTCGACTGTGCCTGCTGGGAATTCTGAATCTGGCACAACTCCTGCTGCAGCAGGGGTTTCATCTCCTTCTACTTCTACTCCCTCCACTACTCGTCGTCATTCTACTAGATCCAGATCATCTGTTAATATAGGTGATACACCGAGAAAAGATATATCTCAAGATAAAGGCACAACCTCCTCTAAGGGTAAGGGAAAAGCTGTATTAAAGCCCGCGCAAGAGGAGTCAAGAGGACCTCAAACCAGGAATGCTGCACGCAGAAGAGCAGCTCTTGATAAAGAAGCTCAAATGAAGCCTGTAAATGGTGACTCAACTTCTGAGGTATGCGGTGCAATCTTGACCATCTTTCTTTCTTTTGTTTCAAAACTCAAATTATTTAGTCTTTTTTGATAGTTCTTATGCTTCTACTCATCCTAAATCCTCTTCTGGCCCCTTTTTTTCAGCATGTGAAGGCCAAAATAGAGATAGAAGATCTGGCCATGCATTTTGAATTTTTTAAGCTTCTGTTTTATGTCACGTGTTTTAAATCTCTGAAATTCTTTTCCATTGTTTCTGTGCTAGGATGAGGATTGGACATATCTCCGGTGGAGATTGATGAGGCGTTGGTTATTGAAGATGATGATATCTCTGATGATGAAGATGATGACCATGAAGATGTATGCTATCTAGTGTTTCTTCTTCCTCCTTTGACTAATATTTTGTTAATGTCTTAGTTGTTAGTATCTCATTTAAATAGTGTTGCTGACTTGCTGTCTTTGCTATTTTTGCCCAATCATTTCCCTCTTTTCAGGTTTAGCATAACTTTTGATATGTTCAATTCTGAACTGTTCTTGGTTTTTTAATTACCAGTACTAAAATGCTGCTGTTCCCTTTGTTTGTTGTTTTAGATTTTACTGAACAGAAAGTGCTTTTATTTTTCACTTTTAGATTTTAACTATTATCATGAGTTGTTGTTAATCAAGGTTGAACACTGTCAACAAGATCAGTTGCATTTGTTGTTACACAGTTCATGCTTTATTATTAATTTTTTTTTAAAATATTTGATGCAGGTTTTGAGGGATGATTCTCTTCCTGTTTGCTTGCCAGACAAAGTGCATGATGTGAAATTGGGTGATTCAGCTGAGGAGAGTAGTGCGGCTCCTGCAACAGGTGATGGCCAGACTAATGCAGCCTCAGGTTCTAGCAGCAAAGTTGGTACTGTTAGGGGATCAGACTCTGGTGATTTTAGGAGTAGCTATTCTGGCTCAAGAGGTGCAATGTCATTTGCTGCTGCTGCCATGGCCGGACTTGGATCTGCTAATAGCAGAGGTATCAGGGGTGGCAGAGATCGGCAGGGGCGCCTATTGTTTGGTAGTTCTAATGATCCTCCTAAGTTAATCTTTACTGCTGGTGGGAAGCAGCTGAATAGGCATTTAACTATATATCAGGCAATTCAAAGACAGCTTGTGCTAGATGAAGATGATGATGAGAGGTTTGCTGGCAGTGACTATGTATCCAGTGATGGAAGCAGACTGTGGGGTGATATTTACACTATAACTTACCAGAGGGCTGATAGCCAAACAGATAGGGCTTCCACTGGAGGTTCAAGCTCTAGTGCTTCAAAATCTGGCAAATCTGGGTCTCTTTCAAATTCCAGTTCTGAAGCCAAGTTGCATCAGACATCTGTTCTAGATAGTATCTTGCAGGGAGAATTGCCCTGTGAGCTGGAGAAATCTAATCCTACATACAATATATTGGCACTGTTGCGTGTGCTGGAGGGTTTGAACCAGCTTGCACCTCGTTTGAGGGCCCAGGTGATTACTGATAGCTTTGCTGAGGAAAAAATTTTGGATTTAGACGAGTTAGGTGTTACCACTGGAGCTAGGGTTCCTTCAGAAGAATTCATAAGCAGCAAGCTTACTCCAAAATTAGCTAGGCAAATACAAGATGCCCTTGCACTATGCAGTGGGAGCCTTCCCTCATGGTGTTACCAGTTAACTAAAGCATGCCCATTTTTGTTTCCTTTTGAGACCCGGCGACAGTACTTTTATTCAACTGCCTTTGGGTTATCTCGTGCACTATATCGACTTCAGCAGCAGCAGGGTGCTGATGGTCATGGATCAACAAATGAAAGGGAGGTGAGGGTTGGGAGATTGCAGCGCCAAAAGGTTCGTGTGTCTGGAACCGCATTTTGGATTCTGCTGCTAAAGTTATGGAGATGTATTCTAGCCAAAAGGCTGTACTTGAAGTTGAATATTTTGGTGAAGTTGGCACTGGCCTGGGTCCCACCCTTGAGTTTTATACACTTCTAAGTCATGACTTACAAAAAATTGGACTACAAATGTGGAGATCAGATTCTTCAGAGAAATATCAAATGGAAATTGATGGGGATGAAAAGAAAATGAAAAGCAGTGTTACTGGGGATGGTGAACTTGTTCAAGCTCCCCTCGGGTTGTTTCCTCAGCCATGGCCTTCAAATGCTGATGCATCAGAGGGTAGCCAGTTTTTCAAAGTGATAGAGTATTTCCGGCTTTTGGGCCGTGTAGTGGCTAAAGCTCTTCAAGATGGACGCTTGTTGGATTTGCCCTTGTCAGTAGCATTTTATAAGCTTGTTCTTGGTCAAGTAAGTGCTTAAAAAAAGTTGATATGTTAGCCATTTTTCATGTGTACAGTCTATCAAATGGGCTGATTTTATTTTAGTCTATGTTTATATTTGGAACACTATGTCTTCGTCTGATCCATGTACCTGTCCTCACCTAGTGGCACAAGGCTCGATCGTTTTTGTTTGCTCTTGTTATGTATATGTATTTAACCTTTCATTTATTGCAGGAGCTTGATTTGCATGACATTCTATTCATTGATGCTGAGCTTGGAAAAACTTTGCAAGAGTTGAATGCACTTGTTTGTCGGAAATATTATATAGAATCTATTGGTGGTAGCTATACTGATAAATTGGTAATCTACAATTTCGTGGGGCCCGAATTGAAGATCTCTACTTTGATTTTACACTTCCTGGTTACCCAGGGTACATCTTGAAATCAGGAGATGAAATTGTATGCTGTTAAGCCCTGATTTAGTTTAATCTTTTTTTCGCTGGTTCTGATTCTGTGTTATTTTGAAAATTGTTTTGACTTCCTGCCAAATTTTCAGGTTGACATCAATAATGTAGAGGAGTACATATCCTTGGTTGTTGATGCAACTGTCAAGACCGGAATCACACGTCAAATGGAAGCATTTAGAGCAGGGTTCAACCAGGTTCTATGCTGATCTTAATCTGATTTGAAGTTTGTTTGTTGATGCTGAATCAGTTATCTTTCTAAATAGACAGGAGTTCTAATTGTGATCAGGAAGGGTTTGGTGGTGGAATTGTCTTTGTATATTTACTTATACACGGCCTGTTCTTTTCTCTCACTTCTTTTATGCTCTTAGTTGTCTCCTAGCCAACATACAGAAAAGTAAAATTGTCTCGTGTTTAAATTGATAGGATTGAGCATTCATCCCTCTGCTTCTGGTTGCTGAGCTTTTTATAGTTTACTAGTGCATGCCATCAATTGGCTAACATGTCATTGAATTTCCTATGTGGCATTCTGTTCTATCTAAAGTTATTTTGTTTTTGTTATTTCTTCAGCATTGAACTACATATATAGCTTCAATCTGATACTTGAATATATCGGTTAGGAAATTATAAAACATTTGTTCCTGTTCCTTTATTTATGTTGGCCACCACCTCCAATCCTCCTTTCCCAAGAAGGCATAGTTGTCAATGGCTCATGGCGGTAGACCAAAAATCCGCCATTTAAGTGTGCCATAAGACTGCCATGGCGCCGCCATGGCCGTCATAATGAACAAATCTTCTCCTGGCTGGTGGAATCCGCCATGCCATGGCCGCCATTTGACAAAGGTAGACTGAAATGCACGTTCTCCTGTCCATTAAGAGAGGAAGGTAGAAAACAAATGCACATTTTTCTGTCAGTGTGAAACATTCAGTAATTGAATGTCAAATTTTGACATTTTGTGGTGATATTGTTTGTGGAATGATGGGTTGTGATATTCTGATAGCCTATCTGATGTGGAAGAGATGAGCAGAACTATAGCTGGAAAAACTAGATATAAAATATCTTTCTTTTAGAGTTCAAAAACTAAAATCTCTCGCTTGCACTCTTGTGCTGGTCAATTCAGGTTTTTGATATCTCATCTTTGCAAATATTTACTCCCCAAGAACTGGACTATTTGCTCTGCGGCCGTAGAGAGTTGTGGAAGGTATTTTTCTTACCCTCCTTTATGATTGCTTATAACAATATTTGAAATCTTACCAACAGAAGTGTAATAGTTATTTATTTATTTATTTATTTTTGATATTTTCTGCAGGCTGAGACATTAGCTGACCATATAAAATTTGACCATGGGTACACTGCCAAGAGCCCTGCAATAGTCAATGTATGATTCTTTTCCTCATGCAAGGAAAATTGTGGGTTATGGAAAATTTAGGCTTGTTATATGTGATGCTTATCCTGTTTGTTACTATTTTCAGTTACTTGAAATTATGGGAGAGTTTACACCAGAGCAGCAGCGTGCCTTCTGTCAATTTGTTACTGGTGCACCTAGGCTGCCACCTGGTGGACTGGCAGTTCTAAATCCAAAACTAACGATTGTGAGAAAGGTATGAGAAATGTGTTTATGATCATGTGTTATCGTTCATTCATGCCTTAATGCAATTTTGTACTTGATATCTTCGATATTTTGAGTGATAATATATATATATAGGATGAGGTGTTTTATTTTTGTAAGATAATATATTTTGAAACAAAATTCATAAGTAACATGATGTCTCTGGTTGGCTGCTTGTTAGAATAGAAGTAACTTGATATTCAATAGATTTACATGACTTCAGTGAAATAAAGAAGTGAAGACCCTGCTTTAGTTTTCTCATTGCTTCTTAGTTAATATGATTCTCTGTCTTGGTGCAGCTCTCATCAACTGCAGCTAATGCCTCAACTAATGGAAATGGGCCTTCAGAATCAGCAGATGATGACTTGCCAAGTGTGATGACATGTGCTAATTACCTAAAGCTTCCTCCTTATTCTACCAAGGTACAGCACATCATAGCATTGTTGATTCTATGATCGTGCATGTCCAGGCCTCCTTTCATACTGATATTCACTGTTGACTTTCTGGCAGGAAATTATGTACAAGAAGCTACTCTATGCTATCAATGAAGGCCAGGGATCCTTTGATTTATCCTGAGTTTCTGGAACCAGGGCTTACTCTTGAGGTTGAAATATTTTTTGGTTGCATGCACTTTCCTCCTCTAATCTCAAATAATGGCCTCATATGGGGTGCCCGTCAAAGGTTGTGGCATAGTTCAGGTGAGCGTATCATTTTTGTCAGTCAGGTTGGTTCTTTCTTGCAATTGGATATTTGAGATGACTAGATCAGTCCGTATTCTCTGTGCTGCTGCATGTGTATGACTTGTTGATTATTCTTCTATGTAACTTGTTGGACTTCTCTCTTTCTCTTCAATTTTTCATAAACTAATTTGAAGTTTTCCATAAATGGCAGTTGAATTGGATCGGCACATTTTCAAGGTGTAAAGGGATTTGCGGAGCTCTTTAGTAGTTAGAACTTGTAAATAAAATAGGAATTTTGAGTTTTTTCGCCCCAAATTCTTCATTCTGTTTTCAAGTCAAATTATTGGCAGTTAGTTATTATACATGTATGGAATATGCAAAAGGAATAGTAATAATTTGAATTGTTATGCTTTATGATTTCATTATGTTCTGGTTAGATCTTCTGTCATGTGAGGCTTCATGATGGTAAATTTTGTGCCGTTAGTTGGATGCTTTAATCGAATGATTCTATGAAGTAAGCTAATGCAGTTCCAAAATGAGGCGTTCATGGATGAATAAACTTCTGGAACTTCTTGCTGTGTCTGACTAGATGTATATCTTATTTTGGTTAGCGGGCTTACTGCATAGATAGGTGTAAATTAAGATTCTTGAGGTAGTATTTATCTTGTGAATGTTAGATGTCTAGTGAAGAAACAGGCAATCTATGTCAAATTAATATTTGGTCACGTCACTACCAAAACAAAATATTTGATTACATGGGAAATAGTTCGAAATCAACTTGTACAAAATAAGCTTTTTAATATTAATTAAAAAGGAAGTACGATTAACTGTCTATCAGCGGTTCTCATAATGTTGAAGCCAATCTTAAAATATTATCGCATTTTGAAGTGCATAGTTATTACATTGACACTGTAGCCCTCGGCTCTCCCATAATGTTGTCACATCAGTTTATTTTGCAATTTGTCACTTTCAAAGTTTTGGTATAATTATATATTTATCCAAATTGCTTTTATGCATTTTTATCCCCATATTAAGTGACTGACATCAAAGGGTATTATTAAGGTATATTTCTGGCTATACAAAGTCATCGTCTTCTTAAACACTAGTTACCAACATTCTACTTCACATATTTGAATTCTTTTTGTTTTGCTTACTATAATTGTGGGAGATACTGTTTGGCAGTCGATCATATGCTATTGTCTTCTAAGTACACTCTTGGGAATCAAACTTGTGATGTCACTCTTATTAGGAAATAAAATGCTTGCCAGTTGTGCAACACCTTGTTGGTTTTGATATCTATTTTTTTAAAATGTTTTTTCACTTTGTGTTCATATTAATTGTAGCAAAATGAAAAACAATTACTAATTTCCTCCCAACTTTTATGCTGGTAGAGTATCAAAACAAAAACAACCTACTCATAAAATAAGTATTGGAGCTTATCTATAAAAATTTTTCTTTTATTTTTACCCCAATAAAAAACAACTTTAAATAATAAAATTTAGTTGAATATTATACGATTTTGACACACTTCAAATAACTATCAAGGGTAAGTACCTTTGTTTTTCTTCTATTACAATACTATCTATCAATCATAAATAAGTTATTTCTTTCCATTACATAGATATTTTACTACAAGTTATTCATAGATATACAAAATCATTTGCATATTGGTACAACAAATACCACTTATAGTTTTTACTGGCAATAGGAATTATATTCACCATCGTCACTTTGTTTGTCCACGCTAAGCGTGAGTCTCAATCTAGTTTAGTTAAAGGTATATGGTATCATTTTGTTCGGGCTAAACATTAGGATATTTTGATTGACAATAATCACTTTTGAGGTTTGTTTCACTTGAAAAAAAATAATAAAATCTCACAACATAAAAGTCTAAAGTATTTTCATACAAGATTTCTCAATGAGTTAAATAGTGAAAATGTTTTTTTATTTTTTAAAATGCAGATTAAAGAGTGTACCTACCGTGCTCCTTAATTAAAAGTATCAAAATGTCTTCAATTTTTGAACACTAACTGCTACGTGCTAATGAATTTTTGTAGAACTTTATTGGGTAATAAAGGAAAATAATAATCCTATGAATTGCTCGGTCTGAACTCTCAAGTGCTTTTTATTTCAATAAGTCAGGAACTCAAGCGATTCCATCATTCCAAGAAGGATGGCATGTTGCTGGCGAATATGAAACGAAACTCAATTCTTGTAAATTTTGTTCTACATGATTTTTGATATAAATAGGACTAATAATGCGAAGTTGCTAAATACAACCACCGATCTCAGGTTTCATTTGCTTACAAAAACTAACCAAAATTTGAGAATTTTTTACTCCACGTACTTCACTAATCAATCAACATAGCCACCAAGCTATACTTTCACCTCATGGTAGGTGTCTGCGAGTCACACTTCACTTGGATAGCAAGTGCCTTTGTCACAGCTTTACAATCATCACCACCTTTATTGGTGAACTTTGGATTGTTCAGTGGAACTGAACATGCTTCTTTTCCCAAGCATTGCTGCTCAAAGTCAAAAGAAAACATGTCATCAGCTTCACAATGGTTACAGCAAAATATATAGAAAGAAAATGTTTCAAGAGCCAAAAGCTATGACTGCGTTTGGTTTCAGAAGACAGTTTTCAGCTTTCCTATTTTTAAGATTTTCTGAACATTGAAAATTGGATTTTTTAATTTTCATTGTTTCAAGTATTTTCTTCGTACAATCCTGAAAACAGGAAAACAGAAGAAGCTAAACGCATCTATATGCCAATATTCGATTATTGGAATGATTTGACATGGCTATTGATGTTTAGATAAATGAGTGACTTATATCATCTTATATCCTCTAACAACTTTCACGATTTCTTTCAAAATATCTGATCATGTATTTTCTAAATGTACAGTATTACTTATACCAAAAAAAAAAAGAGTTGGTCTACTTGCAAAAGAATTTAGATGTATATACCTGCTCAACAATCTGTTTGGTCTCGGGTGCATTGCATTTTCCCATAGAAAAGGCTCCACAGAAGCCTGTAGGGTCACCAAAGCTTGCAAATTCCACAGCCAAAATCCTTTTGCGGTTTGGACACTTGAGTACAGCTTCTGGTGCCAAATTATCAACTATAGGATGGAGCTTCATGTTCTTACTTACCCATGACTTGACATTTGGTGGGTGATCCTCTGTGATGTAACTGCAAACTGTATCTCTATTGACATTTAGGATTACAATCTTTTCTGGACTTGCTTCCTCTTCCTCTAACACAACAAGCAAGTTGTCCTTTGGATTGAGAAAAGATCTTGGGATGTGGTACCTGATAAAAGCCACATATTTAAAATGGACAAAAGGTAAGAAACAAAATTTTTCACTTGGATTTGAAGGCTAACATTTGTTTGTCAGTGAATTTACTTACTCTGACTGAGTAGGCTTTCCAAGAGGGGAGAGATAGCTCATCCAGTGGCGACCAAGGCTTTTGCCATTGACCCAAATCATTCCTTTCCCCATACCAGTCATCCTGATGGCAACAGGTTCATTTCCTTCCGGGGTTGCAAAATTTGTCTGCAAAATGAATACGTGATCATGAAAAATTCAAAGGTGTTTGTTTGAATGTTTTTTTGAAATAAGCAAACAACAATAACAAATAAACCTTGTCTCACTAGCTGAAGTTGACTATATGTGTCAAACGGGTTCATAGTGTCCTATCATGTCTACATTTATACCATTAAAATCTAAATTTTTAACCTATAGTTTTCTTGGTTACTTTCTAGCTTTTGCTATTGGATTAGTCTTCATCTGTTTTATTCTCCTTATGGAGTTTTCACAATCCTTTTACACCATGCTCAAACCACTTAAAATGAGATTCTATCATTTTTCTCTTAAGTAAGCAAATTACAATAATTTGATCTAGTAACCTTTACCTTGTACCAGGAGAGAGCTGGTCCAGGTCCCTTGGCCTCCTTCCATTGTACCTTCTTTGATCCCTCCTCAGTGAAAATGCTAAGCTTCTCACCTTCAAGACCAGCCTGCAAATTGGCACCAATTTAGTCATACAATCTCACCTCTTCATTGGTGATTCTACCATGACTATTATATGCCATCTTTAAATATTTCTTTAAAAATATTTTTCTCAAAGAGTATGTTATCTAAATGATTAGTACCCATGTCCCCAACCATTTAGAGTCAAATCAATTGTTCCAGAGTTCAGACCAAGGATGGTCATAGACTTGGGTCCAGCAAACCTGTGTTCCATATATGCTCCACTATCCTGTATGTCAAAGGGGTTACAAAATTGTTATTGTCCCACTGAAATCTTAAAAGTGCTGCAAAATTTGGTAATAGGAAAAAAAAAAGAAGTTGAGCCTCTTACTGGGAGTCCCACTGTGCTAGCCAATATAGATATTTGATTAACTCCAACCTTGAAGTTCACAGGTTTTTGGAATTCAAAAGCTTTTTCCTCATGGCTACCATGATTAGATCCTTAAAACCATCAAGACAGCCATTAAAATATTAACTCTCAGCTTCTCATAATAGGGAAGATCAGTAGAATAGGAGCACTTTATCACGAATCAATCTACAGATATTGGACCATCTTTTTCTCTTACAAATATCATTCAAATTTGATGTGCTTACCAATGCATTCTCCATTTACAAAGCCAACCAATGAATGGCCAAGACTCAGAATACGAAGCACTGGGGATGTACCATCCTTCTTTGGCAAATCTGCTGGACCCAATTCAACGCTGTAGAAAATATATTTCACAAAGTCTTAAGCACTAGTTGCATATAGTACCCTATTCTAGGGGTAAAGAGAAAAACTGAAAGAATGAAACATGATGACACGCAAGTAATATTTATATGATAGAAATGAAAGAGTTAAACTCTTAATTAGTTGATCACATTTGCATGAAGATGAACTCACCTTGTGGTGTACCATGCATAATCAGTTGTGTCTCTAAGCAAGCCATAAAGCTCTGCAGGAAAATTTTTCTCTGTTGGCAATTGCTTGGTAGTTGGAATGGTCTCGGAAAACACCTCCCACTTATGATGGTTTGCAAGCTTTGACTTCTTTAAGTTTCTCGAGGTATGTTGTGAAACAATCTAATTGTGGAGACAGTGCAAATTAATAGGTATAAGGACTAAAGGAGCAAAGACTTCAAAGCCCAAGAATGTGAAATTTCTGCTTGTAATAAGCAAGTTACATTTTGAGTGTTGAAGACCACAGTCTTGCAATCAGGGAGGATGCTTATGGAACGTGGTGGCAGATAATAGTCTGAACCTCTGAAATTTATTGTTGTCGGCGATTTTGTGTGGTTGTTAGTGATGAAAGCAGCACATGCATCATTTCCAGGCTTCTCATAGACTATAATCTGCATAATTTATACTTGCAGCTAAGCTTTATATGTCTGTGACACATATTTCTTTCCTTACAACACTCATTTTGTGTTAAGAGTAATGTTTTTTTTTACATCAAAAGTAGACATCGTGAGTGGCCACTATAGAGAGAGACACACATGAAGCATTTGGTGGCGAAGGGTGGGGCCAAGACTCTACGTCTTTCTCTCTCTGGTGTCCACTCTTGACATACACTTCTGATACAAATAATATTACTCTTACTCTTACTCTTGAGATTATGGAAATTTTGAGGAGGCTATGTTAGATGCTTACCTCATGATATTGGTTCAATTTATTGACACTTGGCTTACCATTGAGTAGAGCCTTCTTACATAGGTTTATAGCCCTGTGCACGTCCCTTAGATGACTCCATTTTGGTTCTCTTGGTAGACCAAACTCATCAAGTGGAGCTTCATCATAGTAACGGGTTGTTGTAAAGGCAGAGCTTGTTCTACCAAAATTTGTTCCACCATGATACTACAAGAGTTTCAGATTGAGGCTTGAATAAGGGAAAAATAAAAAACTATGCCCATTATACTTTAATCAAAAAGGAAGCTTAGAAGATGAGGCCATTACCATATAGTAGTTGACCAAGCACCCATTCTTAGAGAAGAAGCGGGCAACTGAGAAAGCAATATCTTCTGCTGATCTTTGGGATGGTGGGTCTCCAAAAACTCGGTACCTGTAGTTTCAAATTACCAACAAAATGTTCTTACTCTTATTAGTGCTTTCTGGAATGCAAAACATGAACTAGTATGCCTTAGATAACATTGACCTGGTATCTTGTTTTGTGTACAGCTAATAGTCTAAGTATGTGTTTGGATTAGTTTATTATTCTCAGTTCAAATCAGCTAATAATTAAAAGTTTCTCGAGACCAATTTTGACCACTTTTACCTCAAAATTAATCTAATTCCAAGCATGGTTTAATGCTCATAATTTCATAAAGGCTCAATTCACTATCTGTATTTTATATATATATATCTATATATATATATACTTACTGAGCAGTCCAGTTTTCAGTCCATATGGCAGGCTTGTATGGTTTGTTTGGGCCTGTGAAGGTATCACCGCAGTGCCTTCCATTGCATGCATTGATCTGCCAAATGAAAGTAAACACGTTTAGGTTAGAGGTATGACACAACACGCACACACACACATTAGTACATTACACAATTAATATTTCTTGAACTTACCACTGGATCAGGAGCATCCTTTTGCTTGCACATGACCCATGGAACTTGGTATCCAATGACACTGCCATTTTTGCAGCCCATTGGACATAATTATCTCCCTCCAAGTCATAAGCAAGTTGAACATGGTTGTACTCATTCTCAATCTGAAGTAAATAAACATTTATTATATTAAGCATTGAGTAGATTGAATGAGCCTCACTACTAGAAATAAGCCTGTTACCTGTGTCAAAATGATGGGGCCTCCTTGGGAAGCAAAGAGCTTCTCCGCTTTCATCTTATCTACAATAGTTGACACAAATTCTTTCATGTACCTCTGCAAATTAATCTCAAATTATAGCCTCCATTTTGAGAAACTAGAAGTTTACAAGTTACATGTGGATACCAGAACATGTTTGTTTACCTTAAAGGGTTCATTGTTTGAGCGGAATATGATGTTAGGGATCTCTCTTAGCCAATATGGAAGTCCACTGATATATCCACATTAATATAGGAAGCAAATTATTACCAGCAAGGATGAGAAATTAAAGAGAGTAAAATAGAAAGGGAAAGAAAAACACTTTTGTTTTAGGGGATTTCACTTGAATTTTTGCGTGAAAAATATTGATGCAATGTAATGTAGCTGTTCAAAACTCATTGCATGTTGTTTATTTTAACGTACTAATTGATAACACTATATTCGTTTGAGAAATTAAATGAATTTACTGCATACCCGTGATTCCATTCAGCTTGGATGAATGGCCCAACCCTGAGTGTCATATACATTCCTTTCTCTTGAACGAGCTTAACGAACTTTACCAAATCATAATTGCCTTCAAAGTTCCACTGTACAATGGAAAAAACAAATCACGACACATTAATTAATTAACCTCAAAGTGGCAGCCACTATGAATAATCTAATTAGAGTTTGCATGCTCATCTATTAAACATTCTATTAGTGACATTTATTTATAAATACATTCTTAGCGATTGGTACAATTTTATAGTTAGTCACAAAACCTTACACATGTTTAATTAACAAAAATTATTCCCATGTACATATGTTCATGTTTCAGAATAATTAATATACCTGGCCTTTCTCAGGCTCATGAGCGTTCCAGAACACGTAAGTTTGGATCACGTTTAAACCTCCACGTTTTGCCTTGTTAATAAGGTCTGGCCACATCTAAATTAAAACACCCCCAACACAACCATTAGTTAGTCGTTGAACTCAATATTCTACGTACTATTCTAGCCATGATCACTTTAAATTATTATTATAATATTAAAGATATAATTAATGTTTACTTAATAAATTAATTAAGGTACGTATGTGTGTGTATATATATATATACCTCAGGGGTGCTTCGTGTGTAATGGATGGAACCCGAGAAAAGAAGCTCTCGTTTTCCATTGATAATGAGTGATCTTCCATCATAAGTAACAACATCCTTTACCTCATCACTGGCGTTGGCAATGGCCAATGAAACAATAAACAAGAGCAAGGTAATCAAAAACACTTTGAGACTTGACATTTTTCACAACCTTGCTAATTGGGTGATCAAGAGAAAAATTAAATAAATAAGAAAAGGTTAGAAGGCTGATTAGTATACAAGATGGTGCTAGTTAGTTACTATAATAGTTTCTGAAGTTGGTTCCGAAATTCCATCGGGGACACTAACGTAGTACTGGAAGGGAAGACATGTTTAGAGAAAAGCACGGCTTCTTGTTTTGAATTTCTGTTAGGAACCATTGGTCGTGGCTTCGTCCTAGCTAGGTGTCACCATTTTGTTGCTGTTCTTCTCCTTCTTTCACTGTCTGTTGCCTACGTGGCTTTCTACTTGTTTTGTTTTGATGCTATTTTTGGGACATGCATGGTCGGAGTCTTTCTCTGTACACCTTTTTAACTGTCAATGATAATTTGAATCTCTTCTCTTCAGCTGGCTAGGGTGATCATGGTCCACTGTATACACTCTAATTTGATTAATTAAAGGCTCTGCGTACAACACGTTTTATTTTGGTCAAAATCGTGTGTTGTATTCTTTTATAGGAGACAATCATGTTTTGAATTTTAATGTAAATGCATGGATAGGCTCGAATTTTCAAGTTTTAATATAACTGCATATCGAATGGTAATATAAAATTATATCAAATTATAAAAAAATAAATTCCTAAAAAGATACTAATGACTTGTCATCATGACAACATTAATCTAATATAAAGCTGTTAAATTATCAAATAGTAATCACTTATGGGTTTTTTTTTTCATTTTTAAATATTTAATTAATCACTAGAAGATAAATTGACAAGAGATAGATGTAATAATAATAATAAAAAAAAGTATTTTTGAACTTATATTTAACGAGGATGTCCTAAATGAATGATGAGACTGGTACAAATTAAATAATTGGGCCTTTATCTGAAGAGAATGTTTTATTTGATGTGCTGATATAACAAAACTCACTGTTCCATATTAGGTCAGCATTGGTAACCAAAATCTTTGGGCCAACCCTAAACATGATATTAGCTCTAAAATAAGGATAATGTTATTTCAATATGCACACCCATATGATGTAGATATGGGATGAGTGATGGAGAAAGAATAAAAAAAAAAGTGGTGATATGTGTTTGTAAGTAGGTGTTTGGGTGTTTGAGAATGTTGGGTGTTGAAATAGCAAAGTTATTAAAATAATAATAATAATAATAAGGGGAAGAAAGGAAATGGTTATTCTGCGCTAGCTTGAGCACTCAGTGGCGTTCAACCTTTCTGAGTTATTGACCCTCAGATTAAAATATTCTGTCATGGATGATGCATACTTCACAGAAATAGATGTTGAAACTGCGAGCTTACCATACAATATCCCTTAAAGAAAGTTATTTTCCAAGGGCTTAATTAATGTATATTGGAGTTTGGTAGGAATTGAAGAGGAACGTCCAAAATAGAGTGGAATCTTGCGGCTAAAGGTATGTGGACCTTTATCTGTGCACATGGATCAGTAATTTGGAGAATGTTAAAATTATTAGCTAGAGATACAAAATTAAAGTTCATACCTCCTCATGTCCAGAAATGATGAACTTTAGGATATATGTTTAGTTAAAGGGTGAAAATGATGAGAAAATTTTCATTTATGAGTTTCATATGTAAATTATACATAAAATTTATTAATGAAAATTTGTTTTCTATTTTTTACATCCCAATCAAATGCACCCTTAGGGTGAATAACTACCATTTCAATTTTATAAAAGGTTAAGGTGAATAACAAGTCATTTCTGATGAAGTGTAGTCAATTCATATCCAGTGGGTTTAAAGATAAAGACAATTGCTTTTTTATTTAGTTTTCTTTTTACTGAATGAAGATTATGAGATGTATGACTTAAAATATGAGTATCGTCACTTTGAAATCTTGATTTCAATGGTATTGCGGGTTTAAAGATATTAATCTTCAGTGTCCTATTTTCCGTGTCCTTAGATTTATTAGGTACCAAAAATACTACGTAAAAGAAAAAGTATATGTAATTAATTAATCTTCTGACCTCACCCTTTAATCTTTTTGTTACGATATTTAGTATGTAACATCTTTATGAACCCTATACTTTCATCTTCATATATAGATATTCAGAGTGTCCTTAATTTATTAGGTATTATACGAATACTACTATATGTATATGTAATAATAAACTGACCTTTAATCTTTTTCTGGGCTTATTAATATATATTTCTTTATAATAACTTTACACATCTAATATATAAAAATAAATGAACCCTATACTTTTTTCATCTTCATATATTTCTTATATATCAGAAATATAAAGTTATTATAAAAAAATATTATACACCTAATGTTTCTCTTTTATTGCCCAACTGCACTTACCTTAATGGTCTTAAGACGTTCCACGGGCTGTTAAAGATTGACATTGTCTAAGGTGGTTTTAGTAAAGATGTGAAAGTATAAGGGGAAAACACAATAACTATTTCGTTATAATATAACCAGAATAACAACGTTAATTTGCTTGATGTTCTGGTTTAGGACTACTGATTCACAATGGTTTAGGTAAAGAATAGATCAATAGATCGTGACTAATTGCTATTTTTAAGGTAAATTTCATTTCAAAATCCAAGACACACCTACCTTGTCCTTTTTTCTCCCTTTAAACTTATTTATGTACTCGATTAATTAGATTGTCTCTTTTCATTCACTTGGTGGTTAGACTTAATATTTGTTCTGGATGATATAATTCCCTTGATAATCTGCGGCAGATGGACCTGAAATTAACCACCTGTCCACAACAAGTAGTTCCGTAAGACTTCATATTTCTTGGTCTTTTGATTTGACATCCTCTAAATAATCTCTAATTAGGTGGAGGGTGCCACTGGCCACTCAACAACCTTTATTTCCTTTTTCCATGACACTCAACAACCATTGATTTCATGCAATTTTAAGGGGAATTGACATTCACATTCTTAGTGCTAGATGAATTAATAATAATAAAAAAAGGTTTAGAAATGGGTCTAATTAATATGAACTTGTGTGTCCATTGTGATGGACCAAGAAGCTCACAAAAGGGACCAATGCTGTGAAAAGAAGTTGCTGAAGTATATCATATCAATATATCATTCACTATCACTAGTACCTTCACCAATTTAATTTCGCATAAATAATTGGTGCTCTAAAAGCCAAGGACGCGCCGTCCATTGTCCATATCCAACCATGGAATAGTATATCGCTTCCTAATGAAGTAAAAGCATGGTCCATTCCCTTTAGTGTTGTGAATTGTGGCATAATTGTAATGAGAGGTGTTGTATTGCTTGCTTTAATTTCTTTCACATCATTCTCACACTCTAGTCACCATCTTCCACGCGGTTTTTAATGGAAGATGAATTGTCCACCCCTAGCACCTTCTCCTCCCTAGTGAGAACAAGCTTTGTAAGCTCTAAATTCAAGGCACAAAATCATAATAACCTTTCTCTTATCAGCAAATGCCTTACATGTAATTAAGCATTGAAGCCATATCTCGTGTGGAAGTCAAAATTGCGGCCATCAATATTGATAACCACTAGTAATTGGTTGAGCATTTCTCCTCCTAATTTATTCTAGTCTAAATAAGTTTATTATAGGGATAAAACAATCCTAACAGTAGTTCTTTTCCTTCAAAAAACTTAAGCTTGAGACTTAGTCCTAAAAAAAATGTCACCCTCGCCTAAACTAACTGAGCGTGAATATTTTTCCTCCTCATTAATAGCAGTTGCTAAGCTCTTCCATGTAGTAGACGGCAACGTGCGTTGACTTGACTTTGCATTTTACTCTTGAGAGGAGTTGTGAGGAAAAAGAAATACAACAGGGACAATATTGCAAATTCAAAGAGAAGAGGAAACTGATTCTTTAGCTTGCCTCCCACAGTGTCTTACACGGATAATTTTTAAATGAATTCAGGTCTAACAAAGCAAATTTAGATACACTCACGCAAAAATTTCTACGAGCCACATATAAGTGATTGTATCTTAAATAAAATTAGTTAGATTCATTTTTGTTATAAATGTGTCTATATATAAGTTGTTAAACTTCTGTATATATAAAAATGTCTCATTTTCACTCACTTGCTAACCTCCTTTTTTGTCAAGTTATATTGAGAATTGACTTTAGAAATTTTATTTAAAAATTTATCCTCCCTAATCATATTACAATATTCCTTCATGTTTGCAAAATTGACATTGCAAAGAGGCCATCCCTTTTTGTGCTGCTAGCCCTTGTCTTCTAAGCATTTCCGTCAATTGCATGAATGCACGAACGGTTACGTTTGCATAGTCAAAACTCAAAACTAAGAAGTTCAGTTTTCATCTAGCTGAAACTGAAAGTGATGTAACAGCTGAAAGTTTTAGATTTAAGTAATAATCCTTCACACACTATCCAAAAAGCTAATTTGTCCTCAAAGAGATTCTGTAATTTCATCTTCATTTTTCTATTCATCTATAGGTGTTCACGGACCTAATGATATCACCATCTTCCGATTTAATCCTCGTGAAAAGTTTTAACGGGAAAACAAATGGAAAACAGTTAATTTGGAGTCAACTTTTTTTTCTTTGTTTACAGCAAACGATAAAATTAGGTAAGCTTTAACTGATTCTCTAGATTTTTAACTCAATATTTTAAAGCAAGGATTCCGCTAGTTACATTTGTATTCCACATGCTAACTCTAACATCCTATTCTATTATATATTTAAAAAGAATGCTAACACCCTCACATAAAAATGATTTTTATCATATAAAACTTGCCAAAAAAAAAAAGGAAAAGAAGAAGTAGAATACTACATTAGCAATTTTTTTAAAAAAACTACATTAGTAATGGGTGTTTGTGTTATGCTTATGCATAACCATTTTCGTTGAAAATATGATCAATGAGGTGAACCTTTCACTCAACTTATTGTTTTTTTCAATAATTTGTTTTTTAGAAAAAAGAAAGGTGAAACTGAAGGTAAGAGAAGTTGGTGAGGTGTATTATATGAAAAAAGGTTAAAAGATTTGGTAGAAAGATGAGCTGAAATTATGGCATGAATGTGTCTATGATAAATAAACTATAGCTGGCAGGAGCTGGCTCTAATTGATACAGGCCCAACCCCAAATACCCAAGAAAAAAATTCAGTTTTTTTCCCCATTTTCTGTTACCCTTTATCGGTTTTTCCTACTTCCTTGTCCTCTCTTCAATTTCCTTCTTCAAGAACATGCACAAAGCTCAGAACTTGAACATCAGCATTGCCTCATGAACCATTAGGGTTCATCCCCAAAAGAAAACACAAAAAGAGTTTAAGGAAATTAATTTCTTTTTGTAGTGGGAGTGCCAGCAAAAATGAGTGCTTCCAGGTTCATAAAGTGTGTCACTGTAGGTGATGGTGCTGTTGGCAAGACTTGTATGCTTATATCATACACCAGCAACACTTTCCCTACGGTGAGTGAATCTTTGTTTCTTCTCTTTGTACGTAGCACAAAGGGAAAAAAATAGGTTTGCATTCTGTGCGGTTCAAGTGCTAAGTAGCTGTGGTTTGAAGGAAATGAAGATGATGATATGGGGTTTGTGGATGCTAGTGAGTTGGTTGTTTCTGCAAAATGTTAAATGGGGTTGCTTTAAATTTTCTTATTTCTTTTCTTTGCCTTTTTTGGTTGTTCTTTGTTTTTTCTTTTCTCTGTTGTTTGGAGCTGCTAATGCTAAGCTTTCTTCAGAACAAGCAAAATTTGTGTTTTTTCTCCATCAATTTCATATACCTTTCTTAAAAAGTGACCATTGAATTTGGCGTGTCTGGAATTTTTTGGGTGGAAAGGAGAAATGATTGAATCTTTAAGTTTGACCATCCTTAGATGCTGTCTTTCTATTTGATACGACTGTGCCGAGGCACAATGATTCCTCCAAGTAGGGTATTTCTTTTCAACTTTGTGTATTAGGCCATTAGGACTTTGATCCTTCTTTTTTTGGATTGATGCAATAATCTTCATGACAATTTACTTTCTGCGGTATGACATATTTGACCAACAGATGTATTAATTGTGACATCTGGTGTTTATTTGTTATCCATTGTCAACAGGATTATGTTCCAACTGTCTTTGACAATTTCAGTGCAAATGTGGTTGTGGACGGCAGCACTGTGAATCTGGGTTTGTGGGATACTGCCGGTAAGTTAGTTTACTGGTTTTATCTCAAATTCTTGTAGTTCAGGATTGTCTTTGTTTTGATGTTTTCAAGTTATGGAACAGGCCAAGAAGACTACAATAGATTAAGACCTTTAAGCTATCGTGGAGCTGATGTATTCCTTCTTGCATTCTCTCTCATAAGCAGGGCCAGCTATGAAAATGTTGCCAAGAAAGTAAGATTGGTATATACTTATTATTATTTTGTTTCTCTCAACTCTGGGCTAACTTTTTCTCTCCTTTTCCAGTGGATTCCTGAGTTGAGGCATTATGCTCCTGGTGTTCCAATTATTCTTGTTGGAACAAAACTTGGTTAGATTCTTGTTCCTTGGTTACCTTCTCTGTGTTTACATAGTTGATGTCCTCTTCATGCACCAGATAACCTTCAGCATAATAGTAGTTCCATGAGAAGCGTCATGTAATGAAACCAATTGCCATCTTTAACTCACACTGTGTATCTCCCATTGTTTAAAAGTTTGGGAATAAATTCTGGATTCCAAAGTCAATGCAGTTATTTTTTCCCTTGATGGCTTGCTATTCAGCAGAGATTAAGAGAAAGAAGTTCCTTCTTATCTTTGAAACTTACCTCAGTCACGACTTCAACCAATAATTTATTTATAACAATATCACGGAATATGTTCTTAACTTTTCATCTTAGACTTAGAATTGCCTCAGTTACTTTCATCTTTATATTTTTACCTCTCTGTATAACTAAAAGGCAACTGTAGTGTCTGTTTCGAAAGCTGCATGAATGGCTACTGATGAAGATTAAAAAGCCTGGACCTATGAAATAGATTAGGAAGTTTAAGATGACCAAAGAGTGCAAGTACCTTGTACATAAGTAATTTGCCTTGGCAGACCCGGTGCTTGTATGAGTCCCTGGCTTAATGACTCATCAGAATTTCCATTTCTATTAGTCTAAAACAAAGTAGGATTTCTGTTCTGAAATTAAGTTTACGAAAGGTTACTTTGGGAATATATCTCTTCCAACCTGTGGGACTAACTAAATTGTATGCATTTCATAGTTCCATTGTAAAGCTGTCACTCATGATTAATTTGCTTGTGCATTTCATGACAACCAAATCTGTGACTTGTAGATCTTCAGGATGATAAGCAGTTCTTTCAAGACCATCCTGGTGCAGTGCCTATCACCACAGCACAGGTACTTGTTAGTTGCTACTGCTTCATTTATCAATACTATTGATTGCTTTTGCTTTGTGTCTTAGTTCATTGTTTTGTCTTTTAGCCGTTATTTACTGTTCACAATTAGGGTATTGACTTACTTGATAACCTAGTGGTCTGATTTTCTCTTTTTTTCTGAAGGGCGAGGAACTGAGAAAACTAATCGGTGCTCCAGTTTACATTGAATGTAGTTCAAAAACACAGCAGGTACATACATGTCCTTGGCATCTTTACTTCTGGAGGTTAAAGAACATCAGGACCTTAATAATATCCTTTGAATACAGAATGTGAAGGCTGTTTTTGATGCGGCCATCAAAGTAGTTCTCCAGCCTCCAAAGCAGAAGAAGAAGAAGAGAAAGGGGCAAAAAGCCTGTTCCATTTTGTGATCCTCAGTTCTTCATATTATAGTTCGTGGAGGGATGACATGACTGTAGCCATTTCTTGGTAGTCTTTGCCATTCTATATCTTATACTATTTCCCAACCTAGAGGAAGAACTTGCCGATTCCAACTGACCACACATTAAGGTTCGCCTTATAAGCATCAAGCTATCTGTCACTGGCTGTAGGATCTGTGTACAGTCATAATTTCAATATGTTTGGCCTGAACAACTCTTATGTTCTTCTGGGCTGTTTACCTGTTGTATTGACACTATTAAATGACCATGTCCATCTGTGGTCATGGGGTTCTATTTGTGTTGTAATCTAATCTAGCAAGTGCTTGCATATGTGGCTTTGGATATGAACTAAGTATATGTAATTATGTTAGCTGCTTAACAGACTAAATATAGTTGAGTTTGATTAAGGGTCCATGCTTTCATTTGTCACTAGTTTTTCAAGTGGCTACAGTGTTTTATGTTTCTATCTTCTAACCCAAAGTTCGGTTGACTCATACATAGATATTTTAACGTGAGATATTTAGGTGCCAAGCTTTGAAAAACCTTGAAGCAAATCATAAAATGGAAAGCAGGTGCCCTTAATTAACTAAAGGGAATACTATGGTGTGGAGCTGTCAGCCCTGGATGGGAATATACATTGTTTTAAAAGATTCACAAAAACAAAAACTGAATTCATCTGTCACTTGTGAACTTTATCAGATACTCAATGAGTGGACTATTTGAGTCTGCGAGCTTTGTGTGGTTGGCTGTTACTAGGCGTCCAATAATGTGTTATCTTGCAGCACATGTTTGGCATCGGTATATTTCACTAGAGAAGTGGCACCCAAATGCCAAAAGGAAGAAAGAGACATCTTTGAAAAGTCAATAGATGACAAATAGTTGATAATCAATACCTGCTTATGACAAATAGTTGATCACACTATATAATCAACTCCTCTTTATTTCTTTGGAGAACCAGCATTTGGGTTTACTTAACTATGGTATATATCTTCCTAACTAATAATCTTGTGGTGTGGATCGATCCTCTAGTTACTGGAAATCATGAAGAAAAGGTGGCTTTGAAAACACAGCAGTTGTAACACCAAATTCTCACCTGTGGAATCTAAGAGGATAGATAGATATATACAGCATTGTTTCTAGAAAATTATAACTACGTGTGTACATTGACATCACATCAGGAATTCCGTGGTTAATTATAACTCCATTGAGGAAAATGGCACAAGGAAAAACTAAAATAATGAGAAATGTAGCAAACATCTTTCACACATTCCCATTTCCAAAAGCTGATTGATGATTCTTAAAATCTTATCTCTACTTTCTTGAGGAATATATACTGTGCCCACTTCCATTGGTCAAAAACGACAAACGGTACTCTCTGATTCCATTCAATCTCTCTTCTCCAACGCCACATATATGCCCCCATTAAATATGCCTGCAACCTGTTTTCTTTCTTATTGCATCCTTGTAGTGTTCTTAATTATTAGGCTTTCTTTCCTTCCCCCTCCTTATTCCCTCTTCTACAATACAAATATCACGTGAATGGCATCCAAGAGAATCCTGAAAGAGCTTAAGGACTTGCAGAGAGATCCTCCAACTTCATGCAGTGCAGGTAAAAGAAGTTGAATGAAACTTGAATTGGGCTATTTGATATTAGTTTTAACCATACTGCAGTGTAGTGTTTATATGTTTGTTAACTTGTTAATTGTTATGGTGGATTTCAGGCCCTGTTGGTGAGGACATGTTCCATTGGCAAGCAACCATCATTGGTCCAAATGACAGTCCCTATGCTGGTGGCGTTTTCCTTGTGACTATCCATTTCCCTCCTGATTATCCCTTCAAACCTCCTAAGGTACAAACCAAAAACTTTATTTTATTATATATTCGTATGTAGTATGTTTTGGTTTGCTGTTTTTAGATTTAGGATAACTACTTATAGTCCAAAGTTTCTTAAGAAATTTCTTTAAGAATAAAACGATTATTTCCTGAAATAAGACCAGCCATGCTTATAGTAAGGTGCTGAATCTGATTGACATTAAAAGCTATACTTTGCAGGTTGCATTCAGGACCAAAGTATTCCATCCCAACATAAACAGTAATGGCAATATTTGCCTAGATATACTGAAAGAACAATGGAGTCCTGCTCTCACCATATCCAAGGTCTTGCTTTGGACCCTTCCTCATTGATGCCATTACTTCTTTTCTGTTTTGGTATATTATATGGTCGGATCCACACTCAATAGTAGTTGTTGATTTAAGGGCAGTTAATCCATCACTTTCTACTTTACACTACTCGATTCATTTTAGAGGATCCTAATCCTTACTTTTATTATTATATGAATGCTTATTGTTAAAGCTCATTATATTATTCAGGTGCTGCTCTCTATATGTTCTCTGCTAACGGATCCAAATCCTGATGACCCGCTTGTGCCTGAAATTGCTCATATGTGCAAGACTGACAAAGTCAAGTATGAGTCCACGGCTAGAAGCTGGACCCAGAAGTATGCCATGGGCTAAGAACATCTGCCCCTCTTCCCTCCACACCAATACTTTTGGACTTGTCTTTTTTGCTCTTTAAACCTTTGTTCTTAAAGTATTATAATATGGCTTTCGAGTTAAGCCATTATTGAAACCTTGCATGCATATGAGAATTGTTCTCAAAGGCTTTTACCTTTGTAATTGGAGTAGTTAAATAAATGCTGCTATGATTTGGAGCTTTTCTCTTATGGAGAAACGTTTATTATATTTAGATTAAAAAGACGACTTCATCCTGACACCCCAAGAGTTGAGTTTGAAATAGAAACAATAAGAACAAATTGTTAAAGAAGAGTTATAAGTGCTTTCTAACATGTATTTCATGCGGTGTCATTGAATAATGTTAAAAAGTATGTTCAAATAACAAATATTCAGCACATGAAAAGTGAACTAAGGAAGTTCACTACCATCTTGTACTCTCTTAGGTCAAGAAACAAGGTTTATTTCATGCGCTCGGGGGTAATCGCCAATTGCTCTCTGAATTATTTTGTTGCCTCAAAAATCTTCTATATTCTGCAATTGTTTTTCGCAAAATCTACTTGCTTAGTTGGTTGCCAAGGTTTGGAGTTGAACGTCTAATTCAAGCCTCAATGAATATCCAATCAGCTCAATCTCAAGTTACTTTGTGAATATAATTGTGAGCTAAGACTTACACCTCTCAATCCACTGCCAAATTGATGGTTATGGGTTACTGACACCTTGACAAAGCAAGGCTAATTGTATCTTGATTAACCTAATCACATGTTGAATAACCATAATAACTTTTGATCTAGTGATGACGTAAATTATAAAGCCAAAATATTATACTTTAGAGTATATAACCAATTACTGCGAACACTGATATCAACTTTTGCTAAGTGTAGAGAACACACTAGTGCTAGTGCTAGTGCTAGTGCTGGTAAACGTCTTAAACTTACCCAATAGTCCTGATTGACACATATAATAGTCTTGTAATATTTTAAAATGACGCATCTGACAACAAACAAGGTGTGTTTTTCAGTCACTTTCGATTTCAGCAAATAGTCAATAACCACTTTAAGCTATTCAACTTTGTGATAAAGAAAAATATTATTTATATTCATTATATGTAAAATACTGTATATATTCATATTTTATTTATTATTTGATAGAATGTGAATTTTACTTGAATGATATCCATCCTCTATCAAATAATAAATGAAATATGAGTTGCACGTCTCACTGTAAATGCACATCTCTTACCAAAATTATTAGTTTGTTTAGGCACCTATCGGATCACAAAGTAGTAGTTAGTTTCTTCATTATATAAAAGCTAATTAAATCAATATATATATATATATATATATCTGTGTGTGTGGGGGGGGGGGCGCGTGTGGAGTATGGAAAGACAGCATCTAATGGTATGGTTTTGGTTGGCGTTATTGCAGAAAGAATAGAGCGTAGCCAATCAAATATTCTTCAAGCAAGAATTCTTTTGCTTGGTTCCAAAGATGCAGTTGAGTAGGCCATAGCAACTTTCTCATTTGAGACGGTACATTCACCGTTTAAGAAAGCATGTGGGGTAACCTCTACGATTTTGAGCATTGTCCTGAAAATTGGAACTGGACGAATCCAGACAGGACTCAGATTCCTGGATCAGGGTTATATCCTAAAATCGTCCTGAAAAGGAAGAATTGTTGAAGAAAGGCAAATTCAAAACTGGTTTAACCTTTTTTTTGTAAAAAATTGTAAAATTGCATTATTTTGGGCTTAAAAAAAAAAAAGCTTAAAATCTCATATTTCCTAATTTTTTTTTCTAATATGGGAAGTAGTAACTTGAGAGATTTGATCCATATGGATAATGTTTATTTTGACTAAGAGATGAATTATGTTATGTTCTATAGGTTTTGTTGATACCTAATTTAATTTTTAGTTATCTTATGACATATATTTTATTTTGTATTTTTATATATTTATATAAATATATGTTTTATTATATAGGGTTATAGTAACGGATTGACTTTAACCTCTGAACCCTTACCCCTAGGTTCAATATCCATCCCTTTTAGAACCTTGATTTTGAGACTTGAACGGCCTTTGAGGGTCAGTTGGGTTTAGTTTCAATTTTTAGTTTTTAGAATTTATGAAGTAAAAATTGAAAATTTTGAAAACTATAAATTTTAATTTTTAGAATTTTTAATTTTTCCTTCACAAATTCTAAAAACTGAAAATAAAAACTGAAAATTGAAAACTCAAACCACACATATCCTTATATTTTTCATTTTTCCCTTCTTTCTTTTCATTCAATTATTCTTTCAAATTAGTTAATCAGTGGAAGGGGATGGGGGAGAAAAAAGTACTATATTTCAAATTACGCTAGTTCCACAAGTTTTATATGACAGAAAAAGAACTCTTAATTAATCTATATTGTCAGATATGTGTAGTGTGTTAAATTAGTGTACTGTATAATAAATTGATCTTCTATATAATTGAAAGAAGGTAGGTTAAGTAAGATCAGAGAAAATAATAATAATAATAATATTCACAATTTTATTTAAAGACTAGTAGGGAGGACCTTATCTCATCCTTTGAATTATGTTTCCCCACTTCCCACTTTAGTTGGTTATGCATCTTTTCAAAACTAGAATAATTCTTTCGATATAGTATTATAGATGATTTTGTAGTGGTTCTTATATCAGATTCTGTATGTCTTACAAAAAAAAAATGTCATTCCCATGACCTCAAACATAGAACAGTTTCGCAGCCCTAGCTAACACACACACACACACACACTAGTGTAATCATATGAATGTAATTAATAAATATTATTTGAAAGATAAATATAAGGTAAACTAAATATAATTAAAATATAAAAATACATTCTATTAAATAAATTACATATCCTATTTTCATACAATAGCAAAAATCAGTTAGTGCAACATATATTTAATATTTTCTAGTTGCGATATTAAAATTTATAAAAATCTTCTTTTATATTTTTTTAATTATTAAATCAATAATATTTTATATGATTAAGGATGAAAGTATGTCTAATTTGTCAGATATATACGTTTAAGACCTATAGCTTTAATTTTACTAAGGTCAATTGCAAGTACTATGTATTAAATTCATTCTTAATACTTTTGCATTAAAGTAATTTTGACCTGTCTTGTCTTCTTTCCCGTCTTTTATTGGTTTGTATTAATTTGAGCTTCTTTGTTTTTGGTCCCAATCTAGCTAGCTGTTTGTCTAACTCCATTGTAATATTTACTTGTATTTAATCAACTAACTGATTTCACTATTTTTTTTTTTTTGGTAAGATTAACCGATTTCACTATTGTATTTGATCGATTCAACTATATAAAATCCTTTCTTTTGAAGTGAATACAATCGTCAATTAGGCAAATTGAAAGGAGGAAAAAAAAAAGTGAAACTCCAATTACTACAAACCAAAACCCATATGATATCCACTTTCTGTTGTACCTAACATCTGATAAGGTGTAACCGAAAAAAATATATATCCGATAAGGAAGCAGATTCTTTCTCATGAGTAGAAAACGTGGCATAAATTGAAGCTTAAAGTTGATACGCAAGACTTAAAACTTTGAATTTGTGGGACCTAAGTGAATCAGGGTTTTAACGTGTTCAACTTTGATTTCATTGTAAATTTCAATTTTGTTTAACAAAGCAACAAACAAATTAAAATAATATTAAACTAAGTGACACATTCAAAGTAACAATTCCATTTATCACACATCTTCCTTCAACTTTTGGGTTGGTGATGCCTTTGAGCGAAGGCTGCAAAAGGAGATATGCTCAGTCAAGGAAACTTCTAGGGTCATTTGGGTTCTGTAAACAATTCACATGAAACGAAAACAGTACAAGTTTACAATAAAAAAGATGTGCACTCTGAGAAGTTCCGTAGTATTTAGGATAAATGTACACACGATAATTAATTCATGACAAATTATAAAATGGATCTCTTATATATGAGTTAATTATAAACCTCCTATTACCAGTTCCTAAATGATTATTATTTTTATTAAATGATTTAATTTAACGATCAATAAATAAATGATCCATAATAACCTAAACATATTAGTCCATAAAAAAAAACCCACCATGAATTCATACACAACCTAATAATCACACTTACAACGCATCATCATAATCATGTAACCATGGGTGTTGTGAATATTCGTGCGAGATATTGAGTATTTTTCAACCAAAACAAAAAAAAAATATTGAATATTTTAAATAGTTTAATTTATATGCACTGATATTTTTATACCACCATCTAAATATATATTATCATAAAAGTAGAAGGGATTAAATCTCAAACTTACTACTTAAAAAACTATATAAATAAGATGATTTGATAAAAGTGTAAAAAAAATTTTACATTGTTACAGTATATAAATTAAATTTTATTTTGAATTAATGTAGTATAATTATTATGAATCGTTTATGATTATTCTGTTGTGAGATATTTTGTTTGAAAGTTATTAAGTTGATTGATATATGCAGCCGTTAACCAGTCATTATCTTTGGATCCCCTCCGGCCTCCAGAAAAGGAAGTAGACAAGACTCAAGAGGCATCAGAATATGTAAACAGAAAATTGTCGATATCATTTATTTGAGTTAATCCCATTTGTAGGATATTAAACGATTATGATCCATCATTAATCAAGTGTCGTGAAGCATTTGCTTAAGTTTATGTTTGAATCGAATTATTTTTAATTTTTTATTTTTACATCCATGCTTCTGTGCTACGATAAATTATATTGGAAAGTTGACCGGTCAATACTCCACAAAATTGTTTTATAAAAGAAAAAGTAAATTATATTGATCTCCCTTAATATATGATAAAAAAACCAGTGTAATGATAATTTCCTAAGTTTAGGATCTCCAAAGTAAATTTTACAAATAAAAAAAGCTTGCATGAATTTCAATAAACTTTAGAACAGGTCAATATAATTTATTTTAAAATAAAAAAGTAATTTCCATTTAAGGTATGTTTACATTGGTGGAGTAGAGTAAAATGAAGTGAAATAATTAATCTGTTTCATTATTTTGGTATTTTTTGGTTCATCTCAATTTCCCAATTTGGGAAAAAAAATTGAGAAAAATTGATAGAATTGGATGGATTTCATTCCATCCATCTCTAATCCATTTCATCCAAGTTTAACAAATCAAACAATAGAGTAAACAAAAATTTCACTTCGCTCCATCTAACTATATCAGTCTAAGCATATCTGTAAGTTATTAAGAGTAGTGTAATAATAGGTAAATAAATTTTTGCGTCCATTATGACTCTCTATTATTAGTCATTGAATGATTATAATTTTTGTTGAATAGTTTAATTGAATAGCTAATAATAAGAAATCCATAACAAATCTAATGATAAAAAAGCTACCATAAAATCCACCAATTACTCATCATAGCTCTTGGAAATTTATTATTGCAAACCTTCATTATTCTCGATACTAATAAAGATTTTAACTTGCAACAAAAGCAAGAGCTATGTCTAGTATAGTACTAGCTAGTTTCAACTTCCAACCCAACCCGTTCCCAATGCACATGGCCACATGAGCAAATGATAAAATTATTAAAACTTGCAATCAAAATAAATTATAAATCACAAAAACCAGGAAACAATTTGTGTTTTAAAAAGATAAATGTAGAAGAAAGGATTAAAAAAAACTCATGGCCGTAGTATAAGGTGTAACAGCGCATGGCGCACAGTGGAAGCAATGTGGTCCAGCAAACCCGCTTGTCAACCCGTAATAACCGGTAAAAGAATCCAACAATCTTTCATCGGTAGATGTGATGCGACCGGATATCAAGGGTTTCCCGCGGAAAACGTCCGGTTACTCTCCCAAACTAAAAAATAAAATAAAATAAAATATCAGTTTGCATTTTGTAATTTGTATCATATGATATAATTAAAAACAAGTATTTCTCTCTACCCAACACTTCACCCTTTGAGCCTCACTTTTCGCACCAATTCTTTTCTTCCCTGCCGACACTTCCCTTCCCCTTAATCCTCACCCTAAACATCTGAATGCTCCTTTTTCACTTCAAATTTTAACTTATTCTACTTAATTAAAGAGCACAAACTTTTTTTTCAAAAAAGTTTAATTTATTAAACAAAAGAAATTCTAGAGCAGAATTGTTGTTGTGTCTCTGTTTCTTGTATTCTATCAGGTTTAACAAAATCTCTGACTATTATATTCGAGATTTAGTTGAAGAGTAGGTAGGGTGGCTGATGCGATTTGGTGGTAAATAAATTCAGTTAAAGAGAAAAGGACATAACACGTTGTTCTCAAACCGTGGCTGCTTAGGTACATATTTCATTGTCTCATGTTGTTTTATTTAATTCAACATATATATATTTTTTATTAATATTATGAGAATTCAATGTTGAAGGTCTCGTGGGGTTTCAACTTTCAACTTTCGTTTCATCCAATGAGTCTCATGTGACTTTTTATGGTTATTTCTTCTTCTAAATACCTCATGTATAGCTAGGTGCTGCTATTTATATTTCAAAGATATATAGTTTTTCCCGGTGTACCTAATACTGGGGGCATTGGCTTCAAGTTCCAACCATGGTAGTTCTGTTTTGCAGGGAATGAGATGGTTCATTCAAGAGCTGGTAGTGTAGTCAATCACCAACAGCAACATATATTTGCAGGAGTTCCTCTTCTGCACTTCACGAGGAATTGATCAATCCATAGCTGTTTTGGAATTGAAGTTAAACAAGTTAGGTGATTGATTGATAAAAGGGTAAAAAGCAATGGCGGTTGAGAGGAGGTTTGTTCTGGTGGGGATTAGAATAGATAGCCCTAGCAGACAGCTCATTAACTGGGCTCTTGTCAAAGTTGCTGAACCTGGAGATTGTGTTATTGCACTCCATGTAGTTAAAAGTCCAGGTATAATTAACCAAGTTAATGACATTTTGCACATATTAGCATATGTAGGTAACCATGTTGTAAAAATAGTTACTTTAATGCAGATTATGTTTCCAAAAAGAAGACCTTGATAGATGGCTATTTAGAGGTCTATGAAGGCCTGTGTGATGTGAAGAAGGTACACAAACACTTCTTCTACAACTTACTGTTTCTTTCATTCATGGGATTGAGACATGTCATTGATTTTATTGATGTGATGACCTACTAATTGGGTTTCAGGTAGGTCTCACTGGTCAAATCTTGACAGGAAGCTCCATCCGAGACATTCTTGTTAGAGAAGCAAAAAACCATGGAGCTTTGGCTCTGGTGGTAGGGTATGTATGTCGAGCTTGTGTTTCAACAACAACTGTTGCGGGCTCAGTTTATCTTATGCATGCGGTTTACTTTATTTTGCCTTATTTCACTTGAAGGGGTGGAGCTGTCACAGCTAAATATTGTGCTAAACGACTTCCACCCACCACCAATGTTCTAGCCATCCAAGATTCAAGAATTGTCTTCAGGAGGTGCACCAATAAACAACTACCAGGTTTGATATCTCACCCCCTTTATTGTTATGTTAGAGGAATCAGGAATCCATGTTTTAGTCTCGAGAAAAATTAAATCAATTATGACAATAGGTGCTAGAATAAGGCTTGTTTCCATATGAAATAGGTGGCTTGATAGTGGATCCAAGACCAAGTTTAAGCATAGAAAGCATCAATGATAGAGTAATCGAGTCTGAATTTGGTGACTCAGAGGTGGAGGTTGACAAGCCAAGACATCAAAATACCAGGGAATTGAAGGAAGAATCATTTAGCAGATCAGAAAGGTTCAAGTCAATTTCAATATCTATGTCTGCAGGTGACCCTTCTCAGCAGAAGCTTGGATGGCCTCTGCTTCTCAGAGCCAATTCAGAAATCTCACAAAACATTCATGCAAGGGACGTCTCAGTTGTGCAATGGGTAATGAGCTTGCCGGATCGTTCACCACAACGAAGTCCTCACTCTTCTTCCATTGAGGAGGAAAACCGGTCTGAAAGGGGCATCAGTGATGTTGAGGATGAGAGCTCTACAAATGGTTCACCTTCATCTGTTGAACTACCAAAGGGCCTAAAGGGGATGTTTAACATCAATACAATCAATTGCAAGTGGTTCAGCCTTGAGGTTCTGAAGTCTTGCACTAGCCAATTCTCTTCAGGTTGTACTACTGCTTTCACTGACTGTGGTGATGCTTTTCAGTTTTTTTTTTTTTTTCAATTATTCAAATATAACCTTGGATTCCATTGCAGAAAACTTGATTGGGAAAGGAGGGTGCAACCGTGTGTACAAAGGATCTCTCCCTGATGGAAAGCCAATTGCAGTTAAAATTTTGCAGTCATCAAAAGAAGCATGGAAAGATTTTGCCCTTGAGGCGGAAATAATATCCTCATTGATGCACAAAAACATCACCCCCTACTTGGAATTTGCATTGAGGACAGTGCTTTGATTTCTGTTTATGATTATTTCCCCAAAGGCAGCTTAGAGGAAAATTTACATGGTAAAGTTTTAGTGGTAGTTTTGCTTTGCTTTCACTTTTCACTCATCATTTAATTGCTGCAAGATAGAAATGATGCTGATATGTACTTAGAAATGGATATGTAGGCAAGGACAAGGATGGATCGATCTTGTCATGGGAAGCGAGATTTAAAATAGCTGTTGGGATTGCTGAAGCCTTGGATTACCTACACAGGGAAACTTTGAAGCCTGTTATACATAGAGATGTCAAGTCTTCAAACATTCTTCTTTCCCATGGTTTTGAACCACAAGTAATCAAAACATTTTAAGGCTATTAGTATTGAATATATATATACACACTATTGGCATTCAAAAGAAGTAACAATATGTGACTCATGATTGTCCTCATGCTGCAGTTATCTGATTTCGGACTTGCAATATGGGGACCAACAACTACACCCTTTCTGACACAAGAAGATGTTGTAGGAACATTTGGTTATCTAGCTCCTGAATACTTCATGTATGGTAAGGTCAGTGACAAGATAGATGTGTATGCCTTTGGAGTAGTGCTGCTTGAATTAATATCAGGAAGGGAACCAATCAACCCCGAACCTTGCAAAGGACACGAGAGCTTGGTTGTGTGGGTAAGAGCTAACCCTATTTAGAATGAATTTTGACTTCTGTGGGTGTGTTTGGATTGCTGGAGTTGGGTGGAGTGGAGTGGAGGGGATTTAAGTTGCTTCATTGTTTGGATTTGTAAAATTTGAATAGAATGGATCCTCAAATTTCTTCCCTCAAAAATTGAGTGGAATGGGATGAAATGAAAAATATCCACATAATGGAGTGGAGTAATTATTTAGCTCCTCCTTCACTCCACTCTATTTTATTCCACTTCCTCTATTCCACCTAACTCTATCAATCCAAATATACTTAGTGATATAGATTATAGACATATAGAATATAACTTTGGTGTTATGCTTTTTTTAGTTTTAGTGATACTTCTAAAATTAACAGTGATAGCAATGGGATTTGGCCTACTACCTAATCCCTCCCTCACCAGTAGATCAACCTAGTGGCTTAGTGTTCTGCTACTTTTATCGAAACCTTTTAGATGAAGCAGCAATAACGTGTAAATAAGTGGTAATTTTAATTGTGTTTTTTATGGATTTTGCTTTCTTTCTTTTTTTAGTAAATGTTGATGTAAGTCATTTTAGTCTCCGACTTATAAAATAAGTCAAATTAATTCTGATATTATAAAATGAGTCAAGTTAGTCCTCATTCTATTTTTATTTAATATTTTATTAATAAAATGATGATGTGTAACGTTAAGTAATACTTTATTATATCATATATCATCTAAAGTAGAATAAAGTTTAAAATTACTTATTTTAGTATATAAAATTGTACAAAAGAAGTCATTTTATAACTTAGAATGAATATTTAAATAACTCATTTTGTATAATTTTAGACATCAAAATAAGTCATTTTAAATTTTATTTTACTTTATATGATATATGGTATGTCAAGGTATCACTTAATGTTATTTATCATTTAATTGATAGAATATTTAATAAGAATGAATTGAGGACTAATATGACTCACATTTTGCAATGTAAGGTAATTAATTTATTTTAAAAGTTAGAGATTAAAATGAACAAATAAAAAATTAGGAACTAAAATAAGTATTAACTCTTTTTTTTTAATTATTTAAGGTAGATTCACCATACACGTGATTAAAATCTCCAATTGTTTAAAGCATTAATAGCAAGATATCCAAATCTAAATTATGGATACAAATATCATTTCTATTATCATTTAAAAACCATTATTTCATTTTCAGGCAAAACCAATAATAGAGAACGGGGATATTAAAAGCTTATTGGACCCAAAATTGGGAGAGAAGTTTCATGAGGCCCAATTGCGAAGAATGGTTCTGGCGGCATCTTTATGCATTACACGGGCTGCCCGGCTTCGTCCTAAAATGAACCAGGTAATTAATAATGAAAGATGTAATATAGAACTTAACCAAAAATAAGAAAAGGTGTAATATAGAAGATTTATGTGTTCGTGACAACATATTAACTATTGATTTTTATAGTATTTATATATTATAATGTTAACTTATATTTTGAAGGATTGATATGTTGCTATGGAGAGGGTTTACCATAAATCCAAATCTATACTAACATCACTCACTAAAAATACCAAATCACAGAAGCTATCAAATTCTTAATGGCTGATGCAAATGGACTACGACATTTCTTAAAAACCTTTAACTCCTAAAGTTGATCACTTTCTATTGTGTTAAAGGTACTGAAGATCCTAAAAGGAGATGAGAAAGTTGGAAGTGTCTTAAACTCCCAAGGAGATGATAATGACCACTCAGAAAATCAAGAAAACATCGATGATGAAGTCTATCCAAGTTCAAGTGCAGAGTTACACCTCAGTCTTGCATTACTTGGTGTTGAAGATGACACTACATCATCATTTAGTAGCAGTAGCACAGACCACAGCAACATTGGTGAACACTCAAAAGAACAATGGAGCAGGTCATCAAGTTTTGATTAGTTTCTTTCAGATGTAACACCTATGTACCATTAGTTTGGGAGTGTACAGTTTCCTTTTTTCATAGGGGAAAAAAAAATAAACGAGCCGCACCCATGCTGAGGTGGTTTGTTGTTATAGAAATGGCTATGTTTTCTTTTGAAGTTATCCTACCATTAATATACTGATAAGGGATTTGGGTTATGAAAAAATAATGATAATCAGGCACTTGGGTTTTTGTATAATGCATGTGTCATTGGAAATGGTTGAGTATGCTACTGTCTTTATGATATATCCGTTGACCGAAACCGACCATAATCTAAAAATAATTGCATTTGTTAAATTTTTATGGACCATAACAAAAGTTACATGTTATAGCTACAGAAAAATCAAATACATAGGGACAAGTGTGTATCATCCTAAGAAAATCTACACTACCAATAATTGTTTGTTCCCTTTGATTTATCCACGTCTTGTATATGAAGAAACTTTGTCGGTCTTTTCCTGTGTATCTAAACTTCGGCAAAAGAAAAAGATGACCAACATATGCTTTTCCATTGCTAGACGAATAACCTTCCTTGAGAAGCATAACAGATATTGCAAGCAGATTTGAACCTATGAAAATATGACCTCATGGATATTACCCATATCTCTCATTATTGGACCAATCCATATCATGTATGCATCAGTTGCAATTCGAAGTGAGACAGAGCTAAATTATAAGTTTCCAAAGGGATAAAAAGAGGGGAAAAAAGTGTCTTATTGTTCCCACTTAGTACTTACCAGGTAAAGGTTCCCTCAATAGGATAAAATACAATCAATGGATGCGGCATCCTCTTGGTAAAAACAAGCAAAAGCAACAGAAAAGTCAGGAAAATATGTGAGAATCCCAAATAGTTGCAAAATTAGTAACAGAACCAGTGACAGCTCTGGAGCATGATACGTGTGATTTGTACTATGATTCCATTAATTGTGTTAATTTGCCCCCTGTACTTTTAAGAATTTTCTTGTATTTGGGTTGTATATAGAGATTTTGTTCTCATAAAATTTAATGTTCTACATCCATCATTGAGAAGTACTAGACAAGTGTCGCTGCAACTCCAGCCAAAATAGGAGGCAGCAGAGTTACACAATTCAAGATGCACAATCTAGACAGCAAAATAAATGACAAACTGATCCGACCACAAGTTAGGATAGACCCTACCTTAAATAAGTCATGTTGCGTATGGCATATATTTTGGTGATTTTGGTGATTTTCTCAATAAAAAAATATATATTTTGGTGATTTTGGTGATAGCTACTTAGCTTTACTTGTTGCTTTTGACTTAATCCGCCATAAAAACAATGAATAAGGCAACATATTTAAATTTCTAAAATCTTTCAGATAGGTCTATAATTTAGTATATAGTATTAATACAATTAAAATAGGCCTCACTAATTTTTAATTAAATAATCAAACAAATATGTAAAAGAAATAGAAAAAGTACGTCTAGAAAATATGTGTCAAGCGTACAAAATTTATAAGAAAAAATGGAGTAAAAACTGACATGTCATTCAATAACCTGATAATACTAAAATATGAAAGAATTGTGTGACTTTAAATTTATGTATCACATTGTTGTAAGAAACAAGACTTAAGAAACAGCTCTCATCCATCCTTTTCCTCACGCTGCTCAATAACATCGAAACAACATTGTCATTATATATAAATGATAGATGATATAGACTATATGTACAGTATATATATATATATATATATATATATATATATATATATATATATTCTTATTTGTTAGTCAGATACGTGGCACTAGTAGGTAAGAATCTAAGCCACTTAAATTATTTGTTATTTTTCATTGCTTTTATATAATGATTTTTAGTTAGTTCTACGCACACGTCATATCTACTTCAACTTCTTTTTTTAGTTTTTTTTTTTTTTTATAGATGAAAGTGAAACAAAGAAAGTCAGATAAGCTCTAATCACGTAAATATCTACTCTCTAAGCATCCTCACATAGATTATACAATAAGAGGGCATGAGCTATTTGTCAAAATCTTATAGAATCATTATTGGATTTAACTTAATCATACCATCAACATATGAATTGATCTCACACATCCTATGAGGAAAGATATCAATATGATTTTGCAAGCAATAAGTTTTAGTTTACTTTTATAGTAAACAAAATACAACACTTACAATATGTTTGGCAAAGGAAAGAAATAGAGAGGAAAGAAATTGAAAGGAGAGAAATTGAATGAAATTTTGTTTTATATAAATATGTTTGGATGAAAGGAAAGAAAATAAAGAAGTATTAATTTCTTTTATTTATTTGAGTGGAAAAATAAGAGAAAAAAAGATAATAATATCAAATGATAATTTTATCTTTTTTTATTTATAATTTAGTTTTACCCTTATATTACTTTAAGATATTATTTCAACAAAGATATAAAATTATGTATAAGCAAAGTTTTCACAAATTTATTTATCTAAATAATTAATCCATACATTTTATACTTTTTATATACCAAATTGTTTATCTTCAATAAGCATTATTAATAATTTATCTTCACTTTATATTATAATCTAATTTTGTATTTTATTCTATATACCATACAATTGACGTTTTATGAACGTAATAATTTTTTTGGCTGTTTATGAACATAATTATTTATCTTTTCATTTTTTTTCCCAATTTTATATAGTGATTAAGCCCTTCCTCCTTTACCCAAAGAAATTTTAAAAAAATTACAAGAGCAGGCGCTACCATCATTCTGCAGCATCAGACCCGAAAAAAAAAATTTTGCAACTTCAAACCAAACAAAAAAATCATTTTGCAGCTTAAATTTTGTGAAGCACTTGGCCCTTGCTTTCTTCAGTTCTTTAAACCAACAAAGGGAAGAAGTGGAGCACCTTTCGACCGCCATCACTGTCGCGTGTCCCTGCGTCCATGCTCAAACAGGAATTTAATTAAGGGCCTGTTAACAATGACCACCTCGTCGACCGACAGCGGCCAGCGGAGAAGGAAACATCAGCAAGACGATGGTTAATGGAGGACGACTCCCAAAGAGGCCGTGGTCGGAGATGATGTGCGGCGGCAGTGGGTGGTTGATTGAAATCAATGCTGCAAGTGCAAGGGGTAGGAGTTGCAGAGGATGAGTGCTTTGGTTGCAAGGATTTTTCAAGAAGTTGCAAGGGGAATTGTTGGAACTTGGAAGTGATGAGTGTTGTGTTATTTTCCCTTACTTTCCGTCCGGTAGTGGAAGGAAAGAAAAAACGGTGCGTCCCACTTGTTCAGATTCACTGTTTCTTTTTTCCTCTCCAATTTCCTTTCAACCAGAGTGAAACTATACCACTCCTTCCAATTTCCGTTCACTCCCTCTCTTTCCTTTTAATTTCCTTCCAACCAAACAAAGCCTTAAAAGATCAATACATAATTAATTAGAGTGACAGATACTGTTTTCTCTTAATTAGTTATATTAAATATTTTGTTTCTATTTTTTAAATAGCTACTGTCAGATTCAATAATTAATCTTTTTATGTATTATAAATATATTTAAAGGGATAGACATATATCATAAATTTTAAAGTTATTCTATTTTCAAGATAAAAATCAAACCCTTCACACTAATTAAGAAAAAATATGACTCTTATAATCTCATTTTGGCCCCTGATTAGTGGTCTTAAGTTTTAGTTGTAAGTAAGATAAACCTAAAAAAAAAATCTCAAGGTCAATAATTATTTTATATTTGACCCAAATATTGTGAAAAAATTACTCTTTCAACATCATCGCTCTGAATCATTTTCTAAATATATTTTTTAAAATATAAACTTTGATTCTTCAATTATAACTCAATTATTGTTGCAATTAATTGCCAAAAGTCAAATCAATTCAATAACTTAGTAAGCTTCCAAGAAACCAAAGTGAAATTAACTCTAATATTGTGGACCCACAGACCGCAGACCACATCGGGCTCCCACACGCTAGAATTATTAACCATATAAAATAAATAAGAGTTTAATTTGTATATATAATTTTTTTTATATAAATATTTAATCATATATTTTTATATTAATAAAATTCTTTAATTTAAGTATCAACTATCTTAAAATTTTTACATATATAAATATATGAGATTGAATGATAGTATAAAATTTCTTTATATAAAATATTTATCAAAATTAAACTCATTAAATAATCCAGCATCCAATATTTAAAAATTTAAAAATAATTAAAAAATAAATATAAAAGAGAGTAATTGTTCGCTCACGTCTCGTCTGAGATGAGAATACCTATAAATTGGAAGCGATTAGGGATTTGGAAAATCGAATTTTGTGTCTCTCTCTCTCAGAACAAAAGGAGAGAAAGAGCCAACAAACAAAAAAAGGAAATCGTGGAATTCCGGAATCTGAAACCTATCACTTCGTTCTGGTAAGTTCATTCTCGCTTTCTCTCTTGCCATAACAATAATGCCGTAATCAAATTAGGGTTTCCGTTTCATCCTCCAATTCCATTCAATCATAATATGCTTGTTCTTGCAATGTTTTCCACCAATTGAGTATCGCGTTCACTCCTCTCTGTTTAGTGTTAATTTCACTTTAATTGCTCTCTTCTGCTTATATTCAATGCTAATTCAGTAATTTGATTCACCCTTTTGTCCCTAATTGGAATTCAACTTCGAAATTTGATATCTTTGATGATTTGATGGTTTGATTATTCTCTGTTTGCTTCTGATAATTAGGCTTTGGTGTCATCTTTGAGGGATTCCTTTGTGATGGACGACGGTGAGCTTGATTTCTCGAACCAGGAAGTGTTCTCGAGTCCAAACATGGCTGAACTTCCAAGCAGTGGTTCAATGGATAGCTTCTTTGAGGAGCTTCTCAAGGACACACATGCTTGCACTCACACCCACACTTGCAACCCTCCTGGCCCTGATTATTCCCATACTCATACCTGTTACCATGTTCATACCAAAATTGTGCCTGCACCAGCTGAAGACCAGGTTGGCACTGATGACACTGCTGAGTCTGCTGAAAAGAAGTCAAAGAAGCGTCCCCTTGGTAACCGCGAAGCTGTTCGCAAGTACCGTGAGAAGAAGAAAGCCCGGGCTGCTTCCCTAGAGGATGAAGTTGTCAAGTTGAGAGCTTTGAACCAGCACTTGATGAGGAAGCTGCAAGGCCAGGCTGCTTTGGAGGCGGAAATCGCGAGGCTGAAGTGCTTGCTGGTTGACATAAGGGGGAGGATTGATGGAGAAATTGGGACATTCCCGTATCAGAAGACGGCAGTGCCTGCTTCGAACCCTTCGATCCAGAGCTTTCCTGGCTCTTATGTGATGAACCCTTGTAACCTGCAGTGCGATGATCGGGTCTATTGCCCTCACCCAGGAGCAGAAGGGAAGATTGCAGAAGATGCATCACTAAATGCAGAAGGATTTAGTGGTTGTGAATTCGAGAGTCTCCAGTGTCTAGCAGGTCAGAATCTGGGGCTCAAGGATGTTCCTTCTTGTGGAGTTGGACAGACAGTGTCTAATGTCAATTCTTCTGCATCAAATAAAAGAAAAGGTGATGCCCTATTACACTCTCTTTAATTCTGGGGTGGAATAATTAGTGGTGCATGATATGATACACTTTACTGCCTTTTCATCTTTGATCCTTATCTTTGTGATCCAGTGATAATTGCTTGTCTCATTATCTAGTTTTAGCCTCGTAGAAGTGCAATATATAAAGCATTGAGACAGAAAAGAGAGAGAATCGGAGTTGAAGCAAAGCTTGCTCTGTACTGTGACCTGCTGCTTGCTTTATATTTGGGTCATAAATAGAAGGAAGTTCAGAATCCAGATGGTCACACACTCACCTGAATTTCCATTTTGTTTGGTGTTAAACCTTGGTTGCGAGATTTTATAGGATGATCTTTAACTTTTGTGTGAAAGCCAAATTTGAGAACGGTAATTATTGATAGTTCTAGTATTAAAGTTTTGTATCTTTGTAAGACAAGCAGATGCTATACGTCTTAGTTAGCAAATGGTGCTACAAGATCTCCTCTAAGATTTATGCAACTGAAAGTTAAAGATTCAATGTCCAAAATGATTGTAGTGAGCATTTTTTTTTGAACTCTGCAATTATTTGATGATATTTACACTTATCCTCATTTCTTAAGCAATTGGGATTGAATCTGGTGTGATGACTTTAGGGCATGGAACTTGCATATTCTTGCTCCCATCCTATAAATGATCTAATGGCTTTTTATATATTAGGGGGATCTCGTGCAGCTACAGCTGGCTGAAGAACTAAATTTGTGCTTTTCATTGTTGCCATGGTAATACCTACTTCCAATAACTCATCACTATTTGCAGCATCGGCCATCCATCAGGTCTTTTTTGAAAGTCATTTTCTTTTTGGCTCTGTGCTTGTGTAATCGGGGTGGGATGGCTGTCCAATTACGAAAGATGAGTCCTGGATAGATGTTTTAGTAGCATAAACAGTAGTTGATTTGTAGCCAGTATAGCTTATGGTCAAGACAGATTTAGTACTTTTTTATGCAACTCAGTTTCCTGGTCATTTGATTATGCATGGGCTAGTTAAAGTGCCATCATAAATGTTAATCTTTTGATTCAATTTTGAATCATGCAAGTATTTGAGTGGTTGTTTGCACTGTTTAATGAGGGGATGTTTAGGTGATGATTCGTGTTTTCTAATTACGATAAATTTGTGATTGCTAGATTACAAAACTTGAGGAAGATGTGGTGTTTCATCTCCCAGTACTTTGTGCTGTGGACAGGTGAGACACGATAATCATTTTGTGTAATCTAAAGTAAGTTGGTTTGGTTAGTGGCATTTTTCCTTTTCATATTCGATTCTTCTGAATAATGAGAGGTTTATTTCTGTCTTTAGCTTTTTGTTGGACAATGGTTAACTACTTTATTTCTGGAAGGAACTATTGTCATCTAACTGAAGATTTTGTCTATGGGCTTGTCCTCCTCGAGTTAAGACCAACATGTGACTTCCTTTGTTTAAGAACGCTAGTGGCTGTTTCGGTTTGCCAATGAAACCTTATTCACCTTTGGAATGAGATATGAAGATGGAAAGCATATCCGCCTGTACTCTTAATAAACCAACCTTGAATTTATTTCGACAATTAAAAAGTCTCGTGTGTTCGTGGTTTGTCGTTGATTAACAAACCTTTACGTGATTGTATCATTTAATTGGACTACTGTTGTACGTTCATCACCTTTTCACCATTGTCGAAAAACTCTGAAAAATAATGACTTGTTAGTTGCTCATAGATGGCCATTACAGCACATCTTGCTCCCTTGGTACCATTTCAAGCTTGTCCTTTTGCGCTCTAAAACATCTTGATCGTGGTTAGTGCAAGTTTGGTTTTACTTGAAAAATTAACGGAGGAATAATTCCGGAGAATATTTTCTGAACAAAATTTTTAAGAGCTTAAAAATTATGCTTTTCCTGTGTTCAGTTGGGAAACAAAAATGTTAGGATGAAAAATATGATTCTGCTCTCCTCTTCTAGCCTCCAATGCAGCAACCCTTAAGTTAATTTCGTCAACCATAAAGGTCAAGATCCACGAGATTTTCAAGTTGGCATTGACGAGTGAAGTTGCCACAATCGAAACCCCCTCTCACCCTCTTCACCGGTAAAGAGGATATGTCTTATTTTATTGGATATGAACGTGCATTGGAAGCTCATTCTAGAAAGCTCTGGTTGCTGTGGTGCCAGTCGAGGCTTCAACGAAGGAGGAAACAGAATGGTAGAGCATGGGAAGGTTGTGGAGTTTGACCTCGGACTATTGACGAGCAATGCGGAAACACAAAAAGGCAGGTAGAAAGGAGGAAAAATAATAGACAAGGTTTACCCCAACACAAAGCTGCGATTCAACCGCTGTTCCAAGTTTCAAATTGTAATTAAATGGCCTCAACATTCATATTAATATTAAGGGTATGTTTGGTTAGATAGTAAAAATAGGGATAAAAACTCCTCAAATGAGCATTATGTGTAATATTATACCATGAAACTCATCTAAAAATTTTAACCCCCACTTTTTCTCCAACCAAACATATCCTAAGTAACAACAATCGTTTAGTTAGTTTTGATCATCAGCTGTCCAGATGTCATCATCATCACCATCATTGTAAATATTCTCCGCCATTTGCCAGACATGGAAAGAATTGTCCTCTGCTACACTTGAGATGACCCATGGCTGATTTTTGTTCCATGAGAAGTCTGATATCTTCCCCTTATGACCTCCATGAGAGAAGAGCAGCTCAGGAGGACCCCCATCACCATCTCCCTCTATCTGCTCATCCCCAACCCTGAGTCGTCATCAAAATAAAGCATGGAAAATGGTAAGAGTCCATCTCAACTCATTCTGTTTATAATAATTGTGTCTATTGTAATGGAGCAAACAGGTAAGTAATCATCATAAATGTGTAACAAGTAAAAGAAACATATCATTCCGGAGGAGTCTGCTCTCACCTGTTAAGGTCCCAAACCATGAGCCTTCTGTCAGCACCAGAAGATGCCAACACGGCCTCGTGATTAGGATCCCATTCGACCTGGAATACCTCATCTCTGCACATATTAAAAAATAAACAAAATCATGTCTGGACTATGCACTTATCGGGCGATTTTATCCCAAGGTTCATTAGAGATAGTTATTTTGACCTATGGAGCTAGCTATTGTAGCAATAATGAAAGCAAAACACATAACATGGTAGGTAAAAGGACGTACGAGTGGCTACTTAAAACATGCACTGGTTCTGTCAGCTTCCGTGTATCAAAGAGACCAACGGTGGTGTCTGAAGATGCCGTGGCCACAATCCATTCATTAAATGGATTGAAAGAAAGAAAGTTCACCTGATTCCCAAGAAAAAAAAAAAAAAGAAGAAAGAAGACAGAATATTAGGGGTTGTATGGAAGTGTTTTTCTTCTTAAATTTTTTAAAACTATTTTAGAAAACAAGTTTTAGTTCAATTTTTAAAAACAAAAAAACAGAAAAGCTTGTTTGGCAATGTAACTTTAAAAACAATTTTATAATGATAAAAAACAGAAAATCTGTTTGGATAATTTTTTTAAAAATAACTTTTAAAACTAATAAAACAAAAAACTATTTGGTTATATGCAATAACTTCAACAAGCTAAGCTAACCATAGCAAGAACTACAGCAAAAACTTCACCATAGCAGACATTCAGCAAGCAAACCACTAGTGGGTACATGCAAAAACTTAAGCAATTTTTCTTGACTCATTGTCAATATTTACAAAGAAATTTTTGGGTATATGTCCCACATTCAAGTAAGAAGCAAAGAAAGAGAAGAGAGAGGGAGGGAGTCACGGCGGGACCGTGGGTTCAGAGCACGGCGGATCAGGCTGGGTCACGAAGGAGGAGCTGGGTCACGAAGGAGCTTGGTCGCGGGGTCGCGAGCACAGCGTCTGGGTCTTAGCTGGCGGCGGATCGTGGGGGCTTGGTTCGCGGGTCGCAGGCCGTGGTTCTCCATCGCGGGGGCGTGGTTCTCCTGTTGGGGCTTGGTTTGCCGGGCAGCTGGTGGTGGAGGAGCTTGGTTTGCCGAGGAATGGAGGAGCGGCAGCAGGTGAGAAGAAGGTGGAAGAAGAAGGGTGGATGAAGGTGAACAAAGCAAGACAGCAAAAAAACCCCAAAATGAGAAGGTGCGCGGAGTCGAGGAAGGGAAAACACAAACTTCACATGTTCACAAGTTTGTCACCGTGTTTTTGCCTATTTTAAAACAACAAAACCAAAAAAACAACTCAACTATTCTTGAATTTCAGTTTTTAAAACTTGGTATGTGAGTTTTTATTTTTAAAACCAACTCTTACAAAACACATTGTCAAACAAGTTTTTGTAATCTTTTGTTTTTAAAAACTAGAAACAATTTAAAAAAGTTATTGCCAAACAGCACCTTATACTGCCAGAAACAAATGATACTCCACCAAATAGAGAGAAGCCACAAGACTCAAAGACATTAAGAGTATATTTTAGTTTAATCTAGACAATTAGAGTACCAAACAAGAAGGCATAATCATACATCTATGTAAGAAACAGAGTGTCCTCTCTCTCATGGTCCAAACTCCAAACATAAAGAGTTCCTAACTTCATTGGTTGAAATGGCAGCATAAGCAAGAGATCATATGATAATTTTTTCCCTCAAAGGCTAACACTACAATGCAGTTCTTTAGCAAATTCATAATACACAAGACCCTCATGAAGATGGTTCTCATAACCTCATGCATCCAATATACATTTGAAATACCCAGCAACACGACTTCTACATGCATGGAGCAACACGATGCTCAGACCCAGTATATAATGATAATTATTTAACCATTTCTATTAGAATTACGCAAAATCAATTCAACATGCTTGATGAACAAGGGACTCTTTTAAGCACATCAAGTAAAGGCATTACCTCACTCTCATGTGCTATGACTGATTGCTGGGCCTTGTTTGTCCGCAAGTCCCAAATTATCAATTTGCGGTCATCTCCAACTGAGCCAAATAAGTTCTCGTCCTTTGAATGCCAGGATACATCTCCAACCACACTCTCGTGTGCCTGAAATCAAATTAAAATAATCCGATAACATCATCCAGGTAGCAGCATATAATCTTGCAAAACAGCCAACATCACACATTATCAAGTACCAACAGGCATCACTGATTCTCAGCACCATTACCTCATCATAAACATGAACCGCATCAAGCACATTCCCTTGCCCTGCTGCAGCCAACACATCCCATAGGCAAACCTTACAGTCATGCGAGCCACTCAAAAGGTGGCCCTTCTTAAAAGGGCTCCAAGAAAGACCATACCCTTCTTTGTCATGACCCCTCAACCTCAAATCAGGATCACAACCACCCCCTTGTTGCTTCCCACGCTGCTTCTCAACATCAAACAAATAAACCTCAGAACCACAAGTCTTAGCTGCAACAACACCAGGATTCTGTGGCATACTCCTTGCTCTATTCACTTCCCCATCAACCGGTATCCTCTGTGTAACCTCCACCTACCAAAAAAAAAAAGTGATGCACCGACCCTATGATCCAATCATGTATTTCTCTTTGTAAGACATTCAAACCAATGGGTAATTAAATCAAACACTTATGCAGATGTGGCCATACATCGCCACATAGATATATGTGTAAAACTTACACATTGATAGTGCATATAAAATTCAAGGGTACAATAACTTTTAATTATTTGTAGCTAGGAATATAATATATATGCCACTAACTCAATTTATTAAAACATATAAAATAAAAAATTCAATCACAACCATAAAAAACTAAAGATATGAAGTAAAAACCATAAATTAAAAAAATATAAATTGGGTCATTTCATCGAACACTTTGTACCCAAAACTCAAGGGGCATTAGCAAGCACAAACCTTGGGGAAAACGGGGTTTTCGGGATCGGTGTTGATGATGGGCTGAGAAGTTGTGATGGGAAGGGCCACGTCGGCGAGGATGAGGAAGTTGGGTTCGGAGTTGGAGGTGTGGGTGGCGTAGAGGATCTTGTGGAAGCTGAAGGAAGGGTGCTGCGAGTGGGGTTGCGGAGAAGATGGGAGCCAGTGAACTGTCAGAGAAGGCCATGGCAGAGGGTGCGAAACCACGAGGTCGTACAACAACGGCGCATTCTTCTTCCAAACCGAGAACTCTTCCTCCACATCGATCTCCTCGTACTCTTCTTCCGCCATTTTTTTTTTTTTTTTGAGTTTTCGCTGTTCTGTTCTTTTTCCCTCCAAAACTGTGTCCAGCTCACTGTGCAGTGGCGGGGATTAGGGAAATCAAGAACGCGATTTTATAGTGTCTCATTTGGGCTAGGTTGGGCTGGGCTAGGGGCTATCTGGTTTTTGTGAAATATCCCCAAGCCCATTACCTGCTTCAGCCTTTTTTTTTTACTTTTCTGTGTCGTTATCAAAATGGAAAATTAACTTGAACCGCTACCCGCTGCTGGTCTTATCTTTATATTTATTGGTTTCACACTGAGTGTGACGTGCCGACATAAATTCACGGTTCACCTTGCAATCAATTAAAGGGAGTTGCGTTGGAAAGGGGAAACCCATCATGTAAATATTCAATCAAGTTCATTATGAATTGATAACTAATAGGAGGGCTATGATAGTGTGATCCTATCGGTAATCACAGCATTTTTATAGACTTGGAGTGTGTTTCATTGCATCAACACTCGAGAGGTGAGTTAGAAAGTGAAATGCCAGCTGCAAGGCTGAAAGGAAGTTATATATTATCCCTCATAAAATTAATTATAGGTGGAATGAAAATTAACAACTACTTCCCCTTTTAAAATATCTATTAATTTTAGCAAAATACAGATATTAAAAAATAAATAAATAATATTAGTCAAGTAAAATATATTGAATAGACTAATATATCTCTAAGTGTTAATATAGTACAATATTCAACGTTAATATTAAATGAAATACTTTGAAAATGTAAAATTAATTAGGAGTAGTATTAGAATAACAAAATTATTACTTTATTGAAATATGAAATTGATAAATATTTTAAAATATGAAATTATTGAAAATAGATAAATATTCTAAAAGGAAAGGAGTACGTCCGAACAATATTTTTTAATAAGTTGAATTAATTTGTTATTTTTATTTAACATTATGTGTATATGTGTATAATCAATCATTTATACGTATTGAATAAAAGAAAAGGATGATAATTTAACCAAAAGTACTTTGAAAAACAGTTTTTTTGCTCTATAAAAAATTATTAAAAAGTTATTTATCAAAGAAAAATGTAGATTGGATAATGTATTTTATTTTTTAAAATATTTGTTATAGCACGTAATATGCTTTATTTTGGATTAGTGTGTAATTTTTGGTATGAGAGTGAGTCAAAAAGTGGGTCAACTCAATGAGTTGGTAAGTTATAATTGAAAAATGTCGAATCTATTGGTCTATTTATTGAAGGAAGAAAATGTCAACTTGCTAAATCCATAAGTTGGTGAATTATATGGGTTGTCTCATCAAATAAATAAAAAAATCTAAAAATTATTAATTTTTTTCAAATATTGAAAAGAAAATAAATGGGAACAGAGTGGACCACTCGAGTGAGAAAATTAAACTAAGAGTTTTATTTTTATTTTGTTGGATAGAGTGACAAAATCTAAGTTGGGTATATAAATTTTGGCCAAATATAAAATAAATGAGTTAAATTTTTATTAAAAAATAAATGAATTATACCAATCCATTTAATTCATAAAATAAGTCAGTCGAGCTAAACTAATTTTTCAATGAACAACATTTTGTTGATCCAACCGACTAAAATAATGGGTTGAGTCAAATTGACTTTCGGGTTGGAGGTCAGTCTGGCACTCTAATTAAAAGCAAGAAAGAAAAGGGGGAGCAGCGACTTTATTACAGATGGATAGCTGTTCGGAATTATTTGTAATCATAACGATTTCAGGAGTATCAGGTGATACGAACGTGGTATATTTTGTTGTTGAAGACCCTTTTTTTATTATTACATTACCAAGCATGGAAAGTGAAGAGAGTTATTTGCAGATTTATTTGCACCCACTTAGTATTGTTTATTGTTTTTATTTATGTTATTTTGATATTTCAGTTTTCAATTCATTTTCTAATGAGGTTTCACATTTAGTCATTGATAACAGAAGATATTAATTTTCAAACAGGATTTGTATGGCTGCGTGTTTCCTAATCGTAACGATAATATATCATGACAGAGTTAAAAGATAACACGAGGATTCAAATCACCTAGAGACATGGTAAAAAAAAATCAGACGAATCAAATCACTTAAACAAAAAAGAAATTAGAAATGACCAATTTATATGCCATAGTATTATCGGAAGGAAAAAGAAAGATGGAATAATAATTTCGAAATACACAAAACAAAATAGCATTCATCAATTTACAATATTCGTCAAACCATAACCAATTTATAACCAATATAACAATTTTCCCAAACCTCACCAAGCTATTTTCTGAACAGGTAACCTAACATCCTATTCTTTTTTTCTCTCTTTTTTTCATTGTGCGTGATACAAGAAAAGAAAAAAAAACACAAAAAAAAACAAAATTAATATAGAAAGAGACCATGGTTTGGTGCGATTACATAACGGCACATGCGGCGGGGTTCTCGTCGCTGAAAGCGGTGGTGTACCTGACCTCAGCCGAGCTGGCACGTGCCAGGTTCGAAACCCGCGGGTCATACTCCGCGTTTCGAACGTATCCAGCCGGTGCCTTCTTGTCGTACACGCCCGGTGCGTAAGGGTGTGCGACGACGTCGTATGGCACGTAAGGCCACAGCTCGGCCTTCTTTCCCGTTCGGTGAGCGATCCGAGCCACCACCTTGGAAGGTTCCACGTAACCTGTAACCGTCACCTTGTTGGCTTTTCTCTCTACCTCCACATTGCTCACGCCTTTCATCCCTGCCACCGACTTCTTCACCCTCCTCTCGCATCCTTCGCAGTCCATCTTCACCTTCACCTCCACCGTCTGACACACACACAAAAACACAACAATATCATCACTTATCACTTCAACTAATCATGTATTCCTATGTTGTACTTCTCTAAACTCTATATAATTCCAAGTTTGATTGATATGATTACAACCAATTTCATTTGTATATTTGAACTCTATAGACTTGATTCTGTCAAAATTAATTTTTAAGTAAAATGATTTATATAGGATAATTCATATCAAAAAGTGATTTTAATATAAAATAAGAGATTTTCAGTTCTCCAAGTATCAATTCTGAAGCAAGAAATGATTTTGTTTTCTCAAAACCAGACATCTTTAATTAGAAATTACAAGAACAAATTGAATAAAGTGGTGGGTTAATTAGTTAGTTACCTGGAATTGCTTGCGCTTCTTCTTGAGCCTGGAACTGCTGTGGGAGCAGTCGAAGAGGTCAGAGATGTGATCAAGAGCACCCATGTTGCGTGTGTGTGATATGCGGTTGTTATTGCTGGGAATTGATTGGTATGCTGTGCTTACTTGGTCATGTCCATTGGGCGGTTCATATTTATAGGAAAGGGAAGAGTACTGTGCTGTGCTAGTACTGGTCACAGTAAGGGCAAGTGAATAATCAATCTCTGTGAGACGAGACAGGAACGAAGCAAGTTTCCTCAAAATCTGAGACGTCCGTATGTTGTGGCGGGTTGACAGTTGTCGGTTTGTTTTGTCTTTGATGAGATGTTTTGACGCCACGTGTCCTTAGTCAAGCAAAGGGCGGTGGCATGATACCGTTTATCGATGGAGAAGATATGGGAAACAGAGTGGCAGCATGAGTACATGTGTGGGATGGCAACGGTAGATTTTAGGAGTGGGCCCATTTAATGTTTAATGGATGAGGAAGGAAGTAATGATCAATTCTTCGTGCTAGAGTATACACTCCATTCCTATTTAAATAATTATTTATTTTAAAAATTTAAATAATATTAATTTTTTAAATAATATTTTTATTAAATATTATTGATTCATTAATAAAAAGGAGAGAGAAAATTTGAGTATATTAAAAAAATGGATAGCTTAATAAATTATTTTAATTCTTACTAGTATTATTATTTTATCTATCATTTTTTTAATTTTAATACGTACCTAAAATTAGATAATTATTTAATAACAAAGAGAGTAACTTGCAAGAGTTAAAGAGTCGGCTCTATGTTAGTATTAGTAGTAATACTAATCAATAGTCATCACATGCCTGTTTTAATAGGTGGACCTTCCTCCACATTTCTTGTCTGAACTTGTATTAAATGAGTGGTCCACTTCACATTATAGATATACTTAATTGATTGAATACGTTATTATATATTATTTATTTTGAAAAATTTATTTGTCTAAAATTAATTATTTATTTAAAAAATTTAAGTAGTATAATTATTTTTTAATAATATTTTTATTAAATATTATTAGAAGATGAAAAAGATAAAATAGAAAGAGAAAAAGTTGGATTAAGAAATAAAAATAATTTAATAAATTTTTTTAATTTAATATTTTTAATTATTTTTAATTTTAATATATATTTATAATTAAATAATTATTTAAGGATGGTTGATGTGTTTAATATATATTCGTAATTTTTTCTATATGTGGTGGGAATCTTATCAATTTTTTTCTTTGACTGGATATTACCTTATCTAGTTATCTTGTTAGTATTTCCTTTTGATGGCCACACGTGGCAGTAACTTCAACCTATCATACCGTGCACGGTGTTAGATAAATGTTTATAAGAAATGATATTTTGACATTCACTTGCTTATTGTAGCTGTGGTAGCTACGCCGCAGGTTAAACAATGAAGATGCATAGCTATATTAATTATCTGTCAGGCTAGTAGCTAAGGATTTGAATAGAATGCCTCAAAATACGGAATCATATTTCATTTTGACAGATGTATCGAAAAGAGAAAATAGTAGATGTTCAGAGGCCAAAGATAATGTAATTGTCACGTTGAATTTAATAAACAACATATCTAACTATTGAATTAAATATATATTAAAAAAATAAGATAAAACAATGATTCATAAAATTAATGCATGATTTATTCAATGGATTCAAATAATTGTATATTTTTATTATTAGAGTATCTAAATATTTTTCGTATCTTAAAATAATTGAGACAAATGGATTTGTTACAAAACAAGTTTTTATTCATAGAAGAGGTTATTAAAAGTCAAATTTTTAGCTGAATCAATAAATCACAATTAAATGGGTTAGCCGCTTCATAAATGGACTTCTAGTATAGTTTTGGTCTCGCCTTGCATAAGCTGAAGAGTTTACGAATCAGTTTATAACCTATTTTTTCTATTCACATTTTTACCTACACGGTCCACAAAGACTAGCCTTTATTTTCTTTCATATTTTTTTAGCTTTTTTTATACCCTCTATTACATTATATTTATATATTTATATTTATATATATTTTACCTAACAAAATATATACATACACACTTTTCATTACAGTATCCAAAATATTACCAATCAAATATACATAATTCATCCAATTATAAAAAATTGTAGAACTTTAAAAGAATATAAATTAACAACTATCAACTATCAAATACCAAATATAAGCAAATCAAATACCAAATACAAATATAAAAATTTATAGAATAAACTAACTCACCAAAGTCCATACATCAAGAACATAAATAAATATCGCAAATGAAATCATTCCCTCACTTATGCTAGCCCCCAAACCATGGGTCCAATTTAGCCGATTTAGCGTGCGAACCAAATAGTCCATAGGTTGGCGACTAAAAATTTTCTAGGTCATTTTAGTGCAGATTGCCAACTAAATGGGTCAGTCGCGCCTATATATATTATGGTTAGTGCAAGTCGATACCTTATTTAAATTAGGAATAATGACGGTGGGGATATGCGAAGATTCTTTGATACTCAAGTTAAAAAGATTTAGAGTGAACATCCTATTTGGTTTTAAGATTTTTGCGTCAAACTATGTCGTACTTCAAGAAAATAAATTAATCTCATGATCTTTCAAGATTAAAACTAATGGACATATTAGTCCTTTGCTAGTTCTTTAGTGGACTTACACACTTGGCATAGTACAATGATGACATGTCATTAAAACGTTAAAAATAAGCTAAATGAAGCTATTTTGGAGCATATTATACTCATTTTGATATATAAAATTGCACAAAATTGATCACTTTATGACTTAGAATGAAAATTAAATGACTCATTTTGTGAATTTTAATCACCAAAAGGAGTTATTTTAAACTCTATTCTATTTCAAATAACATATGCATCACTTAGCATTATGTTAAGGTTAATGTGTAATTCTATTAGTGTTTAAAGTATCAAATATATACGAAGCGACTAATATGTTCTATTATTAAAATATTGAGGCGGGTTTAATTTCAATTTTTAAGAGACTAAATAGTTTTGTGAAATTTTCTTAAGGGACTAAATGATTTATTTACTCAAAGATTTAATGAGTTATATGTATGTATAAATACGTTGATACATACCTAGCTAGCTAGCTGTAGAAGTGTCAAAACGTCTAGCTAGTCCTGTCAAAACTGGAGGCGTGGGTCAATTCTCCAAAATAAAATGAGCTTCGATAGTAAGCCCAACCCATTTCAACCAGCCAAAAAATTAAAAAATTAATAAAAATCTATTTTATAATGGATGAATTTTTTTAAAGAAAATTTTAAAAAATTTAACAATGACACAAGTATAATAGTAACAAACAATTCTAACATGAACAATTATAATAATAAAACAACTCGGTCTTAGAAATCAATACCAATATACCATATTCAATAACAGGAAATACTTAGTTTCAAAGTAATACAAGTATTCTATTATTTCTTAAGAAAAAACACCAGCTTGTAGGCCAAACCCATCCCAACAAGCCAAAACCCACGAGCTAGGCGGCTAAATTTTTTTACGAGCTTTAAAGTGTAGCCTAACTGGCTAAAAATGACAAGTTAAATGGATTAGTTGGCAAATTGAGTCCAATTTGACATCCATAGCTAGGTGTACAAATAACCATCCTCTTATTAATTGCCTCATTATTTTGGAGCTTTTGCCAGCTGCTTTCCGTATATGACACGGTTTCACTTGGTGTCACATATTTTTTCTTAAGTAAACACCCAATTGATCCTAACAATTTCTTTAATTGATAAATTAATCCTAACAATTGAAACACCCCTCACAATTGTTAAAATATAACATTATGGGTCTCTATCCCTATCAATATTTGGTCAGGAGGCATAGATGAAAAAAAAGCTCTTGAAGGTGAAGCTGTTGAAAGGAAATAAAGCCCAGACATGACTAACAGAACTTGACCCTTTCCTGTGAGAGATTGATGACATGTGAAGCTAACCATGTCATTGAACTCCTCCTCCTCAGCTAAACTCTACCTCAAAGCTTTATTTCTTTAGATAAGTTTCACTTTCTCTCAGCTTTAGCTATTTTTTCATCTCCACCTTAGAATTCTTTTAAAGCTAGGAACCTATAGTGTCATTTTACAATTATGGACTAATTTGGATGTTTATAATTGTTAGGAATTAATTTATCTATAAAAAAAATTATCAGGGATAAATTTTAGTGTTTACTCTTTTCTTTTTTCAACAAATTTTATCCCCAGACCCACTTAACTTTGGGGCGGTTAAAGGGTCGATGTGCGTGGCAGGATTTTTAATCTTCGTTCACCGCTAAGTCCAAAGATGTAACCAGGAAATTTTCAAAAGTTAAAAATATAAAGGACAAACTAAAGTATCAGCTAGATTCTCCGATACCACTTGAATAACGACAAAATAAGTTAGTACAAAATTGTTTTGCTCTGCCGTCCAACGTTATGAATCCTATTATCTTCCAAAAGTTTGTATTCATAGTATCTGAAAAAAATTAAAATTTGATCAGTGTAAACATATTGAAGGCCCAAATAAAATGAAAGTCTGTGTTGACTTGATGCATGCGAGGTTGCACAAAATTATAATTTTGCGTGGCCCTAATTTATTGATACCATTTAATCATTAATTTTTGTTTGGGCTATTAAGCTAATTTTCATTACGTGATGATGACTTTTATGAAAGTGCAATAAGGTTAAGACAGTTGCTTTGCTGAAATGATTTCAAATATTTTGTCTATGGCATGATGGACATGTGGTGATTACCCCTAATGTAAACACATGCATTGACCTTTGAAAAACAGACACTTTATCCCTTGAGCTGTCATAACTACTTTTGTGACAACTCATCTTCCTCTTTAATTAATCTTTGACAACTCAATAGAGCTTATACTAGTAGGAAAAATAGGATTATTATTATTTATACTGATTGTGAAATATCGTATTAACTCAAACCTCATTTATTATTGGATAGGATATTAATTTTATTTAAATAAAGTTATCTAATGAATGAATGATGTGAATTCATATAATATTTCATCCTGAATATAAATAATATTTTTTAAATAGAAATGGGGAATGTGCGGGCAATGGGTCAAAAGTGATCTATTACAAACAAAAGTACTCTAAAATTGAGTGGACACCCACTTGAGTGTTTGAATAGTATTTTTGCTCCAAAATTTGGTATGCTGTGGACAAGAATGTTTGTGGTGGCTTTTAAGGTCAGAAAAGCCATTCTTGCTGTGCTAATTGCTACGTGCTAGCCTTCTGCTTTAACTTTGGATCAATTCCAGGCCAATTATGGTATTAACACGTCAAAAGAGTCGTTATTTGGGCCCCATCATGATCACATTTTGAATAAACAATCTTTGTTGGCTCTCTTTATCTTTTTGGTCGAATCCTTGTACTCTCTTTGGAAGCCCATCTTCAATTGTAGGCCTCGTGGTTCTTGGTTTTGAAGAATTGGTAGTGACATATACACAAGCCCATTTACGACAAAAAATAAATTCTCAAGCCCATTACATGCCACAATATGGGTGCAGTGCCAAGGCATCGCCACTTCTTTTAAAATTTCAGCATTGAAACATTGAAAAAGAGGATATAACCCAAAGGATTAAACTCTCAACCAAAACCCAACAAAAAGATGGATGTTAATGAACGTCAGGCGACCCCTTTCTTCTATGTTCTATTTTTATGCTGTTTCACTTTCTCGCCGCATGAAGTTTGATTGATTTCTCTTTTGGGAGTTTTTCTTGATGCCAGTAGTGTTTAAATCATAGAAATGGAGAGAAATCGCTGACATCTTGGGATTTTTTAATTGATCACACTTTTGGCGTGGCTTCAGAATATTGTGCTAATGACATGTGATAAATCAACTTTCTATGTTAGTGATAGTTAGTTGAGACTCTTCTTTTTGTATTTTTTCTTATTTTTATATTTGCGTATTTGGCACGTTTGTTTTTGTCAAGTTTCTACAAGGATATGACAAGGTGGAGCCAATACAATCCTAGTAAACAACAAAAGGGTAATCGCAAAACATAACTAGAGAGTTTACCAAGCATGTGCTTGTATGAATCTATTTTCTTAAAAGATGGATTGTTTGATTTGAGGAAGCTTGTAGATCTCCATGAGAAAACTGTTAATCAATGTGTTGGGAGACCATTTTATGGATAGCATAGGCTAGTGTTGTGTTTTATATTTAGAGTTAGCAATAACATTGTATTTGAGAATCGATTCCAACCTTTCGTCCTTTCTTCCCAATTAGGGGGCTTTGCATATAAGTATTTTATTATCTCTCATTGTGTAGTTGATTGTAGACTTTGCCCTTTTCAATGAATATCTTTTCGATAAAAAAATATATATTTTTCTTTTAACTAAGAAAAAAAGATGTATTTTTCTTTAACCAAAGATTAATTTCAAGTATCTAAACGTTTATGACTAAACTAAATCATATTGATAAATTAAATAATTTTTGTTTGAATGCATTGATATGCAGGACACAATTAATAAATACTGAAAGTAAAATTGAATCAAATTAATCTGATAATAATCAAAGATGTTCTTACAGTGAGATTTATGTTTATTTAAAATGGAGAAGAGAAGAATGTTAGAGAATCATAACCTTTGTCAAATAATATGACATGTTTACTAATAATCTTATAAAGAAGTGAGTTATACTACTTTATTCCATTGAATAACTGTCAATTTTTTTCCCCATAGAAAAAGAAACTGCAACTGTTTTTTTTTTTAATGTATTACATTTTTCTTCTACACAATATCCATCATTATTGATTCTCATAAGCATGTTTCATTTAGCAATGACTCGACCCATACGCCTGAGAATTTTTTACCTTTTGGTTAAACCCCTTAAATTAAACTGTTATTATTCTTTAACATTATATCTGAACTTCTAGTTAAGAGGGCTAGTGATGAAAGGCTTTGGTAATTTGCATGACATCATAAATTCGAATCTCATTGTCGTTAAGTCACCAAAAAAAAAAAAAGAAATTTTAATTGAATTAATGAAAAAACTCAAATCAGTATGTTTGTCTAACATGAAGTATTAAGTATTTTTGATAAAGTAATTAAACCTAGCTTTATATTCAACTTAAAATCCTGCCATCCCTATTGCTCCCGGGCACAAGGGAGAATACAAATTTGAAACTCATTTGAGGCAGTGTTTTTCCCTCCTTTTGGTTAGGTAGACGGGGTAAATATAATCTGGTCCAGCATATATATCATCCACTTTTAGGTTTATCCAGGTAGCTTAATGGGGAGTTAATTTCAATTAGAAAAGCTGGTAACAGGTCACTGGCATATATAGCTAATGGGGGGAAGTTAATTTTAATTAGAAAAGCTGGTAAAAGGTCGCTGGCAACTGGCAAGCTTGCTTGGTCAAGGTGGGTACCTTCATATGTCCCCTTGATCCTTGACTCTGACACACTCATATTCATATATCTGCACCCTTAAGGTATAGCAATTGATTTATTGACTCCTCAACTCCCAACTCAAGCTAAGTTACCTGCAGCCAAAGCCCTTTTTCTGTTTATGTTCTAAGGGGAAAAAATAGAAAAAGACAAAATTATTGCCCTATATATTGTGCACTTTCCAGGAATCAAAGATATGCACTCTGAAGATTTTCTTTAAAGAAAAGGTTATTTATGACCATAGAAAAAAAAGGAAAAGGGAAAAGAAAAGGGAATATCATTCTGGCTCAATTCAAGGAGTGAATCATAACCAATAACCATATATCCAATCCCAGCTTTCCACACTTATGCTTTTACTGGCTGACTGGCCGGTAAACAATCAAAGCAGCATGCAACCAACATTGTCAAAGTTGCAGGAGAAGTACCACTCAAAAAGCTCAACTTCTTAGCTCTTTCTTTGCTTTCACTGTTTAATTTTTAGGTTAGGCATAGAAAAGCGACACCCAATGAAACCAAGAACAGTATGCGGTCAAAGCATGCATGAGATTGAGATGGGTCCTTTTTCACAACCCACCCACCCCCCTCCCCCAAAAAAAAAACAACAAACAGACAATTTCACAATGCACATGATTTGCGTGTGTCGGTCTTCAATGTACAAAGAAAGAAAGAAAGAATATACTCCTATATGCATGAGACGAGAAATTGAATCAAATCAAACCACACACGACATGATCATAGTAATTAAACCAAACTCTATTTCTCTCTAGCTTCCCAAATACTAATTAATAGACAAGAAAATAGGTGCCCCTCTCTTTATGCATGGGGATTCGATTTTCACTTTTTATGTTAAGATATTGAGTTGTCTACTATCTACTTACCCTGATTTTGTTGTTACTCGTAGTACATGAGGTTATTATTGGGTGTTTATATATTATGGGCTAAGATAGCAATGACATCACAATTTGGATTTTCTGCATAATGTGACAGATTAGGTTTATTTGTTGGGAGCTGCGAGCTGAATAATTATTAAGAACCAGATTTGTTAACCGACTAAAAAATTGTATACTCAATCAAATTGTCATTAATTGCCTTTTCTAATATTCCTCTGCTGCTGTAGTTGGTTAAGTTGCCAGCTAACGAAACTAGCCATGCTAAACAAAATATTCTGAGCATGCATGAAGTATCAATCTGTCGTAAGTATCAATAAAAATAATTTTCAGCCTCGTTATATTTATGATATTACATATTAAAGATACAATAAAATATTTGAATAAGATGATGCTGAAAAATATCAGTATAAAGCTACATATGTGAGGGTTCTGATTGTGTATATAGAAAGGATTTAATAACTAGAGATAAGATTTCATATGTGAATTCTATCTTAAGGAGATTAGTCAATTTTTTGATAATGAAAATAATGGGATTAAAAGAAAAAAATTACATCAAAGTGATCCAAGAAGTTGAGCATTTTCATCCTTATATGTGTATTAATATTTTTAAATAAATAATTAAACCAATCAAATGCATTCTACTAATACAAACAATGGCGGTTAACAAATTTTTATGTAATTAGATCAGTAGATGTTGAAATGATTGACTAAACAATACAATGTACTAAATTAAATTATATATAGTGACTGTCATTGTAGACACAAATTAAACAAGAGGAGCAAACAGAGCTTATTGTTATGAACCAAAGATCACGCAACTTGTTGGTCAATCTCATGGCAACGTTTCAGTCAAGGTATGTAATTAACAACGACATCAATCCCCACAAATTTTCCTCCAATTATGCATCATGGCGGTGGTCCTGAGATTACCAAAAAGCATTGAAGCATCTGCTTTTAGCCCATCCAAGTCAGAGATTTAATATGAATGAAAACCTACCAAAAAGAAAATGTTCCTTTCTTTCTACACAGGTTAGTACGAAGTAGTGGATCTACAATATGCATAACTAGGTGAGGTGATGAGTAGGTTCGGTTCGGTGCTTGATTAGTGGTCTCTCTCAGCTTGCCCACGTGAAAATCAAATGTAGGAAATTATAACTCCAATTACGGCGGTTTTTCTAATCAGTACCCTTTGGAAATTGGTTAATAATACTAAAATGAGTAATATCGAAACTTTGTGATAGGCCCTATACTCTGAAAACATAAAAACTCCACTTTCTTATGTGAAAATTTCCCTTTTTAATTTTTTAACTATTAGCGATACTGATTGGATAAATCCTTAGATTAACCGCGTTACTATTTCTCAAAGGACACCTTTTACTTTAATTGTATGTGCCTGAATTAGCAAATGCTATTGCTAACCTACAAATTACAATTCTTAGCTGCCTAGCACTCATGCACAAAACAAACTTAAACAAAAATGCCTTGAAATCTTCAGCTGATTGAGTATGCTCGATATGGAGCTGGCCAAGTTCTTTCGAAGAACGAGGCCGAGATAGTTTAATAATTGAGCTACGTACATGTAGATTATTAGTTGCACCATGTGTAGATCACAACAAATTGGTGGCATGAAAATGTTTTAATTATAGAGCTATTTGAGTCTTAGCGTGTTTATGCATTTTATGCATCAAAGTGACTCGCCATCATTCAATATAAATCCACAAAGATTGCACGGGGTGGCTTAGAAATTGAGACTGCCTAGCTTTTTTTGGGTATAAAAGGACTAGCCAGCCAAGCCTTGTACTTTTACTCCTTATTGAGAGTTATACATTATCTTCATTGCAATTTCATAGCAATTAGGATGAGGAGTGGTGGTTAAGCATATAGCCTAATTTCTCCTGTACCTTTTTAAATGGTTGGTTTCATATTCGATTTTTATCTACCCAACCCCCTCCCTTGCCCTGTACTAAGAAGAATTTTTAATCTTAATATCTTTTATAAAAAAGATTAGAATTAGGAGTGAACCGATATGATATTCAACCTAAATATATTAGAAACTTTTACCTCCTAAGTTGTTTGTTTTAATGTGATTTAATAGCTTAATAAAAAATGTGTTTTAATAGCATAATATCATCATTGATTTTTTTTTTTTGGGAATATCGTCGTTGATTGATTGGATATATAACAAACCATTTCAATAGTTTCCTTGTTTAACATAACTAGCAGCTCAATCATTTATGATAAAGCATCATATGAAGCTTCTTTAGGCCACTCGTAGAATGTCAGTTCTATCTTATATGAGAAATATTATTTGAACAATCAATGGATAGATATATTATATAAAAGCGAGTATGAGTGAAATTTTTATGTGCAGAAGATAAATGGTAAGAAAATATCCATAATAAAGTTATATGAAAATTTTGTATGACCTAATCTACTCTTATCAAAATAAACATATATTAATTAAGATAAAGATTGCGTATATTTATGCGAAAGATATAGTTAATTATATTTATGATGTGTTTAATTAAGGACTAAAAATTAAGAAACAAATTTTAATTGATATATTTTACATATAAAATCTATTTATAAAAACGTATTTTACTTTTACTTCTCAACCAAATTGATCTGTAGTGTTTAAAAGTAAAGTATAGAAACTTGTGTCATTTTGTATACCTATTAATCTTTTATATATAGATTTAAACTGCTAAAACTGCCGGCCACTCATGATAAAAGCAAAAACAAGGGGAAGAAAAAGAGTATAAACAAGGAGTATATTGTCAACACATAATGCATGATATTATTAGAATCACCTACTATATTATTATTCTCTTCCTTTCAAAATATTTATCGAGTTTTAGACAACTTCATATATTTTAAAATATTTATCAATTTCATATTTTAATAAAATATTAATTTTATTATTTTAATATCAGCCCTAATTAATTTTATATTTTCAAAGTACTTCATCTAATATTAGCCTTAAATATGGTGCTGTGGTAATTACTTCCTCTATTTCATAATAACTGTAAAAAATCAAATAGTACACTTATCAAGGAAAATAAAAAAATCTTGATGAATGTAGAAAGTTACATGAATCAACAAAACTATCATTGTCTAATTATTATTAATTATCTTGACAAATATATTGAATATTTAACTAATATATTTATATTAAGAGTATAAATTTAAATCAAATTAATGTTACTTATATTTTATAAATAAACAAATATTCTGAAATATCAAAAAATTTAAAACTAATAATTATTATAAAATAAAGAGAACAATACGTAGGAATATATTAATTCATTCATTATATTTTACCATCTTATTAATGTTATTTATTATTTTTTTAATATTTATATTTGATTAAAATTAATAGATATTTTAAAAAATATGACGTGTCAGAAGGATTACCATGATTCAACGACAATTCTCTATGTTTAATGATTATGCGAAATCAAAGTCATGAAGTTAACAATTGTGACGTTGAACAACTAAATTTTTTGACCGTTTCTATAAAACATATAAAATGACAACGGCCACACTGCACAAGGGGGTGGGATCTACTAGCCTTTATTGCACAAGTTCCATCTTGCAGGGATGACTTTTTGCATCAAATACGAGAAGAAATGGGCTAAGCATATTGGAACAGCCCCCCACGTCTTTAATTTTAGTTGAACAAAGCAAACCCCATTACCCCCTCAAGAGAAATATAAAAAAGATTGGCAGTATTGCCTGAAAATTATGGTGATGATATGATAACAAATAATAAAACTCAGTCAATGTGGGTGGATTTGGATTGAAACCTCTTTGGTTGAAGTTGCACAAGAACCGCCCAAGATGCGAGAGTGATCAAGTTCATGTGGTCAAGGTGGGTGGCCAGCACGTGGGTCCATCATGCCCCACTCACCACTTCAACTCTTCACCATGCATGTCTTCACCTCACCACACTATATAATAATAATATAATATTCAATTATTATATTCATATTTGTTCAGTCTTAATCAATTCATTGTTTGTGCTTTCTCCATCTGTCTTCCTAGCTTTCCATTCAAATCAAATTTATGTTTCCAAAAGAAATGAAGGGTATATATATATAGGACGAGGACTTCTTTTTTCCTCGTAGGCCTTGGGAAGATACAACATCAATTTTGTGGTGTTGGCTGACATATAAACACTACTTTAAACAAAAATATTACTTCATTATTTAAAAATAAATATTTAATTAAAATATCAATTTTATTATCATTAAATATAATAATGTAAATTTTCTCTATTAATCAATTATATTCGAAAGTAATTAAGTAGATGTCCTAACTAAATATCTATTTTTAGATATTAAAATAATAATACTTTTACTATAATGTTTCCGTGATTTAGGATTCCATGGTAAGCGTCAAAAACGTTTGTGGGTCATGGTCACGGTTTTCCATGTTGGAGGTGCTTACATGTGTGGTTCCAAGTGAGATAAGTCCAATGTAACGTCCAAATTAAGTTCAAGAGATTATCATGATCGTCATTTAATTATGTGTGGACGTACATGTTACATTGAATTGATGATAATTTTGGATCAACCCGTGCTAGTAGTATAGTATGTCCTACTATTCTATGGTTTTGTGTTTGTCAGTGTTTGCGCTTTCAAATTAAAGCCCCCTCTTTTTGGTCCTTAGCTATGAATATGGTTTTCAATTTTGGTTGGCTCTCAATCCCCATCTCCAAAAAGAATGGCTGTGTATAACACAAGGTAATTACGTGTTCTTTTGGAAGTTTTTGGCTTTTGCCTTTTGTTGAACGGTACCTTCAACCACTTAGAAAAAGCAATCTACAAATTACAAAGTATTTTATCGTGCTAGCAAAATCACATTATCTGGAACAAATCTGTATCGTGACTGAAACACATCGCATCAAGAGGACATTATGTTTTCCCTTTTTTATTTTTATTTTTTGGTCAACTTACATATTTTGTTTTCAAAACAAAGGAGATTGATATCGCTTCAAAAATCAACCGGCCTAAAAGGTGAACCGAGCTAACTGCTATACACCGACCTATAATTTATTTGTAGAAAATTATCAATTATCAATATCAATGGCTTAAGATTGACATTTTTTTTTCTTTTTTTTAAGTGTAAGTTATATGTGGCCTGGAAAACGACAAATCAACTTATATAATAATAAACCAAGCAAGCATAATAAGTGACAATATTGTTGTTGAATCTTAGGTTTATTACCGTAATGAAATTTGTTTAGGATGACCTAGATGGTGTGCTTCAATTCAATACTCCTACATAACAAAAGATTTTTTTTCCTCTGAAACATTTTTTTATAATATAATAGTCATAGAAATTTCAATCCTATCAATTGCACAAAGACCTAATCTTTTTAAACAGTTCTATTCCAATATCCCTAACCAATCGTCCACGAAATTTAGTGTTGGCATAAAAAAAATGTGTTTTAAATTAATAGTTTCTTAACAAGCTTAGCAAAACATGAATTGTCAACCTCCCAGGAGAAATCATCTCCTAATAAGCAGAAGTATCATTATCAATTAACAAGTAACGTGCAACTATACTAATAATAACTTAAATGTTGACTAAGTTGAGAAAATCTAAACAAAGCCTTCGAGATGACAGCTTACAAATCGTAAACAGAAGTTTCAAAATCTATAAACATTAATAGGACAATAATGAAAATAAAAATATCCTAAGATGATAGCATTGCTTTTCTTTTCAAATAATCAAACTGGCAAATCTCTGTGACTATACAATTACTTTTCCTATCTCTTGAATGAAAACTGACCCTGTCACAGGTTTTTGTGAGTTTCTTTCTCACTTGCCAACCACCAGGAATTCGAAAAATTGAATTCCCTCAATTTATTCAAAGCGGAACCAAACGCCTCTGGAATCTCTGACTCGATAGTGTAGTCACAAAATCTGCATGTGGTACGTTGCAGCTTACGCGTCCACAAACCTATTTCTTTAATGCTCTTATTATAGGATATAGACAAAAGAAATATGAAGAAGAATAAAGTTTCAAAACGAAAGCGAAAGAAATAAAGAGAGAGGGGAGAGAGATAGGAGAACAAACAGTAACCTATGTTTTATAGGCTCCTCCTCCATTATTTTATCCCTTTCAAGTTTATCAGTTACTTTTTCTGCTCAATCAAAATCCATCCCATTGAATGTGTAACATTAATGTGAATTGTTATGATGACACATTATCAATATATGTAGTTTAATTTTTATGCATACTATAAAATATTTTTATATTATTCTTTAATTAAATTATTATATTTATATTATTTTTAAAATAATAAATATAAAATTTAACTAATTTATTTATATGATAATTTATGATAAGAAAACTCATATATATATATATATATATATATATATATATATATATATAATTAAACTGTTACTATTTATTTATTCTTATCGTGAAGTTTCTTTTTTCTTTGCAACTTTTTCTGCAAAGCAGTTTTATAGGCGCACATATATATATAATTGCACACCACCCAACTAGCCCTTCCTCAAACAGCTATCCATCTCTCACAATAATAGCACACCCCATAACCCGCCGCAAGACCATGAGAAAAGAACTATTCTGATCCTTCAAACGTTATACATATGATACTTTTGCGTTAGGAACATTGAGCTTCAATCAAATATAAAGTTTCTCATTTCAGGGGTATGTGGCATACATCAAGGTGAAGGAGATTTGAGGGAAAAGCTAAGATTTTTTTGATCAGTTTCAGGCTTTTGATCTGTTTGCGATTTGGCTTTTGGTTTTGAAGATCAGTGATATATATATATAGAGCTATGGCCATTCAAGCGCAGTTTTATCCTACTAATGATATGTCTCCATTTTTCAACGATGGTTATTGTGCTGGTGAGCTTGTTGAGTCATGTTTCAATTCTCACCAGAAACATCATCAACAACAACAACAATTAGAACATCGTTTGCAACAGTTGTATAATGAGAGCCAGAGGCCTATTGATCCCAATGTTCTTGTGTATAATCCAAAAGTCAACAACAATCACCACCCTTCATCAAATTCTCCTGGCTTTGGTTTTCAGTTTGAGATGCAGAGGGAACAGATTGATCAACAGATTGATCAGTACATCATATTACAGGTTAGGATTAATTCATTCATATTATAAGGTTAATTCTGTGCAGTGTGTGTGTATATATATATTGTCAATCAATTTGAGATTGTTTGTTTTCTGACTATCAATTTAATTTAATTTAATTTCTTCTTCATCGGACAGAATGCAAAATTGAGGCATATGATACAAGAGCAAGGAAAGCATCAAGTGGCAGCGTTATTGAGAAAACTTGAAGCTCGTTCACTTTGCATGCTGAGGGAAAAGGATCAAGAGATTGCGCAGGCTGCAAAGAAAAGGGTGGAGTTGGAAGACTACTTGAGAAGACTAGAGGCAGAGAACCAAGCTTGGCAAAGATTGGCTCAAGAGAACGAGGCCATCGCATTGTCTCTACAAAAAACATTGGAAGAGATGAGAGAAAGAGGTTCATATGAGGTGGTGGCAAATGATGCAGAATCATGTTGTGATGAATGGAGAGGAAAAGAAGAAGAGGAAGAGGAAGGAATAGGGGAAAATGGGGTAGGGGATCAGTTTGAACAGATTACGAGGGAGATGATGCTTTGTAAGAGCTGTCATTCTAGGAAGTCGTGTTTTTTGTTCCTTCCATGCAGGCACCTTTCCTCATGCAAAGCTTGTGATGCTTTCTTGCAAGCTTGTCCTGTCTGCAGAATGCCAAAGAAGGCTAGTATAGAAACTTTGATTTTCTAGTCTAGGCTGGTCATGGTCATGCATATTATAGGCTTGTTTCGATTTTTCTTTTTTAGGATGATGTTCCGGGGAAAAGTAGTACTAGTGAATAGTAGCACAGATAGGAAAAGGTTTTGCTTAGCTGTTGATGTATGAGCATACAACTCCTTTTCGATGCATTCACTGTTTCTTGGAATTTACTTCAGTTTTATGGTTTAAAATTTAAATGCTTTGCTACTTTTATTTTTCTAGATGTTAATATATTCGGATCTAGTTTTTTGTATTTTAAAAATTAAAAGACATTGGTAGAAGACTTGTACAAATTAGATTTTGTTCTAATCAGTAATTATTACCCTTCCAATAGGGCATTAGTGAAGGATTCACTGGGAATGAAAATAAGATGAGTTAGGTTAGGTTTTGATTTAAATAATCAAAAAGTAAAATATGCCAAAAGTATAATGTCATCTATTTTTACATAAATCAAAGTAATTTTTTATATGTCAAAAAATGTATTAAAATATTTCTATTATTATTAAAATTTTTAAATAATATTAATAATAGTATAAGTAGGTCAATTTGTTGAGTCTAACTGACTTTTTATTATTTGGAGTTTAGTATATTTATTAAGTAGATTAGGTTAAATTAGGCTAAAGGTAGACTCTTGATTTGTCATTTGGCCTATTTCCATTTTTGTTGGTGGGATCAATTATAAATTTTATTGAATTATCTTTTTTAAGATCTTTGAGGGTGCTTATGAGGAAAAACCATAACGATAAAACACATTTATGTCCTCATTAGGTATGTCAAAATTGTTTCTATAAAATCTATTTTTAAACTCCACATTTCTAATTTATATGTATATCGTGACTAATTGTGATGGGTTGATGGCCACCCTTTTCTTAAATAGTTATGTTATTTATACTTACTTAACATAGAATATCGTTAAGTAGAGTATGTCTTATTCAATAGTAAATTAAAAGTGAATTGATGTAGTGTTTTAATTTAAGTCGCATGGTATTTCATATTAAATGAATATAAATTATATTTTTCTTTCTTAAAAGAGGGATAGATAGTGCATAGACTGGTCATTTTTGGGAAGCTACAGTTCCTTGAGTTACTAAATTCATTTGTTATGGGTGATTTTATTTTTAAATTTATCATTATCATTATAATATTTTTTATTAAAATTGTCATTGGTTATTTATTATTGTATTATTTCATTATCAATCACAATTGCGACATGATGTAAAAATTCGTTGTCGTGGTGATTTCTAGGAAACCATTCCACGAAAAATCTTTAAAAAAGAAAAGTGCCATATTTTTCTTTTGATATATTCTAAAAGCCATATGGAAAACCTCATAATTGTTTTTTCCCCGTTTGTTTGCATATTGTCAGCAATTAAAGGGGTAAATGTTGGTCACAAATTTTAAAGTTACTTTATTTCCAAGATGAAAATCAAACCATCAACTTTTGATTAAGGAAGGACTCCTAACCACTCCATCTTAGCCCTATAGTTAAATCTCAGAATTGTTTAAGATTGAGAAAAACAAACTATATTTTTATTAAATTAATATATAGATATATATTTAATAAAGCCAAAACCAAAACACTAATATTGTTAAAATTTACTCATTCATTTCACTCCACCTATTCAAAAACTACTGTATAAAATTACTTGAAACTTTTACTCTTTTGCAAATCATCACCACAAACTTTAAAACCTTTTATATTAGTCCTTAAACTTTGATTAATACTTCAATAGACCTTTTTGTTTTAAATTTTTTTATTCAATAATAGTATAATAATGCACAAAAATATATTAACCATTTGTTTTACATTAAATTTATACAATTGACTAGTTTATTTATTGTTGAAATCTTACTTTTTTTTTCTAATAGCTAAATTAATACATGAAATTTTTTAAAATAAAAATTTAAATATAAAACAATTAAAAATGTGCTAATTATATACAATCTATTGAAATTATTTTATAAGTCTGTGTAATTTTAGCATGTTTTTAAATTGATCCCTAAAATTGTATAACTAAGTCTGTATACTTCTAAGGTTTTTTAATTAGATCCCTATCATGCCTCTCTAATATGACTCATCTAAACTAGAAGGTTCCCTTACTTTCTCTATGAAACTACTCATGTTACATGAATAAATCCTGGTCGCCATAATCTATTTATTATGTCCATCAAATGTTGTTCTTAATGTCCGCTTGAATGTAAAAAGTAGTGTGAATTGGCCACTTGTGATTTGCACCAATTTGCTATCTATTTTTTGATGTTCAAATAATATTTTCATGTAACACATTACCAATCAAAGCCAATTTGTGCATCATCATCACACAACCATAGTTGTTTCCTTTCGTGACATCCACTCGACATTACTTCGACGTTGTCCAACAACATTCTTTGGGGGTTAAAGTTTTAGTCATGTGAAAATCGCATGTGATCAGTGAAGTGGATGATGAGTGTGGCCATCTTAGACTAATGTTAATAGGGGTATTAGTGGATTAGACTGACTTGATGAATGAACTAATCTGATTAGATTATTTGGTTTGGATTAGGTCATTGAATTAATCGATTCGAATCCAATTTGCATCTCTTAACCTAAACCCAACCCAAATCAATGACATGCTTGTTTTATGTCTCTCTGAATGTCTTCATTTTAAAAGTTGTGTGAGGCTTTATGGACATATAATATGAATTGTGTTGTTAAATGTTTTGAATTTGGAATTATGTGATATTAGAATTGTGTTATTTGGGTACTATATTGTGATAAAATGATATCCATGAACTTTAAGTTTGAATGTTGTGATAATGAAATTGTGTTATTTGGGTACTATGTTCTAGTTTTTATCCTCTTGGTATTAGAATAACATATTGGCATATGAAAATTTCTATAAAATTTCAATATTTTATAGTATTTGTTATTGAAATTTTTGGGTAGAAATTGAAAAGAAAAGGGTAAATCTTTGAATTCTTCAACATTTGCTATTAAATTTCATAGCAGGGTATATATATATAATAGCAGCCTATATTATCAATAGGAGTCCCTCTCAAATTCTTCAACATCAAACACCTTTTGAAAGACTTTACTGAAGGAACCAGATTTTCAAGCTTTAAGGATATATATTCGGATGTCTATGCTATGCTTCTACTCTAGTTTCATCAAGACACAAGTTTAGTCCTCAAGCAGTAATAGCTTTCTTTTCGGGTTATCACACTAGTTACAACTTACAAGGGCTACAAAGTCTATGATTTAGAACAAAAGTCCATTTTTGTCTCAAGAGATGTGGTGTTTCATGAAAATCACTTTCCTTTTCATTCCTTTACACTTTTAGACAACATTATTGATCATTTTCCAATTTGGGTTCTACCTAAACCTCTATTTGACAACAACCAAACCTATATGCCAATAATTGTTTACAACCCTACCATTCCATAACCCGATACACCTCAACTCGATATGCCTAAACCTCCTGCACTTGAAACCAACACACACTCATTACTATTCCTACTTAGCCTCCTTAAACGCTTCCAACAATGTCAGAAGGTCCACCAGACCTCACTTCACACTTGAAGCATTACCATTGCAATTACTTTTCTTCCATTACTTGCAATTATCCAATTTCAAAGTTTCTTTCATATGATAAGCTAAGCCCCATCCATTTTCAAGCCTCAATTTTACCATCAAGCGCTAAGATCCCTAAATGGCAAGAAGCCATGAAAGTAGAATTGGTAGCTACGAATCAAATAATACTTAGGAGTTTGGTACCTTTACATCTTGACAAACATACCATAAGATGTAGGTGGATATAAAAAAGTTAAGTATCATCCTAATGACAGTGTAGATAAGTACAAAGCCTGCCTTGTAGCTAAAGGCTACACGTAACAAGCTGGTTTGGATTTTGTTTAGACATTCTCACCAGTTGCCAAGCTATCTACTGTGAGAGTTCTTCTTTCCTTAGCAGCCATAAAATGGTGAAGTTTACTACATTTGGATATAAATAATGTATTCCTCAATAGTGACTTGTTTGAAGAAATTTATATTGTCACGATTCGACTTGGATCATGAGGACACGTGAGGAATTTCATCTCCATGTAAGCCTTCTAGGTGACGTGTCTCTCTCTAATAGATATAATAGAATAATATCATATTTAAAATACGATTTTCTTCTAAATCAATATCAATTTATCTATTCAAAATATAATATTCCAATTTGTGAAAACTGAAGTATCAAATGTTTAAGCTCTGAAGGCCTTTTTAACCAAATTTGCTAATCATTAAATCATAATTGTCTCATCACATAATCTAAATTTTAAACCTGAAAATCAACTTAACACTTAAAGACTAACTCACAAATGCATATTTGGTTGTCTATATAAATCTTTAACCATAAGCCACATCTCAAATACATACTTGAGCTCTGAAAAACATAAACATAAAAGATTTAACTTTTGAAATCTAATACATAATTTGAAAATAAATGCATAACAGATACATTGCACATCTCCTGGAGCACCCTACTACTAATATGCACCTAACTAAACCTTATTTCAAAATAAGGCTCACCACTAGAAACAACTGCTCCTGAACATGAGACGAGATGATAACTGTACCTGCATCTGAGAGAAAGGAAGAGGGGTGAGTCAACGGACTAAGGAGTGGATTCTCACCATCACCCATATGGGATAACCAAGGAAATATATATAATACAATATACATGCAATAATCATAAACCATTTGATATTTACATACATAGTTAGCTAGGAAAAAAACTTTTCATTTTATAATTTCATAAACAAACATTTCTAAACTCATAATCAAGCATGAAATCATTTTAATTGAGGGTATGACAAGACATAAGGAAATAGTATTTGTTGAACATGATATATATATATATATATATATATATATATATATATATATATATATATATATACAAAAGCTATAAAATCATAAACTGAAAAATTGTACTTCCCTACCAACAAGAGCACTTATTGAAATCATAATAGTTCTCATCGAACAAGCTATGGGCACCTAACTAGGTCTCATTTTTTGTAACTCCTGGGGCAAACCTTCCTCCAAGATAATTTGGTACCAAGGTTAACGATCTTTCGCGTTAACTAACTGCCGTTTCCTTATCCCTCCGGCTAAACTAGTTTATCAAAAATACCAAAACTGAAGTATGGTGCCCTATCCCTTGCGAACATGAGCCCTAAATTCTTAGTACTCTGAGAGTTCTGGATTCATATAACTATAACAATCTAACTGTAGCATAACTGTGCTGAAAATCATGCCTAAGGGATCACTCGCTTGTAGGCATTCCAATTTCAAGCCCACAAAATATGTATCTAGCAATTGCTACGAATCATACTGAATTTCATACCTCTTGGTACCATAAAATTGAAGTTCTAAATCCATATCTTAAACTAACATATCTTTTCATATACTTGAAGTCTCTAATATCATAGTTCAAAACACTGTGATTTATAATCATAAAAACTCTAAAATCATATAACATATTTATTCATAAAGTTGGGTCCTACTCTTGTTTTACATTTCTTTAACATATATAAATATCTTAACTGGATATTCTAAAACATAGTTTGAAATCTAAATCTTGAAAACATAATAATAATCTCATAAGTTTGTAAGAACATATTTATCAAATTGGCATCTTGCTAAATCATGCATTTTGCAATAAATCCCTTTATGAACAAGTAAAACATTTTCCTAGCATTCAACATATCGATCATTGTCCAATAGTTTGTTAAAACACATTATTTCTTTCATGCCATCATCTTAAATTGTAATTTTTATAGCTTGACATAAGCATGTAAAATTATATTCTATATTTTTTCTCATCTCAAATTCCGTATTTCACAATCATAATGCAATAACATACTTATAGTGATGAAAATAAAGTTATGAGATCAAACTCACTCACCTGGAGAGGAGAGACAAGAGACGGCAACACCAAGGGAGCTTCGTGGAGTGGGGATGATACCAACAACTGGCATAGAGCAACCATAAACTCTAAATTAATCTCTAACATCCTCTTGATAACTCTAATATGACTTTGACAATATTGGGGGACACCCGCACTTGACAACAATAGAGCATAACAAAGTTCATACACTTGAACATGGAAGGAAGGAGAGAAGAAAGCATAAACCAACAACCAAATTGATCTTGAAGCTTGGATGGAAGCTAGATTGGGAAAATATGAGAGTGATGAATGAGAAAGAGGAATTTTGGGGGTAAGGTTAAGGAATGAGGTGTTTTCCCTGAGCTTGGGGTGTTTTAAAAGGGTTGGGGGCTCTTTAACGAAACTCGTCATTTTACATCCTGATATCAGCCTGTTTGCCATAGACTGAGGTCGCTGTCAGCAACCATAGCTCACTGCAACGACCAAAACTTGTTGCAAAACTTGCTCTCCAGAATTCCTAGGACAACCAACTCTTCACCCCTTGACCCTCCACAGGGCCTTTCAGCTCCAGGGTGGGTCCTGGGATCTTAAGGCTAAACAGAACTTATCTCGTATGTATATACCAGGTATTACATATATAGATCTCCTGCACTACAGGACTTGGGCATGGGGCACGTGAAAACCATATTCCCATGTAAGCCTCGTGACCTATCATTTCTGTATGCACATAAAAAGATCCATCATATAGTTTTTTTTTTTTTACATAAAAATCACCTGTTTTTAATATCATAATTATGAAAATGAAATCTGATAGTTCGTTTCAAAATATAGGATTGGATTATCCCAAAATGTACATAAAATCCCTTTTTATACAAAGTGTCTGTGAAATGTAAAATAAGTTATACAGTCCAGAATAACATTCTAATATACAAAACTACAAAAAGTAACATGCTCTAATATCCTGAACTCTCCTGTCACACTGGAGCACATCTAGAACAAAACACCAAACTCCTCACCTAATAAGCTTAAACAAAATCAGCAAGCCTCAGGAAGAGGATGGGGTGGAAGTATCCGCAGTTACTATATCTGTAAATGGGAAAAGGAAAAGAAGGGTGAGTTTTGTTACCAAAACCAAATGAGTGAGTCCTCACCTGGAACCCCTCCATGGGACATCAAAAGATATGCAGAAGATTGAAATAATATGAATAATACTCAAACAGTTTGCATGTTCATACATACAACTCTTTAAAGGTACCAAGAACATATTGCTCTATACACAACCCAACAGTACCTCAATAGAGAAATGATAATCTCTCTCTGTTATACCCAACGTATATACGGTATAACAAAATCTCTGGTCACTGGGTGTTACGTATCACCGTCCCCAGTGTGACAAATAATGGGCACCTAACTAGGTCCCTTCTCTAAATACTGGCCTTGGGCTACTTGGTACCAAGGTTAGTGGATTAATTCGCTAACACATAGCCTGTTTCTATAGCTCCTGTTCAATTTTATTAGTATGTACAATATCACCTCTAAACTCTAAAAATCAAGGCGTCTATCTTAGGGTTTAAGCTTAATCAAGTTGAATTCAAGTTCTAGAGAGTATACAAATCATAATAACACTTCTTCTCGCTATTCAATGTTGGTTAGAAACACTTTTTATTAAAAATGGTCCCATGGATTTGTTAAGACATATGAATGCTTTTAAATTCACAGTTCAAAACATAGTATCCAGTTGTGATATCAAATACTTATGTAAGCGTTTCAAAATCACAGTATAAGTCATAGTTTCATGAAAATAATGAGGATACTCAATATTAAAGTTACAGATGTGAATCCACTCACCTAGAGTGGCGGAAGACAGGAACAACACCATTGGAGTTTTGGGAGGCATGATTGGCACCATCTATCATGGGAAGGTTAGAACTTTAGATTAGTTCTTAGAATCACTAAAACCTCAAATTCCTCCTTAACATGGAGAAAAGAGCTCTCCACCCATATCAACATAGAAACCTCCCCAAAGATAAGAAGAAATTGAAGAAACTAAAGCAAAATTAAGAAAACAACATACCTTGAAACCTTAGGAATGAAGGATTAAAGTTAAAATTGAAATAAATGGAAGTAAATAAAGATTTGGGAGTGAAGAGAGGTTGGAAAGGTTTTCGCATAGAGCTGAAGGGGGTAATGTTTTTGGGCAATTGAAGGTTCTGGACCCAAATGGGGTATTTATGTTTCCTATTGAGCGTTAGTGCTCACCAGAGAGCGTGAATTTTCATCCCTTGCACGCCTCCTTTCACTCAACATGGCACACTCGCAGAATGGTGACTACACTTCTTATTGTTTCTCTTGACCGCCAGTGCTCATGAGTATTGGCGCTCTCCAGAACGGTTACTTCATTAAATGTAAATAAGGAAATACCCCATTTGGATTCAAATAAAATATCTAAAAAATCAAAATCCCCACAAATCAAAATCTAATTTTTGGGTTTTAGTTCAAATTTAGAAATTTCGACGATTTTATAAACTCTTAAGCTAAAAACGAAAGGTTTAAGGGTTTCATAAAATTCATTAAAAATCATGCTTTAACTTGTTTCACTCTAGGGAACAATTATCGGGACTTTTGATCCTAAGAAAATGGTTCTATTATATAGCCTCCAAGGGCATGTAGGGTCAAGACTTAGAGAAATTTAGGACCAAAATGACAGATGAGGGTAATTAGCACCTTTCCTAATTCGAAAAAGATTTCTAGCTCGTTTTATTTAGACTAAGGTATTACATCTTCCATTGGGTTATTATAGAAAGAGGGAGAAGTTGGAATGCAAACTAAACAAATCAATTTATGGTTTTTGTCAAGCCTCAAGACAATGGTGCACTATCTTTGCTAATGCCTTTTTTTAAGCTAGTTTTTCGTAATCAAAGAATGGCTACTCCCTTTCCACCAAGGGTTCAGATTCTTCCTTTTGTTATTTTATTGGTATATGTATACGACATAATTTTGGCTGGACCAAATGTCTCTCTGTTTGCAACAAGTTAAAGCTTTTATTCAACACTAATTTAAACTCAAGGACTTGGGAAATCTCAAGTGTTTTTGGCCTTGGAATAGCTTGTTCCAAAGAAGGCATTTTCCTTTCACAAAGGAAATATACTCTCCCCTTATTGGAAGATACAGGTTTCTTAGGCTCTAAACCAGCAAAGCTACCCATGGATGCTTACTTGAAACTCAGCCATGATGATGGAGAACCTCTTCTAATATTAGCTAATCCAGAAGACTTATTGGCTCCTATACTTGACAATTTCAATGCCAAACATAGCTTTTACTATGAATATGCTCAGCTAATTTTCTTCCAAACCAACTTCATCACACTTTCAAACGGTTGAACACCTTCTCAGATATTTAAAGCAATCACCAGGACAGGGCATTTTCTTCTCAGCCACATTATTTATCAATCTTCAAGCTTATGTGTATGTTGATTGGGCATCATGCCCTGATACTAGCAAATATATATTTGGCTATTGTGTCTTCATTGGAGATTTTTTGGTGTCTTGGAAATTAAAAAAAAAACCATTGTATCAAGGTCTTCTGAGAATTCGAGTATCGCTCTCTTGCAATAATGGCTAGTGAACTTTCATGAATGCAATCCTTACCTTGTGATTTTTGTGTCTCAATAGAATCTGTTGCAATATGTTGTGATAGCTAGGCTGAATCCACATAGCTTCCAATCCAACTTATCATGAAGGAACGAAACACATTAAAGTGGATTGTTATTTCATAAGGGAAAAAGTTCAAGATGGCATAATACGTCTTATCCGTGTTCGCACTCAGCATGAGTAGCTGATTTGCTCACTAAAGCTCTTCCTAATCCTCAATTTTAATATTTGGTGTCCAAGATGAGCATCAAAAACATTTTTATGCCATCTTGAGGGGGAGTATTGGGAGTTAATATTCTGTTAAACCGTGAAGTTAGCTTTAGAATGTTACTAATGGAACTCTTTATTTCCTCTTTAAATTAGCTATATATAGCTTTGAAACACATTAATGAAACCAAGTCTTTTACTCAATTACTCAATATAGTCCAAGAAGATCAACCTTAGTTTTTCCACTATTTGAAGTTCTTAATGTGAGGGATTATGCTTTTGCCATATAAAATTTTGTGAAAAAAATCAAACCTTTGAACCTTCAAATCTCAATGAATATAAAGTGAAATAACTTCAAACCTTTACTTTTGTAATCACAAAATCCAAATCATCCATTGTTATTATACTCTAATAACTAGTCATGGTGAGAGAAACCCTGACATAGCGGTTTACCAAGGGTAGGTTGCAAGATGCTCAATAGACAAATCTGGGAACAAAGAACGGTGGCTAGATTTGATAATGAAAACTTGGAATTGCAAGAAGCCCAACATCGACATGAGACACGATGGCTGTGCTTTCCCCTTCTAGTGGTAGCCTCTATAACATCCTAACAATTAATTCCAATGCTTAAGTCATATCAAAATTTATTACTAAATTGTTATGCTTTGACATCATGATTGCCCAATTTCAAATTATAACATAGGCAGAAAAATAACGGTAATAATTTTTTTATTTAAAAATCAAACTAGAAACCTAATATGTACATAATTTTATGTAATGCTAATTCATAGCAGAAGTGGCTAAGTAATAATAAACACATTCTACCAATCACAAGTCTAAAATATTATATTGTAGTAATAAGTAAATAATTCCACAAATACATAGTAGCTACTAATTAAATATCATAAACAATAAATAATCTCCGACTAACAATAGTTCGATCATCAATAAACTAAAACATTGAAAAATTAAACTGGTCTAGTCAACAAAAATATCATAAATGGTACTAAATCCTAGCTACTCTTTAGGTACGTGCTATTCCTCGGAGCTTTAATAACCTCACATCTAGATCCAGAAAAGGAAAGGGGTGAGAACTTGAAAGTTCCCAATAAGGATATATGCACATATTAATTAGTGTCATGAGAATCATCTCTAGCCACCTTGGTTTTTTTTTTTTTTTTTGGGAAAAACATGAACATATATTAAGATCCAATTAATAAGTTCTAAAAATCTTTATTAGACATGTCTTTTAATATGATCTTTTTTATTATAGATGCACTCCTAAATTTACATGCATGCATGATAATCCATTTAATATCTATATATATGAAATTTACATACAGTCACATGAAACAATTAATTCAATCTTTTTCAATATCTTCTTGATACACCCAGTTTAGCCTATAAGCGGGGTGATGAGCTCATATCAATAGCTAATCGTCACCAACAGATACAAGTGAGGATAAAGTAGATGATCAGTAAAGATTACCTCTTAGGAGAGGATCCAAATCATTACTAGAGGAAATTATATCCATTAACATTTCATATAGATGCATATATGTATATATATCTTGATATCATATAATCATATTTAATAGAAATACCCTCATATTGTAACTCAGGAAATTTTAAATAAAATTTATATCAAAGCAATATAAACTATCCAGCACTATATGAAGGTGAAACACATGTATTTCAAGGTCTCGTTAGGATATAAAGAATAAGATAAAATGATAATTAAATTACTACTAGATATAACCCTATCACAAAAAAAAAAAAAAACAATAACGCCCCTGTGCATTCGCAACAGAACGAAACTAATTAATACATACATGTCAAGTAGAAAGTTTATTACTTATACCAAAAAAAGAGGACAAAGTATTAGATAGAAAAAAAATGAAATTGAATGTCCTGTTAGTCTACGTTGGAACAAAATACGTTAAATTAAAAACGCAAGGAATGCCATAATTCAAGTTCTGAAATCAAATCATTAAATCAATCTGTAAGGCCAAAAAAATCATCTCGAATCTCGATCCTATACAGAGAAAAAATTGATCATGTCTACTTTGGATTGTGCGTTCAATTGGCCTCGATAATGAATTATCATGCGTATCGTAAAAGGCAATCTCTGATATCAAACAGTAATAGAGCAAAAAGTTTGGAAAAAAACCTTTACTTGGTTTAAAGATTAATAAAATTTAGAGACTCCTAAAATTTATTGAATTGAAAAAGAGCAAAATTCTCTTTCTCTATTTTTAGGTGTACCACAATTTTAAGAGGGAGAATTTGAGATAAATTTTATTCTTCTAAAAGTGATGAGGTCTTATGTTTAGAAATGGTAGAGATTAAATACCACTCTAATCATGGAGTTTTTAGGGAAAATTAATGAGATGAATTGAAGGAATTTTTGATATAGGTGAAAGGGTGTTAATTGTAAATAAAGACTTAGTGGTAGAAATAAAAAATAAAAAAAATGAAAGAATGTAAGCCGTGACACACTTCTTTTACTCTTAAAAATAGCGATAATGAGGTCATTTCTTCTTTACTAATTACAGATAGAATATCTTTTAAATTAAAAAATAATAATATCTTATCTTTAAAAAATAATATTCTCTTAATATATGTTATATATTATATATTGACTAAATTAGACCAAATATTAAAATAATTTGTATATGGTGTTTTGGTAGGTGATTTAACTTATATGAGATAATGAGTAAATTTACTTATATATGATATTTGTAGAATTATGTTTTATTTTTATTTTCAGAAAGATTCAAATCTACGTAAAACAAATCTTTTAAATTCTTTTTATTTTTAAATCTAATGTGATTGATTGCTTTTAAATCCGTCTTGGATTTATACTTAAAAAAATCATATTGCGTGATTTTTTTCAAAATACCATATTGATGTAAATACCCTCCAAATTCCATATAAAAAAAGAGACCCATTATTCTAACACATATTAATTAATTTCACATTAAAAAAAAAAAATCTTCAAGTCTCGGAAACAGAGTGATGTGTAGGTGGCCCTCAAAGTGCAAAATTTAACAATCTGGGTGCTGTTACATAATTTCACAACAAAATAAATGAGATAAAGACTCAGCTCTTAGATTTCATTAAAGCTTGATCTATTGGTAAATAGAAGGCAGACCATGGCATGATCCAGAAAATACGACAGACCAACGTACCACTCACCAACCATTAATACGTTTGCAATGTCAAAGACTCATACTGACAACAGGGATTTGATTTAAAAAATATCAAAGTATTAGGGTCCAATTACAATGTTTTGAAGGGTAGGGACCTACTTTAAAATACGTTGAAAGGATAAGGACCAACAGAGTAATTTAACAAAAAAAAAAAGAAATGAAGAAGAAGAACCGGAAAAAAAATAGCCCCCGAAAACAGAGAGTTGTTCACTTCTCCGATCTAACGTCGCTAGCTCCTTGCAGCTGCGCTTGTTTCCTCCGTCGGGATCCACAGTACACTCGCCGGTATCCTGTTACTCTCTCTCTCTCTCTCTCTCTCTCTCTCTCTCTCTCTCTCTCTATATATATATATATATATATATCTCTCTTCCTAATAATACCATCTTCTATTCCTCAAATTTAGCAAAATTGTTTCGACACACTGAGCATTATGCTCTGTTTGCCATTTCCTTTTTGAAATGGAATGCTAATTCTCTTGGAATTCCTGGCATTTTACGAGTAAGCGTTGCCGCTCGAGCTATTAGTTTTTTTCAGTTTCGTGAATTGTAGGTAAGGAATTTGAGCGAAGGGAACGTTTCTGATTTAGCATCGATTTTTGATTTGACTCTTCCGAAATATTTGACCAGTAATAAATTAAGCTATAATAGTTATCAGATAGATGAAAGATTATGGAGACTAGGATCACGATTGATCCATGATTCAATCTGAAAATTTATGCCGTTTTCCCTTTTCCGGTTGTTTTTATAATAATAATAATAATACTGAGAAAGCTCATTATTAGATTTTGACATGTGGTGCTATCAGATGATTTTGTTTCCTTTTCAATATATGTCTCTGGAAGAATAGAGAGGTTGATGGGTAGGTAGGTGAATGTTAATTCCTGGATGCATGTTCTGATTATGGTTGATATTTGAATATTATGTGAGCATGATTGAAGAGAGTGAGTATCGACGCAATGGTAAGGTTGCTGGTTTGTGACTTGGAGGTCAGGTTAAATCTTGGAAATAGCTTCTCACAAAGCGAGGGTAAGGTTGTGTAGATCTACGCTCCCCATACCTCACCAGTTGGGAGCCTTGTTCACTGGGCCACCTGCTTATGTGAGCATGTTTGAGTATTTGTAGATTTGGGTTTCTTACTGGAAACTATGTTTATATGCAGGTGAATATTTGATTGGCAATCCTATACTTGTAGTCAAAGTTTTAGAATACTAAGAAGCTTCAATGGCCAAGAAATCTGGACCAAAGCCCAGTAAATTATCTGTGTACCTTTACATTCCTAATATCATTGGTGGGTATTGAATTCTGCTGTTGGATTTTTTTGTTTTCCTCTCTCATGCATACCTAAATATTGTAGAAATCATTTGGGTTGTTCTAATGCTTATAGTTTTGATAAAAATAATGGGATACAACTTGGACAAAGGACAGACCAACAGAGTGAGATACAAAAATTTAAACTATCCCTCATTTGTTTTTTGGAAAAGGAGTCTCCTTGACAACCAAACACTAGAATGTATGACTATATTGGATACGGCTTCCTCTCTCTGTGTATTTATCTTTCAGATTACTCAGAACCCTGTTACCCACCCTTGGGGCTGTTAACTGGATAAATACCACGTTTTTGCAGCTGATTTTTAAAACAAAAGGATGTTACTCGAGCATAATAGAGTGTAACACTGTTTACTGCTAGATTATTCATGAGATTCCACTCAAGTCTGAATTCATTAGCTCGTACACCAAGAGTATACTTATATTAATCAACTGTGTGATGATGCAGGATACATCCGGGTTCTTTTAAACTGTGTTGCTTTCTACCTATGTTTTACGAACAAAATGTTGTTCTCTATTCTGTATTTTTTCAGGTGGGATACATATTTTTGAGCTTTTTCTAGTTTTGAACTTTTTCTCCTTTAATGCTCATGGGATGTGAGGCATAATCTGGCTAAATTTCTGTTGCCAGCTTTGTATGCGATGCTGTGGATGGTTGGTGTGCTCGCAAATTCAATCAAGGTATAAGCTTTTATGTAGTGATCATACCACTGTTATTTATCTGTCCAAGGATCTGCTTTGATACTTCTCTGAGGAACATGCACGGTTGTAATTTGTAGTCATTATCTCTTTGTAGTTTTAGTGCTAATTCTGTGGTTGATGATAATTTGTTTTGCTCATATGACTTCATTTCGTTGACTCTTTTGACTTTTACATCTTTTATAAAATACTGGGTAGGCTGTAGCCTTTACACAAATAAAATAAGAAAATAGAGGGATAAAATGAATCAAATGGGAGTGAGGGTTGGCTAAATTGGTATGATTATACTGCACTTATAAAAAGGCTTAGGTTCAAATCGCACTGCTAGTCTTTCGTTGGTAGGTCATTTGTAAGAGCCATTTTGTAAGCTTATTGATTGCGTTGATCATGAAATGGGGCAGCATCCCTTCTCTCTAAATTGTTTAAAAGAAAAGCAATTATTTCATATAATAAATATTGATCTAGTGCTTTCGTTTTGTATTGTTACTTGCTTGATTCAGTGTCAACCTTTGGGGCTGTTCTGGACATGATAACAGACAGGTCATTCTCTGTTCTCTATCTGTGTCTGCAATTGCGCATACAAGCCAAAGAATGTGCTGCTATAATTCTTTACATTGTTCAATTTTTTGTGTGCATCGAATTAATGTGGCTTCCTTGATACCAGAATTAGCACTGCTTGCCTACTTGTAATTCTTTCCCAAATTTACAAGTAAGTTTTTGATCCTCTCTAGCTGTTCATCATTTCCTGTAATGTAAACTTGACCTTTTTGCTGAATTTGTGTAAAGGCCTGGCCTAGTGTTTTTGTCATTGCTCGCCCTAGATATTGCTAGCCACTGGCTGCAAATGTACAGGTAATTCATGTCAACTTCGAAATTTTTCTCCCTAAGTTGAATTGTATGATCCTGCATTTGCTAGGCTTGGTCTTTTTCCTTTCTTTGGAAGAACTGGGCTTGGTCTTGATAAAGTTCTTTTGCTGTATTTTATATTCTAAATGCAGTACTTTCTTGCTGGGCAAGGCTAGTCATAAAGATGTGAAAGACAGCAGTAACTGGCTTTTCAAGTTATATTATGGGAATAGGAAGTTTATGGCTTACTGTTGTATCTCATGTGAGGTAATTGTAATACCGTCTTCTTAATTTTTGTGATTTTTTTAAAATAAATTATTAATTTTTTCGTGTTCTTATCCTTTAAATTATACAGGTTCTTTACTTAATCCTGTTTTATCTGGAGAATCATTCGGAGAAATTGATGGATGTAAGTGTCGTGTGTGCTTCAAATGTTGTAAGATTATCTTAAGATGGCTAGAATTTTTTATTTTTTTCTTTGATCTTCTTATTTTCTCAATTGTTGTCTATTTCAGGTTTTGGCAATTAACTTACAGAAGATATCGGCCCTTTCATTCCTAATTGCAACAAGTTTATTTGGATGGGCAATCAAGCAAATTATAAATATTATTCAGGTTCGTACATGATATATTTTTGCAAGATATTTTAGATGATGATTAGGTAATGTAAATAATGAGCTATTATTGACCACCCCCGCCCCTTGGGAAAAAAAAGGCAAAAGAAAACTAAAATCCGGCAAGTACATGAATTAAATAATTCATTATTTTTCACTTAATTCCAACTAGTATGCGTGTATGTGATGCTTCTGACTTATTTAGTTCATTAGTTCAAGTCCTGCAATCTGCTCTAAGACTCTTGTGGTTTCAGATGAAGACTGCAGCAGATGTGTGTGTGCTTTATGACATCGACAAAAAACACAAGCACTGATATTTCTTCCATGAGCTTGCCTTTGCCGTTAACTATCGAGTTTTGAGCTCTGAGCAATACTAATGCAAATTTAGTATCCTAGATGGCAATTGAGTTTAAATTGTTCAGTCTTATATCCTTTTTTTTTTGGGTATGGGAAGGTGATACTATCATTTGTAATGAAGAGAAATAGAAACGTGATGAATGGTAGTAGCTATCCGTCTTGTAAGCAATTCTAATTACACGGTGTTTATTGCCGAACCCCGTCATATTTTGGGCCTTTTGGGGATGGGGGTGTCCACACTAGACACATTGTCATACGTTCTAACTTGCTAATTTCTTTCAATCTGCAATAATTTCTCGTGAATTTCGTAATCTCTGTATAAATGACGATGTGGAGGTGGGTTATTTGAGTTGTGAAAAAGCTTATTCGGATACTTTTCGAACATGTAGCGAGCAAACAATTCACCATATCACATTTATTATTGGACAAGAAATATTATTTATAATTATTGTGAGGGGTATTATATTGATTCACATCTTAATTGGGTCTATAATTTATCCAATAATGGATATATGAGAATTAATATGGTATCCTAAGCAGAATGAGTACATAGAATATATCTCTTATGAGAGACATGGATAGCACTGCATCCAACTCTAGCTTTGCAAGAAAGCTCGAACAAGGGAGTGATATGATGCAATATTGTTACAACTACTAATGATCATTTTTTCATCCTATTTGTGCAACACATATATATCAATATATGAAACACTCTGTAAGAAACCACAATAGAAATGATAGAAAGTAGAAAGTATAGAGGTATGTGTATTATTAACACTCCTAAACTAGAACCAGTGAGATTCTAGCTTAGGGAAGAAGAGAAAAACCGGAATAACAATGAGCAAACAAGGAGATAAAGGATTCTCAGCACTAAGCAGCTGAATCTCTCTAAGTTTAAGTCCTAAACCTTGCCTACCTCATTCTACTCCTACCCAACAATTATACTCCTCTCTTAACAGAATTCCTCACATGCACACTTTGACCTGTATTACCTCAATACCCTTTGTATTCTTTTTCTTTCTTCTATACACTCTAATTTCCTTGGGTACTTGGTCTCTATGACACTCATGTGGATTAAACCGCACACTGCTATCTGAATTCCAGGGCAATAATACACACATCGATTAACAGAATTGTGATAAATCAATTTGCAATTGCATTCTACAAACAAAACAGCTACGTCGTTATCGGCTGCAGAATATTGAACCTACGCAATTATACACATTCAATACTCAGAAGCTCAGTTAAATAATAGACAGCAATCAGTATCACTTGATGCATGGATAATGAACTTGCTCCAAACGATCGCTACTTCTTCTTGACACCACAAAATGAAGTTCATGAAAAAAAAAAGGGTTCCTTACTGCCTAAAGATGCATTAATACAGGCTAAACCCAAAAAATTGGCTAATGAGAATGGCACATCCGAGGGCTATTGCCACAAGGGAAGAAGCCCAGGTGAGTTTCTCAGTTATTCTAGGTACTCTATCCTTTAGTGCCTGGCTACATGAACCTATAAATACCGTATAGCTCCCCATTGCAACCACGGTTCCAAGCAAGAACATGATGAGAAATGCAGCACCAGCCACGCGCGAAGGCAAAGCAAGTGCTGGCAACACCATCATCAATGCGTCTGGTTGCAGTCCATGAACTATTCCAGTGGCAAATGTAGCAAAACCAATCTTCTTCTTTCCTACTGTAGGATTATCAAGTGATTCATAGACATTAACATCACATTCACCACTTTCTAAGGCAACACATGGGGTAGGTACTTCTGAAGCTTCCCTGATTCCCATAGCACCAATCATTAGCAGTGTAATTCCAACAACCCTGGTGCCCCAAGTTCGGATAATTTCTATGTGAAGCCGATCCTTCAGTAGCAAAAACAATAAGCCAAAGATAACCTGGCCGGCATCATGGCCACAGCCCCAAAGGGCTCCAACAGCAGCACTCTCCATTCGGGTACGACCAATTGACAATGGAGCCAAAGCTGCAAGGTGGTCAGGCCCTGATAGAGTGTGCAAGCAACCAGCAAAGAAACCAGTCCAAGCACTACTTAGGAGCTCAGTGCGGATTAGTTTTCCACCAACTGCAGCAGCAGCAGGACCACCGGCCTTGGCTGCAGTTTGAAAGGTTGCAAAAGCTGCCGGTGCAAAAGCTGGTTGGATTAAGAGCATAACCAGAGCTGAGAGGATGACCAATGCCCGAGCTGTTATTGCCTGAGAAAAAAAGTATAAAGGATGATTTTTTAAGCTCTATTTAAACATAGGAAAAACGTGGAACACAATATAAACCCTAATTACTAACAAACAAACCACAATTTTATACTCTCCCATTTCAACAGAGTAATCTTCTAGTGAAACTCATAATATATCCAAGTATCCATTCAGTTATGCATGACTTCAACATGAATGTTTAAAGATCATGATTTTCTGGCGAAAAAATTTGATTAGAAAGCCGAGTTTGGTTATGATTCAAAGCCAGCAACAAGCCAGCAACACACCATATTCCTAAAACAGCGTTGCAGATTGGAAAACAGAACCGCCATACATAATTCATAAGGAGCCTGACCATTTGAGGTTTCAAGTAACTGAAGACTGTTCAACCTTCTTCAACACAAAACCACCAGAAGGGCTCCGTTCAGATTTTAATAGATTTGTGCATACATAACAAATCCCAATTCTTTCAGCAACTTCAAAAGCATTTTTTGAAAAAATATCAAAGAGTACCTTTATCTCATCACAGGAATATTTTGCCTTAAAAATAAAAAAGCAACAGAATCAACCATGTTCATAGAATTTCTTAATCGGCACAATATCAACAATCACACGGGATTCCCTAAATAGACCAATGACAACAGATGTTCTAACTGCTAATAATCCAAATCACCACCATAAGCATATTCCTGAAGATACCCTTTGGGACATAGAATGACCACAACACAACATCAAACATAACATACAAATCACAGACACATAAAGCAAGCACCTTTGGCTTTTCAGAATCCTCAGCAGTGATCTGGTTGATGAATGGAGGTTCGGGCATTGACCTATGAGAAGATGAAAGTGACGGCAAATCATGGGGTTGCTTCGAAGAAGGCGATAATGGAGAAGGGTTTTCATGGTAGGAAGAAGAAATTGAGGTGACCCAGTTGGAGTGGGAGCGCGTAGAAGGGTAAAAGAGGAAATTTGGGGAGTGGGATCGAATGGTTCGGGTGAGGAGAGTGGAAGAAGCTGGCCTCCTGAGATTGGTGTGAAGGGAAGGGTGAGAAGAAGAAGAAGAGGAAGACAGAAGCCTATCCATCATGGTTTGGCTTCTTTTCTTCGTTTCTTCTGTTGAATGAATGAAAAAAGGTTAAACGGGATGAATGAGTGAATGTGTATGTTTGTGTATGTATGTGGGGGAGGAGGAGAAGAAAGAAAGACTACTATTTGGATAAAGGTCCACGCACACAAAAAGTATATTGGCATCTAATCAACTAAGCATTAGCATTTAACTATTTGAGTAATGACAATGTGTACCCTGATTTAGCCATATTTTTTCATATCAATAAAATATTATTTACTCTCACGCAGTTATGTTACAGGTCATACATATATTATAGGAAGATTTAGTTAAATAATAGTATAAAAATATTTCATGCTATTCTACATTTTTTAGATTGCAATACTTTAGTGTGGGTTTTTATGGTAGCTTTCGAGTGAGAAGTAAAGTCACAAATCGTTAATTAGTTCAACATATCAAACATATTGGTCTCTTTTCCAATCTAAATTTAGGACATCTTTTTATTTTTTTTACTAGATATAAAACATTTATCTCAATTTATAAGTGCTATTAGGCTTTCTCTTTCACAAAAAACACACACACATACACACAATAGGATTTACCCTCTCTATTTTATGGATTTGATATAATTTGTGTCTGATATTTTAAATTACATTGATCATAATGAATATTGAATTTGATATTAAACATACCACACAAATCCTTCACTACAAATCAATCCTCATGGATTGGATTTGATATAATTTAAATTGAAGATTTTACACCTCTTTACTCATTGATTTTTTATTTTATTTTATTTTTTCTCTTAATTATTGATTATTGATATTCGAACATTATTCAACTCTAGTTAGGTTAGCTTACAAGCATAATAAAATTCTTATTTTTTTATTTATAAGATTCGAATTTAAAGTTTTATTAAAGAGAACAAAATATTAAACTAATTGAATTAGTGGTATTCAAAGTTTATTACATTTAAATTTTAATTAATTGGTTTGACTTGGATTAATTTAGAAGGAGAATAAAACTCTTCCAAGTTTTTATATTAACTTTTTCTATTTATATTATAAGAATGAAACTTTTTGATTGGATTGGATTTGCTCCTTAATCGTTAAATTTGGTTAAACTTGAAGTAAACCTGGTGGGCTACACTCAAACCAATCACTTAATCTAGTTAAATTTATTTTGATAATAAATTCAAGGTTACATTTGTTTTGAAATTTTTTGACAAAAAGAGAATTTTTTAAATAAAAATAAAATTTTAATACCAAAGTTTTGTCATGATTCAATTTAAAAATGTGGGACACGTAAGAAATCTATTACATAAGCCTCATGATTGTTAAGTCTTACAATATACATATTTTAATCATACAATCCATATCTAATTATAAATCAAGTTGCATTTTCAAAATCATAATAATCATAAATGAATCATTTCATAAACCAAGATTGAATCTATAATTGTAATATAAAATATATCGATTTATTCTATATAAAAGATCCTTGAAAACTATATTCATTTAAATACAATATAACTCTGAATCATAGTAAGCAAAATGCAAAAATCATTTATTGTCTAGGATCCTACCCGCACTGTCATTGAAGCACTCTATAGTAAGAAACAAAATATAATTCACTCCAAGTAAAGTTTACCAACTGAAAACTCTAATGCTATTGGAGGAAGGCTGAGAGGAACGGCAAGCACTATTTGCAAAGGGAAAAAAAATAGACTGATAGGTTTCATCTAAAACTCAATGAGTAAATTCACATGTAACCTCGTCATGAGACAACAACAAAGATACATATAATCATAGTAAATAATACAATAGCTCAAAAACCATTTTCATATTTATGTACATATTATCTCAAAATCAATAATCTCTGTAAATCATAAATAATAGTACTGATAGGAAAACAATAATATCCAGTTATGCATATTAAATATGGCATAACAATATAGTTTTCTGAATTTACTCTAACTCTCTATAGGTTTCTCAAAGGACACAAATTTGACATCTAACTAGGTTTTATCCCTAATTTCAGGATGAGATTGTCCTTTAAAGGACAATTTAGTCAAGGTTAACGATATTCAAGTTAACTAATTGTGTGTTGCTCTATAGCTAACGTCTAGTGTTTAAATCATGAAAACTAAATATTTTCTCTAAAACTCTGTAACTAGGCTCTACTATGAGTTTAGAAGCTACATCATAAAAATACATTACTCTTGAAATCAATAAGGTAGTCATGTAACCTCTAAATAATCACATTCATAATTAAGCTATTTGTAAAAATCATTTTAGTAATAAATGGTCCCATGAATTTTCATAATACTAGTTTCATGCTCATTTAAATTTTAAAAGCTCTTAACTTGGCAAAATCAACAATGCTCTATATTCATTTTGTAACAATCTCTAGAACCATGCACTCATAGTATTAAGCTAAGAAAATAGTTATAATGACCAAAGGACATGTCATGCATTGAGTCCACTTATCTAAGGGGAGAAATGAATAGTTTCAATACCAACTGAGCTCTCTATAGCAGAAATGATACCAACATCTGTTATAACAATAAAAAACTCAAAATTAATTTATAGGAATCTTTAGACAACTCCAAATCGACTCTAACAATATTGGGGAGTCCCACTGACAACATTGAAAATAATAATACCCAATCCAATAATATGGAAGAATAGAGAAAGATAACATAATCTAGCAATAAACACATACCTTGAAGCTTGAGGGATGTAGATTTGAGTGAGATTAAGAGAGAAATTGTTGGGGAAGTAGAAGAGTTTTTGGGAGCAAAGGTTTCGGAAATAGGTATGTTTTCATGAGTGGGGAGGGTATTTTAGGATTTTATTAATCAAACTTGATCGTTTTCATTGTTACGTTTTGATGTCGAGAGGCACTACTATATGGTTTTATAACTACTATAGCGGTATTCCTAGATCGCTATAAGGGTGTCAGCAACACCAAATTCCACATCTTAGGACCTTTCATGCATCTAAGCTTCTCGATAACATGGGTGAGTTTCAGGAGATCTTAAGGCTATATTCAGCTTATCTAGGGCATTTGTACCAAAGATATTACAAGGTTTTCATATCAACTTCAACTCAAAAATTTAAATTAGAATATTCAAAGTATTTTTTAACATTTTAATAAAAATTAACACAAATAACTTCCATGAAAATTAATTTTTCCAAGAAATTTGTGATGCCATACGTTTTTCTTTAGTAGAAGGCAGAAGTTATTTTATAGTGTTTTATCTTAAAGAAATACTTAGGTGCATCAATAATAAAATAAAATATTTATTTTAATTTATTTATTAATTGATATATAAGTTTTACGGTCATTATTATTTTTCATTTCTTTTATATTTTTAATATAATAACTAATTTATTAATTAATAAATGAAATAGAATAAATATTTTATATTCTAAGAGTAGATGAAATTTTCTAGAAGGACTTTTTTTGTTGTTGCTAAATGCTCATCCAAATTCCATCTTATGCGATGCATTTTGTTTTTTCGTTGCTGAGGGATACCTATTTAAAGAGAAAATTTTATGTGTTCTTTAAATTAAAATAAAATATTTATTTTATTTTATTTATTAATTAATAAATTAATTATTACATAAAAATATAAAAAAATAGGAGATAATAATGACATATAAAATTTATATATCAATTAATAATAAATCATAGAAAATATTTATTTTAAATAAACCTAAGTATTTCTGAAGATGGGTCCTCTCAGCAACGGAAAAACTAAAACGAGCCACGTAGGATGGAATTCGGATGAGCATTGAGCACAACAACACAAGAAGTCCTCTCTCTCTCTCTCTCTGCTTGTAGCTACAACAGGAGCTACTCCCTCCTCTCCTTCTTGCTAACGCTAAATGCTCTCTCTCTCTCTCTCACTTCTTCAGTTATCTCATCCATGGAACTTAACTTCTGCGTGAACCACCACCACCACCACCACCCTCAGAGTCTCAGATTCACCTTCTCCTCTTCCTCTTCCTCTACTTTCTCCCTCTCCACTCTCCGTTCCGTCCGAACGCACTTCCTCGGTTCCGCGCACACTCTGCGTCCACTGCAACAATCTCTTCGATCCGCCAAGAAATGTCGCAGGAGGTTAGGGCTCCTTCGCCTCCATTCCCCTCGCTTCGTCTTCAAGGCCTCCTTCCATTCCCACTCCGTCGTCGTCGTCGTCATCCTCCTCACTCTTACCGCCGTTTCCTTCCTCCGATTCACTCTCACCAACAGAAATAAGAAGCATCTCAACCAGGTCAGCCTCTCTCGGATACTGTTTTCGTTAGTGCACATGCACGCACTGGATATAAGACACTAGAGTAACGGTGTTCACGTGTTAATTCCTTTTACTTCGTAACTTGCAATTGTTGACCGACTTTTTGTGCTTGGTGCTGTATTCTTCTTCTGATTTTTGGTTCGTATTCTAGTATTCGAATGAAAAGTTCGTTCTGCGCCGATCTAACAGTGAACGATGTTTGAAATTGAAGCTATTTTCAGATGCTCCGGTGAGCGTGCGTGCGTGCGTTTATGTAATAGCTCTGATACCGTGCTAAGATGATAGTTGAAGAATGAGAAACCTGATTCATTCATCGTACACCGACAGTTTATACATATCGAGTAGTATTGGTGACAAAGTAACTAACGAATTAACTAACTATTAATATAACTAACTAACCAACCAGTCATTCACCAAGTTATCATCTTGTATTATTTATCATTTTATTGTGAAATTTTTGTAGTACCGATAAATCATTGTGAAAGTTAGTTGTTTTAAATTGAATTGTATCAAGTATCGTTATAATTTCACATTCAGAGAGAAATTAGGGTGTGTCAAGTGTGAACTCTCAATGGTATCATTTTGTTGTTGACTTGTTCTTATACTTAGCTGCATTTAGTGTAATATGTGTGGTCGTATTGCTGTGAAAACTGTTTCCTCCATGGCCAAGTTTAAAGTGATTTGTAAGTTGAATGAATCTATTCTGTTTATGTAATTCGTGCCTTACTAACATTTTCACTCCTACAGGCGCGGAACATCCAAAATTTGCGTTATCACCGCAAGGAAGTAATGTTGGAAACCAGGTCATTGAAAGCCAGATTCTTGGTTTTCAGGAATTTCAAAATGAAATTGGAAATTTAAAGGATCACAACACAGATGACCGTGTTTTCAAGGACAAAGAGGCCCAGCTTTTGAAATCTTCAATGGTTCTGACTACTGTATCAGAGTCATCCTCTTATGTTCTTGACTCTAGTGTTAGTAATAGCAGCTCAAAGGTGTTAGAAGACTCTTTTTGTTGGTGGCTTTTCAATCAAGTTCATTACAACCTATTGCCTTTGCTGAAGAAATGGCTTTACAAGTGGAAGAAAATCAAGACCAAGTTGACTCTGATCCTGAGTCGCCTTTGAATATAGTTAAATCTGAGAATACTGCTTCTTCTATTGGTGCAAACGACAAACTCACAACAACCAATGAACATACTGAAGAAAACATTGAACTTGGTGCCATCAGCTTTGATGCCCTTTTTGGTGAATCAGCTAGGCAAGAGCTGTACATGTTTTATGAGGGTAACAAGTCTGCAATTGGATCCATGTCACCGCTAAGTAGTTTAAAGTCATTATCTCCTCATGCTTCTATTCATAATATAAAAGGATTGCCCTCAGCAGCTGTAAATGCCACACTAAAAGGATCTGAATTATCCACAGATATTTCTCTGCAAAGCTCAGGTAATTCCAAAAAAGAAAATGCACTATGGTTAATTGGTCAAATCTTTGCAAATATCATGATAAGAAATCCGAAGTTTAGAGAAAACTTTTATGTAAACCATGTTTATTGATTCAGAGTATGTTGAAGGAGTGGTACCAATTTCCAGTCATAGAGAAGGCTACTCTCCACAACATGGAAGTAAAAACTTGAGCACAGGCAGCAGATCTCTGAGAGACAGGGAAATAAACCATCTGAATCATACTAGTAACAAAGTTTTCCCACAGACTGCCCACTCAATCAGGGTACATTTTGATCAGAAAATGATCACACGAGTGGGAATTTTGACCAGAAAAATGATCACACCAGGGTGCATTTTGATAAGAAAAATGATCAAACCAGGGTGCATGATGATCAGAAAAATGATCATTCAGAGTATCTAAGCAGATATAATTACCTGCTAAAAGCTGCGAGGTAATCTTTTGTCCCTATCCACCTCCAACAAACAATAGCGAACATTAACTTGTGTCTGAGAACTCTGCTTGTTGGAGTTCATACATGTCAAACATCTGCTTTTAATGAAGCAATGTGGTCCAACTTCCCATCCTCCTTCTTTTGTTGTGTGTCAATTATATCATGATCATGATGTCTGTTTTGACCTAATTTTGTTGTTACTTTTAAGCTTGAAGGGATTATCCTGAAGTACATTTATTTTGTTAGGTTACATGAATGTGTAGAATTGCTTAAAGATATGGAAATGAAGGGTTTATTAGATATGACAAAGGTACATGCATCTTTTTGGCTGTTACTTGACATATTCTGCACTTCAATTTTGGGTTTCTCTGACATGGTATATTTATTTGTTATAGATTTATCATGCAAAGTTTTTTAACACCTGCAAGAGAAAAAAGGCTGTTAAAGAAGCTTTTGATTACATTAGGCTAATTCCAAATCCAACATTGAGTACATTTAATATGCTCATGTCAGTGTGTACAAGCTCCCATGATTCAGAAGGTCAGTTGATTTTTCATCACCACTCTGCTTAGTACCTGATTACTCTCTAAAATTTTCTTTCTTTTGAGCCTTTTTTGTTCATGGCATTCATATTTTGTATCCAGGGGCTTTCCAAGTGTTGGAGATTCTTAAGGATGCTCGACTAGAACCTGATTGCAAACTTTATACAACTCTGATTTCAACTTGTGCTAAGAGTGGAAAAGTCGATAAAATGTTTGAAGTACAATATCTCTCCTCTTGGATTTTCAATTGATTTACCATAGAATGGTATTATCTTATGTAATATATCTTTCTCTAGATCCCATATTTAGTAACGTTGTTAATCTTTATCCTTAGGTGTTTCACAAGATGGTTAATTCTGGAGTGCAACCTAATGTTCTTACCTATGGAGCACTTATTGATGGCTGTGCTAGAGCTGGGCAAGTAGCTAAAGCATTTGGTGCTTATGGGATAATGAGGTCCAAGGTACAATGGTTGCAACATATCTTTCCAGATAATTCATGATTGATATTAGTTGACTTGCTCCCGAAATTCTTATTTGTGCATGTTGATGTGATGTTTGTATGCAGTAGAATGTGAAGCCAGATCGTGTTGTATTCAATGCACTTATAGCTGCATGTGCAAAGTCAGGAGCAGTGGATCGTGCTTTTGATGTTTTAGCAGAAATGGCAGCTGAAATACAGCCCATTGACCCAGATCACATAACTTTTGGTGCATTGATGAAGGCATGCGCAAATGCTGGTCAGGTGTAGTTTCTTTATTCCCTGATTTCCCCTTCAGAATACAACATAATTTTTGGTAGTTCTTGCGCATTTTCTGTCTCTTTTAATTGTGCTTTCCTTGGAATATATTTAATATTTAACAATTTTGTATTTTTTCCAGGTTGAACGGGCACGAGAAGTGTATAAGATGTTACAAAAATATAATGTAAAAGGAACCCCAGAAGTTTACACTATTGCCATTAATTCTTGCTGCCAAACTGGAGATTGGGACTTTGCATGTAGTGTTTACAATGACATGACCCGGAAAGGGGTGCTCCCTGATGAGGTATTTTGTCTTTGTGTGTGTTTTTTTAATGTATAATTTATGAATTATTAAAATCTTGAGTTATTGTGGATTTTAAAACATAATAATGCCTCTTTTATTTGTATGGTGGTTTCTTGAATTGACAAGTTTCCTTCCATTCTCTACCATGGGTTACTTACAAAAGTTATTGACTCATCATGCAGATGTTCCTGAGTGCACTAATAGATGTTGCTGGACATGCTAAAAAGCTGGATGCTGCCTTTGAAGTCCTGCAAGAGGCCCGTAAAGGAGGAATACATAATGGAATAATGACATATAGCTCACTGATGGGTGCCTGTAGCAATGTATGTCTGGTTGATTAAATTTAGTTCCTGATTCGGTGTAGTAATAACTACTTGAAGAGCTTAGAATATTTATTTCTGTTTTAGAATATAGCAAAGAAAAGACCAAAAAAAAGTTATATAATGCATTGAAGGTGATTTTAAACTGCTCAAATTGATTCCAAAATTATTTACTCAAGGTGGTTTCATTCATTCCCTTTTTCCTCCTTCAAATCCTATTTCGTCCTGTTTGTTTCAATCCCTTAAGCTATCTGCAATCAATTTTTCAATCCATTCATTCCCTTTTTCCTCCTTCAAATCCTATTTCGTCCTGTTTGTTTCAATCCTTTAAGCTATCTGCAATCAATTTTTTCTCCCTTCTTTCTCCTATGGTTTGGTTTAGGTACCAAGGGGAAGGCTTGAAAAGAAAACATAGTTAACGTTAATCATGCAACACAGAAACTTGGGTAATGGATTTGCAGATTAAGTCAGGGGCTGCTTGGAAGGTAAAGGAATTGACATGGATTGAAGGCATACTTATGGGGTATTAGAATGGATTTGAACTATGTATTGAAAAACAGATAATAAGAAGTGATTTTACATTTCAAAAAAATCAGGCACTAATTAAGGAAAATTTAATTCAGTTTGATAGCTGTTTTAGGTTTTTTTTTTTTCTTGAGGATGTATTAAGTATGGATTTCACTATAATCATTAGCTTTTGCTGGGATTGTAGCTGTTGATTTTGGATAGTAAATATGGCTTTAAGGATGTTTTCTTTTCATTGGAGGAGTGCTTGGTATTGAATTCAAACTTAAATTTGATAAACATAAGATAAATGCTTAAATAAAATTAAGAGTTAATGTTCATTTCAATTTCTTACTTTACATTTGTGAATCATTTTAGTCCTTGACTTTTAAAATGAGTCAAATTAATCTAACATTACAAAACGTGAGTCATATTAGTCCATTGACTCACTTTTATTTAACATTCCATCAATTAAATGATGATGTGTGATGTTAAGTGATATTGACATACCTTATATCATCTAAAGTGGAATTAAATTTAAAATGACTTGTTTTGATATATAAAATTACACAAAATGAGTCCTTTAAACCTCCTTTTCAGGTCATAAAATGTCCCATTTTATACAATTTTAGACTCTAAAATAAGTCATTTTAAATTTTATTATATTTTAGATGACACATGGTATGTCAAGGTATCACTTAATGTTACACATCATCATTTAATTGACAAAATGTTAAATAAAAGTGAAATGGAGGACTAATTTGACTTATGCTTTGCAATCTAAGGACTAATTTGACTCATTATGAAAGTTAGAGACTAACTCACGAATGTAAAGTTATGGAGTAAAATGAGCATTAACTCATAAAATTAATGTAGCAAGTATGGGCATGACCTAAGACCATAACACAATTCTTTTTATGTTTCTTTTCCAAGTGTATGCTTTTTATTTTATTTATTTTATTTTTTTTGCTACCTGCCTTGAATTCATCCTGCTGAAAAGCGTGTTACTAACTAGTGTCAAATACTTTCAGGCAAGAAATTGGGAGAAAGCATTGGAACTATACGAATATCTCAAATCTCATAAATTGGTGCAAACAGTTTCAACAGTTAATGCTTTGCTCACTGCACTTTGTAAGTTCGCCTTCTTTTTGGTCCTGCATTGATTCGGGATCTTTATGCTCTAGCACTAAATGATGATTGATTTAGGATGCTATTCAATTTCTTTGGAAAGTAGTTGCTATGAAAAGTAACTGCAAATACGCGGGAAGGTGTAGGGTTGGTGAAATGGGAACTTTAAGTTAATTGGCTCAGTAAACAGATCTGAAGAGAAAGTTAACTGAGAAATATCAAAATTAGATAAGATGGTGATAACATAGGCCAAGAGGCACATCAGATCAGATGGCTTGGCAACTAAAGCTAACATTTCTCTGAAAATTTACTCTTTGTTCATTCTTGAATAAGTTATTGCTTGACTTCGGACTAGTCAGAGTTAGGTGACCAAGTATTGGAAAACAGAATGCAAGGTAAGGAGCCACTGATTTACACACATAAACCCACAAAAACACACTAATAGAACCAACTTAGCAAAAAACAGAAAAGCTGACAAAAGTCAAGTGTGTACAGAATATCCATTTTAAACCCAGATCGCATAGTAGTAAAATGTCACGACCGAATCTAGGTCATGACAGGTGCATAGGCTAGATGAACTCACCTAGCCTGGCAAGCCTAAAGATATGATCCCACTAAAATAAATTACAAATTTAAATATTTTAGTTACCAGAAATTTGAAAACCTCCCCTAAAAATTGAACAACCCACATATCAAGTTTAATCTATTATACAATGTAATGACATAATCCAATTTCAACAGCCAATACATTCCAGGTTTTCATTATAGACATAATAAGAACTAGTTATACAAAAGATCATGTTTAAATTCTTGTTCATACACATAAATCAAAATACTCAACCTATGTCTTATAGTTGCAAAATATTGGAGTCAACAACCAAAATGCCTCAATTGACCATAGAGGCCTACCAAAAAGAATGTCCTGGGCAACAGCAATCCTATGAGCCTACTACTCAGTTACTTGAAAATCTGGAGGAAAAAGGGAGGGGTGAGTCAAATAGACCCAATGAGGACTATAAACAAAGTGGACAAAAAGGAGAAACCAATCAACGCACGAACATTTAAAAATGAAACGGAGTAACTTGTAAATCATGCAAATTTCCAAAACCCATAATAAAAATAATAGTTCACAATTTCCATACTTCTTCCATAGTTTTAAAAGAAGTACCATTTGAAATTTCATTTCTAAGTATAATCTCAAAAAAAAAAAAAAGTTACTAGATACACTTTCTCACTATTTTCACCAATTCTTCATTCTCACATAAAATCAACTTCAGCATCAAATACTCAATTACTCATAAGGGTTACATAAGAAGAACAAATTTTATTTAATTTGGGAGTAATATCAACCCATCAATTACAAGGTTTATGATGTTTCAAATAAGGTTTTTTCAAATTTATCTCATAGAAAGAAACTATGCATATAGGCTGTTACATCTCTTCGCTATGGCAAGCGGTAATGCCATTATATCTCTTCGCTATGGCTAGCGGTAACCATTATATCTCTTCGCTATGGCTAGGCTCTTTGGCAAGCAATAATTCCATCTAGAATCCATCATGGTTTTCTTAAATAAATTTTTATCAAACACAATTTACACTATAATTCAATCTTCCTATTAATCTAACTTTGCAAGTATCAAATATTATAAACTTTTCCAATGCACATTGAAATAACATATAACAAAATCATGGCATTATAAAATCAATAAAGAGAGCTAGCAATAATTTCAATTAAATCATTAAGTCATATATAATAACCATCATATTTGAGAAAATAACTAATCGAACTAACCAAATAATCCAAGTAGCTCAGAATGAAATTTTTATCAAATCTAATAAATTAGTTTCTCCCATAAAAATAATTTAAAACACCGCCACTATGTAAATAGCCACTCAGTGCAAAGGGATCAATTGGGCCTCTCCCTAACAGCTTAGGAGAGAGTAGCTCGCTCCACATCAACGAGTCTAGCAAACATAAGCATTTTGACAAGTTTAAATAATTTATTTCAAAATAGTTTATCAATTAGAGAGTCCATTGAACAATAACCCTCAATTTATGGAACCTAGGGTGTCTAAGGATTAGAGAAAAATCAAGTTTTGACACTACCTACTACAACCTATTGATATTAGAGCTGCTAACTCACTAAATTTATACTTAAAATATCAAACAGATATCCATCCATCATTTTTGAACGTCACTAGTTTTAGGATATATCCTAGAGTAACCAAAAAGGGGATGAGATTGAGATTGGAGGCTTACCTTAAATTTTGGAAGCTAGAAGGTATCAAGTTTTGATGACAAAAATTAACAATTATGTGATTTATTGGTTAAAGGTGAGGGAGGAAAATGAAAAAGAAGAAGAAGAAGAACGAAACGGGAGCAGAGAGGGAGAGAGATGCGTGAGAGTTTTGTTGGGGGAGGGTTCAGTGGTTTTAAAACCACGCCCCAATTCTGTCTTTTTTTTTTTTTTTTTTTTAAAAAGGCCCAACAATTACCAAACTGCCCCTATTTTAACTTTTTTTTTCTTCAAAAGGAACGTGGTCTGACATAAAATTTCCTAGAAATATGTAATTTTCTCTTTAACCAAGGCAACAACTATAAGAACTTGTCACATATAGTGACTACAATTCAGAAATGAGAAGAGTAGGGGAGAGTTATAGCAGAGAAGTAGAGAGAAACAGAGAGAAGAGTTTAATTGTGAACTTGCCAATCTACGTCAATCCCATTAAAGAACACTCCATATACAGGTAACTAAACTTCTAACTGCAGAGATCGACTCTTAACAAAATTGTAACTGAACAACTTGCTATCTTAAACTATAACCCAAATATGGCGTTTGATCACCACATAAATTTTGAACAACTAAGATTTATTTAACAAGTGTGAATTCAGGAAATGTTAAAATAATTTGACATTGGTTAAGAGGGCTCTTTTCTGAAAACATCTCCTGTTAAAGTCATGTGCGACAACCTCTACCCAAGTTGCATTGTTTTGTTTTCAATTTAATAGCTGTCTCAGTTGTTTTGTTTTCCTTTGATCTGTACAGTTGCTTTGTTTATGTATAGCTGTTTAATGGAAAAAAGTGGACTTTAAAACGTTGTAAGAGTTCTGTACAGGTGATGGAGATCAATTTCAGAAGGCTTTGGAAGTTTTATCTGAAATGAAAGGATTGGGACTGTGCCCAAACAGTATCACATTCTCAATACTTATAGTGGCAAGTGAGAAGTAAGTGATATAAGAGGATTTTGTTGTCTATGAATGATTTAGTTAGGTCCTTTCTTGACCAATTTTCTATTTTGCCTACCTTTTGTAGAGAGGATGATATGGAAGCAGCTCAAATGCTTCTTTCTCAAGCCAAAATGGATGGTGCTGCCCCTAATCTCATCATGTGTCGATGCATAATTGGTGAGTCATTGGATTTTGTTAGTTTTTAATTATGGTCCCATATTACTTCCTCTTAATAACTTCTCAATGCTTTGAAAAACATCTGGAAAGGTGGTTTATTTTCACTTCATTGATCATGTAAATGGAAACTGACTCACTCTTCTCCCCAAAAGAAAATGCATACATACACTCAACTCATGATTGGCATTAGCTTTTTATTTATGGGTTTGGATCTTGATTTTCTGGGGACTTAGAGCATTGTCATGGACTTTGGTTATTTTTTGGCCCAAAGTATTCATAAACTAACCATTGAGAGTTCCATGGTTTGTAAATCCTGATAGTAATTTGATGTCTTTGAAAGGAATGTGCCTGCGGAGATTTGAGAGGGCTTGCTTTGTTGGTGAATCCGTTTTATCTCTTGATTCAGGACGGCCACAAGTTGATAATAAATGGTATTTGTTTTTAATTTTTTGCAACTATTTTTAAGACGTTATTCTTTATCATCACTGATTAAGAGGCAATGCTAATTGTTTATTTATACATAGACCTTTTTTATTTTTTATTTTAATTTATGCATATCAGAAAGCTATTTTTTATTGTAGCATTTTGTTTGAAGTTTCCCACTCCGTTTATGCCCTATTCTCCTCCCCACCCCCCTCTCAGAAAATAATTTAATAACTTGAGGGAAGTCTTTAAATCACCCTTTCCTTGTTTGTTATGACAATTAATTTGCTCAGGCTTCTCTTTTAGATGGTTTTCTCTGTGTAAGTTTCTACTCTGCTTTCTACTTTTAGGACATCACTTGCTTTAATGGTGTATCGTGAAACAATTGGAGCTGGTGAAAAGCCTACAAGTGAAATATTGTCACAAATTCTGGGATGTCTGCAACTCCCTTATGATGCATCTGTCAAAAATAGACTAGTTGAGAACCTGGGAGTAAGTGTTGATTCTTCAAGAAGCTCAAACCTCTGTTCACTAGTGGATGGTTTTGGTGAATATGATCCTCGTGCTTTTTCAATACTTGAGGTGAGTACGGAGCTGAAACGAATTCTGTTCAATATGTTAGGCTTTTTAGGAACATGAATGCTTCAAATGATGCTAAAATGGTAATGTAGGAAGCTGCTTCACATGGAGTTGTTCCATCAGTATCATTTAAAGTGAGTCCTATTGTTGTTGATGCTAAAGATATGCATACCTCTACTGCTGAGGTGAGCTTGTCTTAGTCTTGAATACTCCAGAAGTGATTACTTATGTTACATAAAAGGTTTAACATTTTAACTGTAAAAAATACTAGAGAGAGACAGAGAGAGTAAAATACCAAGCCCACCAAACCTGAATACACTTATTATATTCTAACATTAACTAACAATTTTCAACTTGAAAGTTATTCAAAGAAAAAGTGCATCAGAATCATTTTATGCATGATGAGAGCAGAAGATTTTTATAACCGTTTCACTTTGAGGGATTTTTATTTTATCATTTTCTTTTGGTAGTTGAGTCTGTGCAGCATCGTTAGGTTTTTACATTGTACCTATTTTGACGCATTCAGACTTTCTATTATGATGCTAATGTGCAAATTCGCTTCATAGTTTGACTGATGGATCCTCTAGCCTCTTGTTTCTCTGCTTTTTAACTGTTGTCTTTTTCATATGTCAAGCACAACATATGCACGGTCACAGACATTTTCAAAATTGAACAACCAAACACTTGTGCATTAAATATGCATTTATGCTACTTCAAATGTTAAATCCATATCCCTAAAATTCCATGAAAATGTCACCAGGTATACCTGTTAACTGTTTTGAAAGGTCTCAAGCATCGACTAGCAGCAGGTAACATCACCAATTTTAATATCAGTGCTGCTTTACTGCATGTAGTGAAGTTTTCCCTTATAGAAATTCATCTCTTTCATTTTTTTTCCTTTTAATTGGTGACTCTTGCTTGATATTTATTGTTGAAATTTAAATATTGAGCTGAATTTCAAATAAAGATATTTGAAAATGTTAAAGAAATTCTATATGATACAGTCACTTCTCTTTTGACTATTTGATTCTGACATTCAGATGAAGCATTGAGTAATTTTCTATAGTGTAAGTTGATGTTTAATTCTCTAAAGAGAAAAATTAAACCCATTCTAACAGTTGTGCAGAAAGGCACAGCTGATGAAGGATGATAACAAGAATACGTTTCTCGGGTCATTGTCCCTTTCTTGCTGCTTTTTCTTTCCTTCTATTTAATGATTATGCTGACAATATGGGAACTTGTTCACTGGTAATCTGCAGTAAATATTGTGAACAAAGCATAATAATGTCCTAATTGGTTGAATTGATTATGTTTTACGAGAACGGAATTTTTTTTCCTGATCACTTTAATTTTTTGGCCCAATCACTCAATTTAATGTCTTCTACAAAATACAATTTTTCTAGAAAGTTCTCTTAACTGTTAAAAGGTGTATTCATCCATTTTCACTTCAGCAGGTGGCTGACTTTTACAACCTGCAGTTATCCTTTCAACATACTATTTTCAGATTTTCTATTTTCCTTTTTAACAGAATTTTTTAAATAAACTTCATTAATTTATAGTTTCCAGGTGCCACGGGAGGCATGAAGTGGAAAATGTCGTTACCATCATAGTCAACTAATTAGCTACCTTATTCCTGGTTCCCCATGAAAATCTTTTCTGCAGGTGCAAGATTACCCAATGTAATCATCTTGTTGCCGGTAGAGAAAACTAAAGTTTCATCTTCCAAGGGGAAAAGATTATTAACTTTGCAGGAAGGTGAGAATAGCAAAATCACAAATGCATCCATTGTATTTCAACCATGCTGTTGCCTCACAAATGTGGAAGCAGTACATTTTATTCATAAATACACTACAAGCTTCTTACCTAATTTTCAGAGCTAGATGATCCCTCTATAATATTTTAAATGCATGGAACATGTTCTTGGATGCTAAATCAAAATGCACCGGTCCACTTTATCTTGTGCTAAAATGAATATTTTTTTTTTTTTAAATTATAGAGTGGGATAAAGATTGAATGCTAGACCACTTGGCTATAAAAGCTTTGATTCCATGTGATAGTTATCTTTTCCATAAAGTGTTGGCTAGTCACATGAATTATTTTGTATCTAACAAATAAAAATAGAATTTAATTTTGAAGCACTGACAATATAAAAGTTTCTAATATTATTATAATCAAAATTTTCCATTTGCATGACTTTTCAATTAGTGATATGAGAGTTAATCATAATGACTAATAAGGTAACATATGATTGAATGAGTGTAGAAAAGGTTTTTTCTTTTTTCAGTGTATTAAAAATTAAGATAAATTACATTGACCTTCTCAAGGTTTGGTGAAATTCACCATAATGCCCCTCTATTTATAAAATTTCCTCAGAAGTTTGAGTTTGTAAAATCATTCAACGACCTTTCTTGATTTTGTAAAATCATTACATCGTCCTCTCTCCATTGCACAATGTGTCTAGGGGAGGTGAGTGTAAATCAAACAAATAGAAGGGAGTTAGAGTGAATTTCACCATATTTTATGAGAGGTCTATTTGATTTGCCTTTAAAAAATTCATAGAAATATGTATGTGTCCAATGAATATCTTTTGAAATATTTAATGATCAAATAGAGTCAGTGGTCAAATGGCATGAGCAAATCAAGTTTCAAGTTTCTTCTTAAATTTTTCTATTACAGTACTAAGTGGGTGATTGACTGCCCCAGGCAAGATGTAATAACTTGCAGGTTCTTTGTAATCTTTTTTGCAATTTCCATTATATTTTAAGGATAAGTTGTAAGAAATATCTGATTTGCATGTCACAAATATCTGATGGCTCTGGATTATTGTTCAAGACATTTTACATGACCAAAATGCTATGTTTTGCCTTCAGAGTTGGCCAAGCAGTTGCAGCGTTATTTAGGAGGCTTCAGATTCCTTACCAGGGTAGTGAATCAAATGGGAAGCTTAGAATTAATGGTCAAGCTCTGAAAAAGTGGTTTCAGCCAAAACTCAAATCTCCGTTCAGCGGAAAACCAGGTGACTGGAGCTCATCCCAATCCCGACTGGGCAAAAGCATTAGCCGTCAGCAGCGAAACATTCGAACTGGCAATCTATCTTTGGACTGAGTTTACATCTATTGATTCCCAGCAGAATTCAAGCATCTGCGTTTTGCCTAATACTAGCTTTCCTGTCACCCCTTCAATGAACCATCTTTAATGTTTTTTCAATACAAGTTGAAAGCGATCCTTCGTCCTAATCGTACAATAGAAGAGTCATTTAGACCCAAGAAAGCAGATCTTTCTTAAGTGCTGAGGCCATTGAATGCTGAGACAAGAAAATGTGTACGATTCTCTGCAAGTTCATTTTGATGAACCACCATCGAATCAAAGATGGCAAGGATCCTGTTCTTTCTTCATTATCAGCAGCTGTGTAATGGCCTTTGCAACGCGGCGGATTATATAAATTAATGTATGATGATAGAGATGCAGATATCTGATGTATATGATTCTGGTACATGTATTTATTTTGTTTTGGGAAAACTCTGTGTAAAATATAATTAGACAAACTGAAAACAGTATCACTATGATTTCAATATGAGTCCTTCCATCCATTATGTACTATCACCCGATTTTAGAGTGGTTTTGTCCTTTAGGCGCTTGAACTACTATCACTACCAATTTTGTTGTTCCTCTTTTCTTTCTCTACCATATATTTTGAAAGACAATGAATAAATTTTAAAGCTTTAAGAGGGCTAAGAGATGCAAGTTTCATTTACTATTGGCTTCCTTTACTCCTCCAAAGAGTAGACAGATTCGAACAAAATTTTATACAACGAAATACAACTTGTATTTGTCAAAAAGAGTTTAGAAGGAAAAACCCAACTGGGTAGGGAGAAAAAAAGAGGAAACAGAAAGAATGAGGTGAGTCACAAGCCACGCAATTGAGAGGTAAGGCTGATGAATGCATCTTCTTTGCAGGGAATTGTGAGACCTCCCATGGGATGATGAATCCAAACTCTTCCTCGGCTCGGTTCAGCAAGTCAACAAAAGAAGGATGGTTCAAGTATGATATTGGAACCACGAACCGCTTCTTCTGTAACTCTCCAACGTAGACTGCTATGTGGCCCTTTGGAACACTGGACTGGTTTCCACCCTGCAAATGCTGCGGCGTCGACTTGAATATCTGTTTGGAATGGAGCGCCATAAACGGCAGACGAATACCCATCATATGATTCACCCTTGAACTCAAGATAGTGAAGAGAGTTGAATGCAAATAGACAGTTTGTGTAGTATAGATAGCTGAATGGGACGAAATTGAAATGTTTGTAGATGCACTTGGAGAATATGTAAGATGGAATATGATGAGACTGAAGACTTCAGTTAAGTGGTGTTGTATTTATAGCATAATATATAAAAACGGGGTGGAAAGGCATGTACATAAATATACCCACAACACAAGGGGTGGATCATGGCATAGGTGACTCCAACTCCTAGCCAGTTTGAGTAATGCTGCCACGAGAGTGAGGGGCCCACTTCATGAGAGAATCACATGGCTTTGCTCATTGAATTTTCCACTTCCAACTCCAAAGCCGTCCGACTTTATCCTCCAGCTCAGGTCCCACTCCAATAATTATTGCAAAAGAGGAAGTGCTAATGCTATGCAGTGTGGAAAACATTGTGCCGTACGCTGAAAAAAAGCCAGAAGCCACTCTATCCATGTGGTCACTTGACGTTGAAACAACCTGAAAAAGATGCCAAGAATATTGACATTTGACAATGAATCCTCTAATCTGAAACTTTTATGTGATACTCTGATTATATATAATCTTTTACAATTAGTACTGCACCAAATGAGATAAAGACAAGACAAGAAAATAATGATAAGATCACAGATAACGCATATGAAAATTTAAAAGAGAGACGGGACCAGATCCTTAAGGTTAGCTCAACATACTGGCAACAATGTTGTTTGTTACCAACTAATCATACGGCCTGTAAGGCAGGCTGTACCATGCTGCGTCCTGGACACTGGTCCTTGTCGCGGGTGTAAAAGAGTAATTTCATTCCACATATATTGGCCAGAGCAGCCTACGTGAAATCCGTGTCTAAAACATGCCCGAAAAGAAAGTGTTGCCACTTATCGAGGAGGTTGCTGCAAAGTGTGTGTTTCAAGAACTTAATTATAGAAGCATGCCTTTATCAACTCATATGAGGTTGATTGATTTAATGGGGCTTCTCTAATCTCTACATCCTTTGATTTGAAGTGCGATGATTAATTTTTACTTGCGGTCTCTACTTATAAGAATTTCTTTCTTCGTGTTCAAAATTTTAATATTATCAAAATTCTCAACTGTTAAACTCAACTTATTGTTGAGCATTATTTGAGTTACCTTTTTAAACTTGAGACATAAATGAAGATGTGGAGGTCAAGTTCATAACTCTATAAAGCAAGAAAAAAAAGTTTCTCTATATTTTTTTTAGAGATTAATTTTTATGTACTTAAATTGTCCACAAATAAATTTTCACCAAAATGATAAATTGTGATGAGTAGTTGTGGTAATGAATAATTAGTTTGTATGATTTGTCATTTTAGTAAAATCCTGTTGATTTACAATGGAAAATAACTTTTTATTATCAGTATATATAAACTAATTTTTTTAATATATTTTTGTTCATTTTCATTTTAACCCAACAATGAAATATTCCAATACTTATTAGAGAGAATATTCAGTTTATTAGAGAGAATACTCCATATCTGATTATTATAAATTATATTGAATAGTAGTCAGTTGTTGTCCAAAGTTTTGACAAGAATATATAATAAAGTAATCTCACATAATTTTACTATGCTAAATTTTTATTATTGATTAGATCTTTTTATAGGATCAAATACATACACACACCTTTCTAATCAATAGTAGAATCTGTATATAATAAGGTTCGTGAAATTTTCTCATGAGATATGATCAGTCAAAGAACAATATCCATATATAGGTGGTGGTGGTGGTGGTGGTGCAGTGCATACTTGTCAGAGATGGGGACATGGATGGCAATCATGTAAAGATATTTGGCAGAGTGTATCTTCGAAGTCTGACTGTCTGCCAAAAGAGACGGTCGCCATTGGAGCTTGATAGTTGTGGACATTTCCAATGCAAATTGTATCTTGGATTACATCAAAATATAGAATTCAAAGCTATCCACAAGGATTGTCTTATTGTTTTTTGTCGTCAAGGATTGTTTTTGGGGTTCTGCAACTATTAACAAAGATTTGGAGCTACTACTCTATCCATGGGCTAAGGCCGTGACACGAGAGAAAATATAAACAAAGATTTGCGGTTCTAACAAAGATTTTTGACAAAAAACTAGTTTTTTTTTTTAACGTAACCAATCCAATTCACAGCGAAGATATAAAGGGCTGTTAACATTAGCGTTTTAGGAAATCTAAATTTTTCATTAATATATTGATAGGGGTATTGTATTAGACTCTATTTGCCTAACCATTTTGTAGATAGTTTGCCCAACTAGAAGGTATTGCGTATATATTTCCTCCCATCTAGTAAGTTGTGTTTAATGAATATACCTTTCGAAGTAAAAAAAAGAAGAAGTAAAAACACAACATTCATATTATATTCCAAAGGAGGACAATTTATTGAGTTATTCTTACATTTTTTTCCAACCGATTGTGTGCAGCTCCAGATATACATTGTTCGTATAAATGGGACATCTATCTCTTATGAATCACAATGATAACCGGAATGTTACTCTTTTATAGTATTGTGTTTTTTTTCTTCACAGTAACTGATAGAACCCTAGTAACCTCACAGGAGTGCTGAAAGAAAAAATACAACTAAATCAATTTAATTTTGATATATTGTTAATATAAAAGAATTTTACACTCCACTCATGTTTGAAAGAAATAAGCATAATGAATCATTTTAATCAATCAAGTGTGAATAATTGTAACTCAGTAATAATTTTATCATCGCTTTTAATTATATGCTATTTCTTTTTATTTGAAAATCATAAAACGATTGATTCCAGTTAGTTCAGGCAATAGATGATTGTTATTTGGCCAAAGATTTCTGATTTATTGATTTCATGAACGTTTTGAAGATTAAATTTTGGAATAAAAATTACTTTTTACTTAAAAGAATCTAATTATTTTTTAAATATTGAAAGCTATATATAATTCATAGATAATATTAAGGTAACATCATAAAACATAATTCAATGTAATTTTACTGACCACTGTTGATAGTAAAGTTCATTACATTATATATTATGTAATAAACTTATTACTGAATTGTTAAAGAAATTTACAGTAACTATTATATAGAAAGACTAAATTTAATGGTGCATCAATACATGCATCCTTAAATAATATTATAAAATTCTAAATTTATCGTATATTAAATCCTGACTGAATGACTATGTAATCATATATAAAAAATAACTATTTAGAAGGAAGTTATATCAGCTGCAGCTTTGCAGCAGGTACGTGAGTTGTATTCGTTCAACAATTCTCTTATAGATTTTGATGAAAGAATAAAAAAAAAATGGAGAACGGGGATGGCATTATTAATTAATAGATACATATCATGCAAATCATTTGAGACAAATAATATGCGCAAGTAATAATTTCCTTTCAGCCAAAGCGCCAGATGATCCAATTATATACTCCAGGTATCTAAAAATGATTAATGAATGTATTAAAAAAAAATAAAAGAGATATTTATTTTAAAATGAGGATAGTGACTTCCATTGTATGAAAAAAAAATAAAATGATTTGGGTTGGAAAAGGGAAAATACATCGAATGTGTATATTACACTCTTTGCCAGTCTCTTTCCATGAATTAAATTAGTTGAAAATAAATGTCATTGCAGCTAAACTTTTTTGTAAGTACATGCTCCTACATTTCTACTAATAACGACCATGAATGAACACTGAATACAACACTTTGATTGAGCAATAAATACGTAATTTCTTCTCTCATACAGTTACCAGATTATCTACATACACAAGAAATATAAGTGGTGGTAATAATGAGATTAACAAAAGTACAAAGCTATTAGCCTCTTAAATGAGAAGTGAGATTAACAAAATCATCAACTGCACATGGAATCACAAGGTGGTGATGATGATGATTTCCCATTGGGTGGTCAAAACCAAACTCTTCCTCAGCTCGATTCAGCAAGGCCTGGAACACTGGCTGCTTCAAGTACGAAATAGGGACCACGAACCGCTTCCTATGCTTATCATCATCATTACCATCATCTCCCACGTACACCGCAAAATGCCCTTTTGGCACATCAAATATCTTTGAACCACTTTGGCTCCTCAAATGATGCTTTGACTGATGATGATGAGACCGCAACCTTAAAATTTGCCTCGCATGTTGAATCATCTCTGGAATCAGCAGACGAATACCCATGTTTGAATTTGAATTGAACTCTATTCTTGTTGTTCACAAAATTAAAACACATGCTAGCTATACCAAATTCTGAACCAAGACTCTATATATATATATATATATATATATATATATGTATAGGTAGCAAGAGTAAAGTAAGATATAGTATTTTGTTTGGGGTACATAATATGATGATAAGATATAGTAGTATTTATTGCTGTTAATGTTGAATTGAATTTGAGCATGTTCAATTGGTCCCTTGTACTCTAGAGTCAGTCTGTCACAGGCCCAACTTGTCACTCTACAAATTGCCCACAGTTTTCTAACTTAGAGAACTCCCAGTTTATTTTTCCTGAGGGTCAGGGGCACGTTCTTGACGTCAGTGGTTTGATGAATGTGTCTATATAGATCCGAGAAATAGTCAATTATTTTGGTTGCTCCATTTTTTTTTATGTTTATCTTTCTATCAATATACATCCAGGAGAAAGATATGTTATAACAAAGATATGTTATAACATGATTTATATAAATATAGTATGTGACACATGATATAGTCATGTGAATATCTTAAGTATGCATTTTAGTTTAATAAACAAATAATTGAAGTTGAAAAGGAAAAAAAACTCACCTCAATAAGGTGTAGACAATTGAGGGATGTGGCTAGATAATATATTATAAGTTTAATTTTGATATATTGATATAATATATTTTTTTAACAATTTTTTTATTGACATGATCATATTTAAGTAGTAATAAGTGTTAAAGTCAACTATATTTATTAGGAGAAATTCCTATATTCTTCTAAAGTGCTAACTAGCTAGGATTGTACTCTTAATATTTATAAAATGATATTTTAACTTTATGAACTAGAGGATAAAAAATTAACTACCACTTAAAGCTAAAATATCACTCCATAAATGGTCAGACACAATTCTAAATTTATGCTCCAAAACCACCTAGATAATAGTATAATTCTCTTTTATATTATCAATGTTGTAGTATATCAAGATTATATATATATATATATATATATATATATATATATATATATATTTTCAGTGTCCCTATATATAATATCCAAATAATAGAATTCTATTAATACCTACTCAACCTTTTTTCTATTCTCTCCTCTTATTAATTTAGCTAGTAATCATGGATTTAAACAGCAGCATTGTGATTTGGAAAATTGCGAAAAAATGTTGTTGGCAAGATTGTATTTGTCATTGCAATGCAATTGTAAAGGGCAATACAATACTAACATTGTGACTGTACGATTACGACTGCCGATAGTAATTCAAAACCATATGTATGTCAACATAACACCGTAACAATGCACATGCTGGTTTTATTATTGTCTATTTATCTGTCAAAACATTATCATACTCCATGTATCTAGAAAGAAGGGTATGAATGGAAGTGGGCGGCGTAACACCAGAAATTAAAGATCGATGTGGTGATTGATGACAAATAATTGCAATATTAACAGTGCCAGCCGCCAGGTACGCCAAAAAAACAAGCAGTAATCAGACATGCTACCATTTTATTACATCATCCGTACATGATGTATATATGGCCACCTCCAATGGTTGTGGTCTCCATTAATATGTTTAATCAATATATTGAGTAGTCATAGTTCATCTGCACATTCATGGGAACTCACCAAAAACTTTAGTATGGTTAGAAATGAATGTAAATCAGTCATTCTTCTTCGACTAAAAGGAAGAATTGTTACTTGATTTTCTACAACTCCTAGTCCAACCACTTGAATTATAAGCATGTTATTGAACACTTAAAAATTGGATGTTCATTGAGATATCTACTTTATTATTCTTGTTTATGATGGTAGTCCCTCATCTCTAATCTATTATCATCTAATAGAGTAAAAGTGAGTATCTCATGACACCAATTTTTTTGGGTTTTTAAATAACACAACTCTTTTAAATTGTAAGTGGCCATATGACAATGATTTCATTAGGTTTGGACAAAGTAAAAGCAAAGTTTTACCAAGTTTCTAGGGGAAAAATGATATTTTTCATTTATAATAATTATTATGTTCTCACATTTACATACAGTAATTTAGATTAACAATAATGCTAAATAGTGTGAAAGTATAATCGTAGAACGACGTAAGAAAGTTTAAAGAGAAAGTAACTGGCATGCGTTATGGTAAAAGACCAATTTTCTCTCTCGATCTATCACATTTTTCATCCACGGTGATTGGCTAAAATAACATTTGTAGTATTTGTACGAAAAAGCTTTCTTACCCTATAGCAGTGCTCTTAGATTAAACATGCATTACCTTGATTATTACGCTTCGAACACCAAATTTCGTAGTTAAAGCCTAAATTTTAGCAGAGATGTTGCTGTTGGTAAGTGCATTTGTGTGGGATATTTAGTTAATTGAAGCAAGAAATAATAATGGCTGTACAAAGCTTCAAAAAGAAATATCAATGGACTAGTTCTTTGGATATATATATATATATATAAAGTAATTCAGTCCAAGACTCAAGGTCGAAATGCAACTCCAAACCTAACAATCCTTGGACGAAAATCTACATTTCAAAACATAACGATTTGCATGAATTGATCAATTGCGAAGAATTTATGTACAATTTTTGGAGACATACATCACTTGGGATGTTAAAGTTATTATTGGATGGGGAAATCTCCAGTTACAAAATGAATGGAATAGACCAGCTTTTGTTGCTCCTATCTAACATGGTAGAAATCTCTCAGCTACAAAAATAAAATAATCAATGTCCCTTGAGTCCTTTTGATTAAACTCATGCCATTATTTGTACTACATTGAAGTGAACATCCAGCTACTAATACCATAACTCTTTGGACAATCAATTAAGAGAAGAAGTTAGACTAATGAAGTAATCCTCAGTGCATGGAATGGTGAGACCTCCTGTTGGGTGATTAAATCCGAATTCTTCTTCAGCCCAATCCAACAAATCTCTGAATAAAGGGTGGCTCAAGTAAGATATTGGAATCACAAACCTCTTATGATTCTCTCCAACATAGACTGCCAAGTGGCCTTTAGGAACATCAGCAAGTACTGAAGCCATTTTGATTCTTTGTGAGAGAGTTCTCTGAAGTTTCTGTTTGGCATGAGCTATCCTGTTAGTAGTCTTCATGATGTAGAAAAACTAGATAAGTTATTAAATGATTAGAAAAGGATTTTTTAAAGGGTATGTAGAGATGGAAGAAAACTAATTGTGGGGTTTGAATGGCTATCTTTAGAGGCTGAATATTTATAGTGTCAAGCCATGCAGTGGCTGAACTTGTTTGATCTCAATGAGGAGAATGTTTAGAAACATGTCAGGTGAAGGAATTGGGGTAGCTTCACATGAGTGTGCCTAATCTGGACCCATACACCAGGACCCACAATTTTCAGGAGCCAAAGAAATAAGTGTGGTACTGGTCAAAAGTGGCACTGCTTATTGGATATTGCTTCTTGATTTGCACTAATAATGCCCTGGCCTTTTTTATACTTAAGCATGTTCTTGACATGAAATGCCAACATGAATAGGAAGAAAATGTGGCATTGGTCATATGTATTCAGAGAAGCTTTGAATTTAGACTGGTGCACTTTACAGCTTTTTATTGTCACCACTTGACAGCCTATGTTGGTGATAATAGATACGAATGTCCTCTGTTGTGATAATAGATTGGAGTGTTTGTCATTTATTGGTTCACATCATGTGTGAATTGGGTTGAGTTTATTTCTTGATCCAATTGGGTATTGCTTGCTAAATTGTAAAGTTTTAATTTGATCAACATTGACTTAACCCAATATTTTTTTAAAAAAATTCAATGCTACATGATACTATTTTAAAGGAGTAATTCTTATATGCATTTGAATTGGCAAGTGAATATGTTCAATATTCATTAACAAAGTGACAAGTCAACTAAAAGTGAATGTCAAAGTTTGGTCTTAGCTAAAATGTTACTTTGCTAGTAAATATGTAGCATATTCACGTGGTACTCCATCTACTATTATACAAAGTCCAATTTCTTAATGAAATTCAGTGGATTCAAACATACCTAAATATCATGTTGGGTTGAGCAAAACTTCTGTCTGAAGAACACTGATAATAGTTGTTCAATTATTTGGCAAGTTGATTACCGTTTTGGATCTGTCACATTCTATTTTTGCACACTCAGACTAATAGCATGTTTGTTTCCTGTTTGGCTACATTCCAAACAATAGAAGCTTTCTCCCAATTAACTCTAACACATAATGGTAATCACCTTGGCTTCTATGCTCTAAAGCACAACGTGTTATGTGATTAGTCAGCTCAACTTCACTTGATTCTATCCCTATTCTCTTCCATTGAAGTCACAGTGCAGTCCAATAATACAGTTTTGAGCCGATGCAACAAACTGAAAGGGCAAAAGTACAAGTCCATGTGATTGCATAAGAGATGTTTTTCAGTACAACAGCACGTGAAGGAGCACTGATCCGAATTTGCAAGGCTCAATTACCATAATTTTTTTTTTATAACACAGTAGTTTGTTTATGAATAGTAAGTTAGCTATACTTGAGTAGTTAATTAAGTTCATAAGTGTTTTACTAGCTATAACCAGTAACCACTCTAAAAGTGTAATGAGTGACCGCCCTACCAGACTAGCACTAAACACCATGTAAAGAAAACTAACAAATCCGTAGATCAGTTATATCACTCACACTTGATTAGGCACAAAGTAAACAGGTATTATGAGAGGAGATTAGAAAATATACAAGGAATATTGTTACACCATTAATTGTTTAGTTACTTAGCAGCACCATGGTCCATGTATGTATAAAACCCATTAAGACTTGATTGTAAATATTTTGTAGGATTGGAAATTAAACAATATTGTTCAAGCATTTTAGATCCCATAGAAGTATAGATCTTCCCAACACTAATTTACTCTATGCCCAAGGCTCCATTTGGAGAACATTAGTTTAAGGGGAAATAACATCTATTATCCTAACCAAACATGTCTTGGTGATTAAATCTAATGTATATAACAAAAGAGTTAACAAAGTGGTTGTTAGAATTCTCTAGAGATGGCCCGAAATAAAGAGGGCAAGTTATGAACGATTCAGGATGGGCCAACGGAGCCTACATTAATTGCACACAACCCATTTATATATTTTTAGTCTTTTGAGCCTTATTTATTAGTCCTAAAGGCCAAGACCCAAATTTCTGTAATTCATCTAAAGCCCACAAACAATACTCTAGCTATCTATATGCTGCAATTGGCTAACTACAGAATTCTTTTACAGTTTTACTTGAAGAGGAACGTTTGCTAGCTTATTCTTGTACTCCCAATTAAGAAGGGACCTGAATTGTCAATTTAAGAGACAGTTGAACTTTCTACTACAAACACAACCAAGCTTCGTAGTCTTGTATCAGTTGTAGGTCAGTACAGCATAAAATTCTCCAAATGTTATTTTTATAATTTTATTGAAGTCTTTCCTTAACTTAATATATGCTTCCCATTTGGTTGTACCTGCCGTTGCAGAGCAGATTAAGTTGTAGACGTGCACGATAACTAATGAGCTTAATAGTTGTCTATGACATGCTTTGGATTTTTCAGTGGCCTTGATTTGTCCCAACCACTTCACACTTTGACATGCAAGGTAGAGGATGAGTCTTGGTATAATGGTAAGATTGCTGTCTTATAATTGGAGTTTAGGGTTCAAATAATGGAAACGGATTTGGCAAAGTCGGGTAAGTTACGTATCTCTTCCGTAAGGTTCCTTGGTGGAAGGTTACGTGCAAGGCCAAGCCTTTAAATGGAATATATTTAGTATGTGCCAACAATTTCCAAGCCTTATCCAAAAGCTTCTGGTTCATGTTATTAGATGCTTGTTCAATATGAAGCAAACAAGATGCCTTACCTCTGTGTGTCTAGGACACTATATGTTAGACATTAAATTGTTTAAACATGCATTAGGTTTTGATATTACATATTTCTGATCTATCAACTTTCAAGTGGGTACTGTGGCTGTTTTATAAAATAGTGGGGCATTCAGCCTCAAATAATTTCTTCATCTTTGATAGAAGACTTCATAGACAGTACCATGTGATATTCACATCCATGTCCCTCACTAGGCCCCATTTAGATAGCTCTTCTAATAACTTTATCATACTTGTACCAACTTTCAATTCAAGACTTGCTAAGCCAAGTTGAACAATAATTTGGATTTGATAATCCAATCGGTAGCCCCACAATTCCTTGTGGAGAAGATGTGTTCCAAGATATTATTTCTTTCATGCATATGTGATAAAGGAGATGATTGAAGTGTAGATAATCAATGATCAAATTCAGTTGTTCTACAAAAGACAGAGTGTAACATTGTATACTTTTCATCTTTGTTTACTATCCTTCCCAGATTTTGAAAGATGTATACCAAACACTAAACAGAATCTTATAAACACAGATTATTGCAACTTAATTTCTCACTATGATTCAGTTCGGTTTCTTTCTTTAACTTTCCCATGACCCTTTATTTCAAGTTGTTAAGTGGAAGGTTGTCAGTTTTCTTAGGTAGACTGAATGTATTTGCACAATCAACTTTTGCTAATGTATACCTGGTTAGGGACCACTTCCAGTGTCCTATTGATGAACTCATGCTTTACTCTTTATACTACTTTTTAAAGTTAACATTGTAAAATTCAGATTGAGGAACAAATCTCAACTTTTGTTAATGAATTTGGCTGATGGTCCATATTGAGAGATTCATAAACCTAAGTAATTACTAACACACACTTGGGGTTGGGGAATGGGAAAGCGAAGGTGTGATTTGCTATCTAGTTTCTGAATTCTCCTGCAAAGCCTTTATCAGCTGAGCTAGCTGGCATTTTATTACACAGCACCTTTTTTGTGTTTGAAATATGCATGTGTGCTCATGTAACACAAAAGTAATTTATTTAAGTCTTTCCAGTACAATAAGGGGAAGTTAAATTAAAATGATGTTGAACTCATTAACCTCTGTTGACTTTGTGTTTTTGTTCTATAATATTTGATCTCTAAATTTGTGGGGAATATGTAGAGTTATTTGAACAATTTTTTTTTTTTTAATTCAGGAAAGATGTCAATATCTATCAAAAGCTGATAGGCTGGAATATATATTAACTGAAACATGATTATACATGATACTGCGACATAAATTTAAACTCATTTTGACACAAGCAAAAAGTGTTATAACAATATCTAGTCATAGCTTTCTCATTCAAATAACTCTTTTCCATTTCCAAAGGAACGATACAGGGAAGAAACCAATGGAAATCTTCAAAACAAAAAAGTGCCTTCTGTACAAATTTGTCTCAACTAGTCTAGTCAGTCTCCATTAGCATGATTTACAGACCACTCAACCGAGAAGTGAGGCTAAGGAACTCATCCTCATTGCATGGAATTGTGAGACCACCATTTGGATGATCATAACCAAATTCTTTTTTAGCAAGATTTAATAATTCTTGAAATGAAGGTTGATTCAAGTATGATACGGGAATCACGAACCGCCTCATTTTATCTCCCACATAGACTGATAGTCTTTTGGGACATCAATCCCCTTGGAGGCTGCTTGGGGTGCAGAAAGCGATGCCTTTCTAATGCCTGGCAGGCGGAAACCCATTGTTCTTTGTTGCTCCTTAGAAAAAGCAATATATTGTTCTTGAAGGAACTTGTATGAGAAAGAAATTTGAGTTCTGATACTTGAGGAGATGCAAATGATTTGTGTTGCTTGAGAACACAAGATATAGTGTATATATACAGTTGCTAAGGGCTTCGATAAACCAATTTCCTATAGATATAATTTTTTATGGTGCTGTAAGATGGGGTCTACCAAGTGAGAAGGGATCACAAGAGATCACATGCAAATGTCTTAGAGGTGTTTTCAAAAATTAGGAGTTGAAAAGGAGCAAATGCCCCACATTTTGAGATAATGGCCAACAGATTACCCACTTGAAGTTAAGAGACATTTACATTAATGCATGGGAGAAATTAAACCTAATGCTGGTTCATGCATTGTACTATAGCTACTCCATTAGTTGGTAGACATGCTTTAGACATCTCACATGTTTCTTCAAATTGACATTGCTGATGATAATGAAATCTATAGACCTTGAGCAGGACTTGTTATTGATAGCTCTGAAACATTGTTTGGAGGCCATTAGAGATCAAGTACCCAGAACCACATTTTCAAGTACATCAGATTCTAAGCAAAATCCCGTGGAATAAGGCCATATTTTTCAACCACATTTTTCTCTTGCACACATACATCTGATTAATTCCAAGTGGGGCAATCTGTGTTGGCCTCCACCCCATAAGGTGGACCTTGAATTATCTAATATCTATACTATAGCAAGATGGTACTTGAGAAAGTCCTCTAAGACAACACCATGTAACCTCTTAAATGCCCTTGTCTCCAAATAGGTCCCATGATTTCTACCTCTCATAGCCTTCCTCCACCAATCATTCAAGAGCAAACGGTTTATTACTTATTCGTTCATCTATATATATGTTCATTTTGCAAGCATTTGGCAGCAACACAAGTCATTCACATCCTGAAGCATTAGAAATCCAAAAACTAGCTTCTTGTTGACAAGTTGTTTCTTGGACCAGTCTTTCCTCAACATATACAATAATGGGTTTTCGTTTAGTTGGTATCAGAAGGGCATCATTTACTGCAGCAAACCAAGCATCTTCCAAAAGTGTGGAGGTTCCAAAGGGCTCTCTTGCAGTGTATGTTGAGAGAAATGAAGCGGTTTGTGATCCCTATATCACACTTAAACCAACCTTCATTTCAAGCCTTGCTAAGTCAAGCTGAGGAAGAATTCGGGTATGATCATCCAATGGGTGGTCTTACAATTCCTTGTGAAGAAAGTGTGTTCCTAGATATCACTTCTCGCTTGAATGGATGCTGACCCCATGAAGATCTTAGACTTAGACTAACTTAGACATAGATTGCTCAACACAATTTTTGTTAAAAAGTATTTTCTCCATTTTTTTTGGCGATCCTACCTGGGAATTGTAAATGTGTTAATCAGAATGAGAAATATATGAACATTAGCGTGTTTATCTCATTTTCCCCTCAAATCTCAATCCATTATGATTTCTTTTTGCTATGAATCCATTATGAAATCCACAGGCATTAATAAGCTGAACAGCTTGTAGGACTAGGCCCTAAAGTTACAGGGCGGTCACTAAGATATGGCCTTATGACATGAGAATTGAGATTGAAGCTTATACATATATCCATACATATGATAGCTTAGTCTAAGATAACTAAATAGATTGAGGGCTAGTTACATGTATAACTTAGCTTTCACGAGTAGGAAGCCAAAACCAATATATAGTACCTAGTTCTAAATTTAAATATATATGCCTCGATTTTTCTTGGTGACTACAATGTTTCTTACAAGAATTATGGAACAAGAGAACCAAAAGGCTTTCCAAAAGTGAAATAAAATTCATTTGCAAAAAATCAGTGCCAACATATAACCCCTTTTTTCCTCTCAATTCAAAGGCAGATTCCCTTGATGATTTCACCTGTTGATCAAAACATCAAATAATTTGTATCAGTACTAGGTGCAGTTTTGTAAACATGTTTGTTTCATGGTAGATGATATGACCAATGTAACTATTGTACGAGTCTTATGATTCTTAGCTTACAAAAGTAAGGAATTCAATGCGTATAAAAAGAGGGAATTATCATCCCAAAATTTTTATATGGTTGGAATAACAAGTCCCTACTTAGCTAGAGATCCAAGTGCTCAGTTTAAATTTCATAAATAGACTAGAACAACTGTTGACAAATCATTGAATATGTGTGGATGGGGACTCTTCTTGTCTTTCTACTATTATGGGCACAATATCTTCTACTAATGTTATGAAATTCAGTCAAGGCAATAACATAGTTGTGAAATGTTGCTGCTACTGAATAAGAAACTAATAATCCTTGGGATGACACTGCATGATTAAGAAAATGGAAGAATCACTGACCCTTGAGAAATAGGGATGATTCTGTGGTGATGACTGAATGGGAAGGAGTACTGAATTAACAAACAAAATCATTCTGAGTTTTTGAAAGCAGGAACTACAAGAATTTCATATATTTTATAAGAATCAAGCAACATATGGCTAAGACTTTTTCAATACAAAATGTGTATTTTGTTCCATGTTCGGCTTAAGGACAAGGAAGGAAGCACAATAGGGCAGCAATAATGACCATTATTAAGTTTGGTAAAAACATCCAAAACAATTACTTATCTTAGTCCTTATCAAAAGCTTATGGCCTGCTATATATTAACTGAAACTTGATAATACATGATACTGCTGCATAAATTTGAATTCATTCAGATTTGACACAAGCAAAAAGTGCTTTAACAATATCTAGTCAAAGCTTTCTCATTCAAGTAATTTTACTTCCAGTTCCAAAGGAATGATACAAGAAGGAAACAGAAATGGAGAATCTTCAAAATAAAAGAAAGTGCCTTCTGTACAAATTTGTCTCAACTAATCTAACTTAGTCTCCATTAGCATGATTTATGGCCCACTCAACCGAGAAGTGAGGTATAGGAACGCATCCTCCTTGCATGGAATTGTGAAACCACCATTTGGATTATCATAACCGAATTCTTCTTCTACTTGGCTTAGTAATTCTTGAAATGAAAGTTGGTTCAAGTATGAAATGGGAATCACAAACCACCGCATTTTTATCCCACATAAACAGCAAGATAGCCTTTTGGGACATCAACTCTAGGGGTGTAAGCGGATAGGACCAATCCAATCACCGATAAATCCAAACCAATCGATTAGATTGGTCTAGTTTGGATTAGTTATGAGGTCAATTTTGGTTCTAGATATAACCAATCACATATTCGTTCGAATGGAATTGCATTTTAAACCCAAAATCCAACTCGAACCAATTTTATTTTTATTACTATTATTTTTATTATTATCATTATTATTATTATTGATTACTTATTTACCATTTACCATCATTAGTATGTAATTTGAGACCCAAATGAACACTACATCATTATCATGGTAAACTTGTGCCAATATTCTAGCCTTTGGATATTAGAATGACATATTAACATATGAGAATTTACTTATATAAAATTTTTATGCTTTACAATTTATAGTTTTTTTATTGATTTTTTGGATAAAAATTGAAAAAATAATAAACAAGTAAATTCAATAACCCGATTCGAACTAACTCGAAGTTGATCGGATTAGTTTGATTTGGATTTTGCAAAAAAAAATCATGAATCCAAACCAATTGAAAAGTGATCGGTTTAGATTCATTTTCCCCTTAAATCCAATCTGAACCGGTCCATTTATACGTCTAATCAACCCCCTTGGAGGCTGCTTGGGGTGCAGAAAGTGATGCCTTTCTAGTACTTAGTATGCGGAAAACCCATTGTTCTTTGTTGCTCCTTAGAAAAAGTAATATATATTGTTCTCAAAGAAACTTTATGAGAAGGAAAATTTTGAGTTCTGATGCTTGAGGAGATGCAAATAGTTTGTGTTGCTTGAGACAAAAGATATAGTGTATATATATAGTTGCTAAGGGCTTCTGTAACCAATTTCCTACAGAGATAATTTTTTATAATGCTGTAAGATGGGGTCCACCAAGTGAGAAGGGATCACAAGAGATCACATGGTACTGTCTTAGAGCTGTTTTTCAAAGATTAGGTAGTTGAAAAGGAGTACATGCCCCATACTTTCTGAGAAAATGGCCAACAACAGATGACCCACTTGAAGTTAGAGACATTTACATTAATGCATGGGAGAAATTAAACCTAATGCTAGTTCATGCATTGTACTATAGCTACTCCATTAGTGGGTAGACATGCTTTAGACATCTCACATGTTTCTTCAAATTGACATTGCTGATGATAATGAAATCTGCTAACCTCGATCAGGACCTGATATTGATAGCTCTGAAAATTATTGTTTGGAGGCCATTAGAGAACAAGGTAGGAACCATATTTTCAAGTACATCAGATTCTAAGCAAAACCCCATGGAATAAGGCCATATTTTTCAACCACATTTGTTCTCTTGCACACATACACATCTGATTAATTCCAAGTGGGGCAATCTGTGTTGGCCTCCACTCTATAGCAAGATGGTACTTGAGAAAGTCCTCCAAGACAACACCATGTAACCTCTTTGATGCCCTTGTCTCCCAATAATTCCTATCTCATAGCCTTCCTTGACCAATCGTTCAAGTAGCAAACAGTTTCATCTATATATATGTTCATGGTTGCAAGCATTTAGCAGCAACATAAGCCATTCACATCCTGAAGCATTAGAAATCCAAAAACTAGCATCTTGTTGGCTAGTTGGTTCTTACTTAGACCAATCTTTCCTCAACACATATACAATAATGGGTTTTCATTTAGCTGGTATCAGAAGGGCATCATCATTCACTGCAGCAAACCAAGCATCTTCAAAAGGTGTGGAGGTTCCAAAGGGCTATCTTGCAGTCTATGTTGGAGAGAAAATGAAGCGGTTTGTAATCCCTATATCACACTTAAACCAACCTTCATTTCAAGCCTTGCTAAGTCAAGCTGAGGAAGAATTCGGGTATGATCATCCAATGGGTGGTCTTACGATTCCTTGTGAAGAAAGTGTATTCTTAGATATCACTTCCCGCTTGAATGGATGCTGACCCCATGAAGATCCAAGACTTAGGCTGACTTAGGCATAGATTGCTTAACACAATTTTGGTTAACACAATTTCTTACCCATGAAGGGAATTGTAAAGTGTTAATCTGAATGAGAAATAATTAGTGTGTGTTTATCTCATTTTCCCATTTAATCTCAATCTATTATTATTTTTTCTTTATTCTTTTGTCATGAATCCATTATGATTATTTTTGGGTCAAATCCACTATGAAATTAAAAATAAATACGTGAAAGCTTAAAAATAAATTATGCAAAGATGATAATAAATTATTTTAGTAGAGAAATATGATAAAAAATACACTCCACTCAAATCTAAAATCCTATAGCTAGCGGGGCATCAATGCTTGACAAAGATAAATCCCACATGGGCACCTAAAACTATGTAGTAATTGTGGACTTTTGTCCATTTTTTTCAAAAGCTTGGAAAAGTCAAGCGTAAATTCAACAATGAGATTGAAGCTGGTTTAAAGGCAGTTCTTTTGGTAATTTCACCTGTTGATCAAAATGTCAAATAATTTGTATCAGTACTAGGTGCAGTTTTATGAGCATGTTTGTTTCATGGTACCTGCTATGATTAAGGTAACTGTGGTATGAGTCTTATGATCCTTATCCTAAAAAAAGAAGGAATTTAATGCATATAAAAAGAGGGATTATCGTCCCAAAATGTTTATACGGTTGGATTAAAAGTCCCTACCTTAGTCCGAGATCCAAGCTCTCAGTTTAAGTTTTAAAACTAAGGATAATAGAACAACTGTTGGCAAATCATTGGATGTGTGTGCATGCATGGGGACTCTTCTTGTCTTTCTACCATAATGGGCAGAATATCTTCTATTAATGTTATGAAATTCAGTCAGGGCAATAGCATAGTTGTGATAAAATCCATGTATTGCTGCTATTGAATAAGCAACTAATAATCCTTGTGATGGCACTGCATGATTAATAAGAAAATGGAAGAATCAGTGACCCTTGAGAAATAGGGATGACTCTACGGTGATGACTGAATGGGAAGGAGCGCCAAATTAACAGGAACAAAATCATTCTGAGTTGCTGAAAGCTGGAACTATAATAACTTCATATATTATAGAAGCATCTAGCAAGATATGGATAAGACTTTCAATACACAGGTGTATTTTGTTCCATGTTCGGCTCAAGGACAAAGAAGGAAGCACAATAGATTGCCAGTAATGGCCATTATCGAGTTTGTTCAAAATTTCCAAGACAATTACTTATCTTAATCCTTATCAAAAGCTTATAGCTTACAGGTACATATTAACTAAAACTTGATAATATATGACACTGCTTCATAAATTTGAATTCATTTAGATTTGACACAAGAAAATTTTTTTGAACGATATCTAGTCAAAGCTTTCTCATTCAAGTAATTTTTTTTCCATTTCGAAAGGAATGATACAAGGAAGAAACAAAAATGGAGAATCTTTAAAATAAAAGAAAGTGCCTTCTGTACAAATTTGTCTCAACTAATCTATTTCTCCATTAGCATGGTTTACAGAACACTCAACTGAGAGGCGAGGTTTAGGAACTCATCCTCCCTGCATGGAATTGTGAGAACACCATTTGGATGATTATAACCAAATTCTTCTTTTGCTTGGCTTAGTAATTCTTGAAACAAAGGTTGGTTCAAGTATGAAATGGGAATCACAAACCGCCGCATTTTTTCTCCCACATAGACTGCAAGATAATCTTTTGGGACATCAACCCCCTTGAAGGTTGCTTGGGTGTAGAAATGATGCTTTTCTAATACCTGGTATGCGGAAACCCATTGTTCTTTGTTTTCTCCTTAGTGAAAGAAACTTGTATGAGAAAGAAAATTTTGAGTTATGATACTTGAGGAGATGCAAGTGATTCGTGTTGCTTGAGAACACAATATATAATGCATATATATAGTTGCTAAGGGCTTCCATAAATCAATTTCCTAAAGAGATAATTTTTTATGGGGCTGTGAGATGGGGTCTACCAAGTGACAAAGGATCACAAGAGATCATATGACATTGTCTTAGAGGTGTTTTCAAAGAGTAGGTGGTTGAAAAGAGTACATGCCCCACTTTCTGAGATAATGGCCAACAAATTACCCACTTGAAGTTAAGACATTTACATTATCACATGGGAGAAACCTAATGCTGATTCATGCATTCATTGCATTGTGCTGGAAGTGGGTAGACATGCTTTAGACATCTCACATATTTCTTAGATTGACAATGCTGATGATAATGAAATCTGCTAAACTTGAGCAAGACCTGATCTATTGCTCTAAAACATAGTGTTTGGAGGCAAGAAGAGAACCAATATGTACCACATTTTTCAAGTACATCAGATTCTAAGCAACACCCCGTGGAATTTGCAAACTATGGGCAACATGATCCAATTAGACTTCTCTTGTACACATTCATCTGATTAATTCCAAGTGGGGTAGTATGTGTTAGCCTCCACTGTAGGATTATCATCAGAAACGCGGAAGCGTATGGAGACGCGACGTCAAAATGAACCTTCATTGTTTTGATTACCTGGAAGGACAAGTGACCGAAAGCTTCACGATCGGTATAATCCGCTCTTGCAGATCTTCCAGACTATCTCTCGAGGGGATGGAGTGGCTGTGTAACCGTAGATGATGACAACCTACTTAGGTGTCTGTTTCTGATGAAAAACACTTAGTGAGGCACAAGGGTGAAAAGATTAGTTTATATATGCTGAAGTCCAAGACCTAACCTAAGCCACATGGGCCATATTCTTGGGCTTTAATCTCACTAAAGTCTTATTGGACTTAAGTGACTAAAGAGCATATAACCCAACAATCTCACTTGCTCTTTATACAAACTTGAGTTCATAAACCCAAGATCATGTATCCCATAAGCCATCATCATCTGATAATATACCCATCCCTTATCTCAAGCTAGCCTGGGATCTACCATTGTCATTTATCAAGGCTCCTAATAATCTACAAAAGATTATCTAATTCAGTGCTACTCTAAAAGCCCGAACGTGAACTCCAAGAATAATGACATTTATAACATGAATATGCATCGCCCCTTTATAGAATGTCTATAATTGATTGACTAGTTTTCTGTTACCCAATCAATTATTTATTTCCTTGTATTGATAGTTTCTCTAATGGATTACATGCACTGGCCAAGTGTCTTCAATATCCAAGTACCAAAACATATCAAGGGGACATTTCCTATAAATTCCATGTTGTTTATCTCATAAACACCAATAACCAAATAGTTTCAATCCCAAAATACCGGGTTATTGGCCATCATAGATTGAACCTCACCCGTTGGTAAATCAAAGAATGAAATCTATTCGACTACTTATTTAAAATAAACTCAGGATTAAGAGCAACTACATAACTATAGTTATCTGGAGATTTGATTCCTTATGACAGAAAGAACAACTTTAATCAAATCTCTCCTTGATCCATTCAATGTAAGTATTAACTCACACCAATATTTAAAATGATTCGGACAAAATCATCTCATAAATATTGCAGCCTAAAAAAAATGCCCAACTTTATTTAATAGCTGTGAACCTATTCATCAATTGTGAGAACCTATGACCATGTCCTCCATGAACATATCCATATGATCATATACTTCACAATTGATCCGGAACCTTGTGTTTGTAAATAGTGTGCGGAAAAAATGAATAATACCTCATTTATAACATTCAGAAAAAAATACAATGTCATAATGTCTTGCTCAAAAGGCACAAAATAACAAAGTGAAATAACAACTTCCTAAAGCTATAGCAAATCTGGAATCCTCCTAAGACCCATAGATGTAACATGCCTCTCGAACACACGTTCAGCAAACTCTTAGTAAAAGGGTCAGCAAGGTTCTCGTCAAATGCTATTTGACTACCATGTATCTCTCTTTCAATTATATCTCGGATCAAGTGGTACTTCCTCTCTATGTGCTTTTGTCTTTTGTGACACCTTGGTTCCTTGGCTGTGCTCCTGACCCACTGTTATCACGGTAAAGTGTGATGGGACGACTAACACCTGATATCACTTGAAATCCGTAGGAACTTCTTTAACCATGCGGCTTCCTTTGGCCTGGGAGCAAGCTCATACTCAGCCTCTCTGGTAGAGCCACATGATTGTTTGACACTCCTCCAACAAATGGCCCAGCCATTAAGAGTGAACACATACCCAAGGTGGATTTTCTTGAGTCAATGTCTCCTTGGAAATCTGAGTTCTGTATAACCAATGGTTTCAAGACTCCACTAGAATAGACCAACATATAATCTCTCGTTCTCCTAAGGTACTTGAGTATATGTTTAACCGCTATCCGTGTTCTCTCCAGGATTAGATTGGTACCAGACTTTCTCCACTGCATAGCAGATCTGTCTAGTGCACAGCATAGCATACATAAGGCTACCCTCCTGAAGCGTAAGGTATCCTACTCATCCGTTCTCTGCTAGGAGTTTTAGAATGCTCCTTAGAGAGATGAATCCCATGCCTGAAGGGTAAAATCCCTTCTTGGAATTCTCCATGCTAAACTGGCAAGTATTTTGTCAATGTAATTAGCCTGAGATAATGCCAATACCCTATTCTTCCGTCTGCAAGAGCTTAATACCAAGAATATAATTGGCTTCCCCAGGTCCTTCATATCAAAATGCTTGCTCAGCCAGGTCTTTATGCCTAATAATACCTTCGTATCATTTCAAATAAGGAGTATATCATCCACATAAAGTACAGAAAGATCCTGCGTTTCCTTGGATCCTTTTATACACACGGCTCATAGGACTTTTCTCAAAACCATAAGACTTAATGGCTTGATCAAACCTGATGTTCCATGATTCTGGACGCTTGCTTAAGTCCATAAATGGACCTTTGCAACTTGCATACCATGTTCTCTTGCCCTTTGGCTATGAACCCTTTTGGTTGCTGCATATAGATATCCTCTTCCAAATTTTCATTTAGAAAAGCAGTTTTGACATCCATTTGCCAAATCTCATAATCAAGATTTGCTGACAGAGAATCCGATGGACTAAGCATGGCAATGGCGAAGGTTTCTTCATAATCCACACCTTCTATTTGGGTGTACCCTTTCGCCACCAATCTAGCTTTGAAGGTTTCAACCTTCCCGTCTAATCCTCTCTTTCTTTGTAGATCCACTTACACCTAATGGGTCTTACCCTTTGGTGCATCTACAAGAACCAAACTGAGTTGGAATACAAAAATCCATTTCACGATTCATAGCCTCAAGCCATTCCTGAGCATCAACATCCCTAGTGCCTCGTCATAACTCGTGGGATCATCATCTTCTTCAATGATGACATCCTAGACGATTCACCCAACAAGAGAAATCTTGCGGGTTGAATCACCACTACGAGTTTGCCGCACTTGTTGTTGTGCATTTAAGGGGGATCCAAAATTAATGAGGACCCTCATTAGAGGATTAACCAATTCATGATTTTGTTGTTCTTCCATAAGCGGTAGCTATCTCTCCAGGTTCCACTTTTGTTCATCATGCTTGAACCTCTGACTTCTAATCTCTTCTGTGTGTGTTCAACATCAGGTATATTTTCCCTCTTTGAACAACCAGGGACAAAAGCTGAAGGCTGCACGAGGTTGAGGTGAAACTTGATCTGAGACTAGCTCATCAAGAATAACCTTACTCCTAGGCTTATAATTTGCCATATAGTCCTTCTCTAAGAAAGTTGCATGTGTGCTCACTATAACCTTCTTTCCTTCGACTATAAAACAACCAACCTCTGGTTCCTTTAGGATAGCCTATAAATATGCATACTTTTTACAAGTCCATCTTATTTGGCTTTGGTTGTAAGACATGTGCAGGAGCACCCAAACCCGAATATGGTTTAAGGTGGGCTTACGCCCTTTCCATAATTCTATTGGTGTCTTTGAAACGACTTGGATGGAGCTAAGTTCAATAGATACATAGCAGTTTCTAAGGCATATCCCAGGAATGAATCAGAAGAGATGAATAGCATTGATCTTGCCATTTCTAAAAGGGTTCTATTTCTCCTTCAGCAACTCCATTTTGGGGTGTCCCTGGAGAAGATAATTGTGAAACTATCCCTCTTTGGTCAGGTAAGACTTGAACTCTCCGATAGGTATCACCCTTAGTAAGGGAAGAGTCTTAATTTGAACACCAAGATGCTTTTCTGCCTAACCTGAACTCTTGGAATTTTCCAAAAGCTTCAGACTTGTGACGCATCAGGTACACATGTCCAAATCTAGAGTAATCATCAGTAAATGTGATAAAACATCTAGCCCCTGGCCTGGACATTTATTGGTCTACATACATCAGTATGTACCAATTCCAAGCTGAAGTGTGGCACGATTTCCCTTGGCCTTGAAAGATCTCTTAGTCATTTTACCCTCTAAACAAGATTCACTGGTAAGGTTCAAATTCAGGGATTTTAAAATCCCACTATTGACCAAACCTTGTATCCTGTTAGAGTTAATATGACCCAATCTCAAATGCCAAAGATAAGTTTCATTGAAAACTTTTCTTTTCTTTGATGAATGAACATGCTCAACATCTCCTAATTCAACATGATTAATTTCATACACAACTAAGGAAATAAAGACCATTAAACATTACACGGAACAAATAAAAGAAGATGGACTTCTTATTGAAGCTGAGAATTAATAAATGTCAAACCATGTTTAACTAAACAACTAACAGAAATTAAATTCCTCTAAAAATCGGAATATATAAACGGTCTTCTAAAACCAAAGTTCTGCAATTATCAAAAGATAAAATAACTTGTCCCATGCTAGTCAACACAAGTTCCCATTTCCAAGCTTCAAAACTCTTTGTCCTTCACTTCCAGGCAAGCTATGTTTGAACCACTGCAAAGAGTAACAAACATGGTTAGTGGCTCCTGAATCAATGATCCATTTATCATTGTAATTCTCCACTAAACAAGCCTCAATCACATGTAAATTACCCATACCTGGTTTATTCATACGTGGGCAATTTTTCTTCCAATGCCCCTTTTGTCCGCACTTGAAGCACTTGCCTTTTGGGCTTCATTGCAAGTGGTTTGGCACTGGAACTCCTGATTTCTTCTTTTTCTTGTTTTTGTTCCTTCCCTTGGGTTTCCCCTTAGGTTTCACAGAACTCTCACCAAGCAAAAAATACATCCCTTGACTAGAGGTGTTAGACTTCTAAGCTCATGCATCAGCTCAGTAAGGTCAAGATTCATCTTATTCATATTATAATTCATCTTGACTTTGAAGTATTCGGCGGTGATTGCAAGAGAAGGTCAACTTTTACTTCTTGTTCAAATTTGACCCCATGGTCTTCAGCCTTCTTGAAGTTTGCTATCATTGTCAGACAATGATCCCCACACTTCCTCCAGGACATCACTGTCTTGGTGGCTCATTAGCGCATTCTGCCTGGCAAAGCCTAGATGTAGCAAACATGCCATCAAGAGTTTGGAGCATATTTGCTCCACTCTCAATCATGCTCACTTGCTCCTGAAGGTGACTGGCGAGACTAGCTAATATAAGGCGAAGCCACATTTGCCTTCTCCCATTTTTCCTTCTCCTGAAAACGTGCCTTTGTTGCCTCAGGCGCATCTTCGCAGGTTGCCTGGCATAGGGGTAGTTAGAACAAAGTTGAGCTTTTCATATTGAAGAACAATATCCAAATTAGTTTTCCATTGTTTGTAGTTTGTACCATCCATAGGTTTTTGGCTCAAGATAGTAGCTAAAGGATTGAATGAAGACATTTTTCTGAAAACAATGAAAAAACACACTAATTACAAACTAGAATAACAACAAACGATATAGCGCTAGTAGATTCTAATAACTACTACTTGTTTATTGTATAACAATCCATTAGTTATCTTTACAAGGCTTACGATGGGCAAGATACTTGTAAAACTAATATTGTTATTTTGGGCCTTCAGTTCCATTGCAGAGCCTCGATGGGAGGGTTAACAATTTTACCAAAGTTGAATGTATTTAACCATTGTTTACTTTCAAAATTATCTTTAGCGTCTAAGTGTTGCGCGATGGGCCGTACAAAACTTTACTAAAATTTTGAAAAAATATTAAGGTTTAATCTAGCGAAATCGATTATCCTTATCCATGGGCTTCAGCGATAACCATTTCACTAATAAACCCACAATTGGAGCCCGAGGTTTAATACTTTTAAAAAAATTTAAACCTTCACCCATTCAATTTTTTTTAAGTTTAGAATTTTCCAATTTCCAAAAAAAATGTTTCATTCGAAAATAATTTTTGTTTGATTTCAAAAACTATGTAAGTAGGTGTAGCCGATGAACGTGCATCACCTAACTTAACGTAATTTTGAAAACATTAAGGTCCTAAAATCTGGTCACTTCACGGCGTGTGCTCACACAATCATGATACATGATTGTTGTATGCAGCGTGTGTTATTCCATGACCATTTTAGAAAACCCACAAAATTATATTTTCAAGAAACAATTTTCTCTTAGGAAATTATCTGATTATTTGTCTAGATTTTAATTCCACAATAAATTAATCCCATTATTAATCTTGATTTCTTACGAAAATCATAATAATTGATAATTAATCTAGTGAATAACTTAAAATTTAAATAATCGCGCATAATAACTATATATTAGTCGTATCATGACAAAAGTTATTATGCATATATGACATGTGATTATGCAACAATATGGCACCATTCTATTCTATATGGCATGTTATTACAAACATCATGTTAATCGCACATATAATTCATACAATTCAATAAAAGCAATAAATAATTAAACAAATAACTTTAATCCATGGTTTTCCTAAAAAAAAATAATAATAATAATAATAATATTACAACTTTGGAATTCCTCTTTCGTACCCACAATGTCTGCCTCAAGCCCCTTTAGGGTATCCATGGGCCCAAAAGCCCAAAAAACCCAATCTTGGCGAGAAACCCTAGGACACGAAAAGGAACCCTAGAAACAGCGCCGTATTCGACTTCGTCTCAAGCACAAAACTCAGGGGAAGGACCGCCATGAGGAGACGAGAACGCCGCCGAAACACCCAAAAGGGTGTCCCGCGCCCTCACGCGCGGCTCCACTCCGGGCGGTGAAGGCCACTCTCAGCCGCTTGTGGCGGCGCGTGGCGCGCGGGCATCCCCCGGCCACCCATCAATTTGTTCGTCTTTCCGTCTTTCCAACCATATATGGATCATCCACTTCTGAGATCCATAGGTCCACGAAAGTCTTCGAAGTGTTGATTGCTCATCTTTTTCGTTGTTTCTCGATCTTGAACTTTTACAGAAATTTGAAAAATACATAGGAAAATGCGAAAAACATAAAATAAAGCAAGGAGGAAACCTAATCATATGGGATTAGCCTCCTTGTTACAACCAAGAGAAACACAAGAGAATCTAACCATGGATTAAAGCGATTAACCAATTAAAAATTAAGACTTTTACCAAATATGAACTATAAGCGAATAAATAACATGAAATAAATAACAAATACAAATAAGGTGCCATATTTTTCAAAAAAAATTTAGAAATAAATCACATGAAATATAAATAATATCAAAACTGGTTCTTTTCCTCATCGCAATTCCTCTGATACCAATTGTAGGATTATCAAGAGCGCGGAAGCGCATCGTCCGACGCGACGTAGGAAAAATAGAACATTCATTGTTTTGATTACCTGGAAGGGCAGTGAAGGAAAGCTTCACGATCGGTAGTAATCCTCTTGCGATCTTCCAGACTATCTCTCGAGGGGGATGGAGTGGCTGTGTGGGCAGCGTTAGATGATGACTATAAGTGTTATGCTTAAAAAAACACTTAGTGAGGCACAAGGGTGAAAAGATTAGTTTATATATCCTGAAGTCCAAGACCAACAAGCCACATGGGCCATATTGTTCTTGGGCTTTAATCTCACTAAGTCTTATTGGACTTAAGTGACTAAAGAGCATATAACCCAACATCCACTCTGTAATGGGGACTTTGAATTATCTACTATAGCAAGATGGTACTTGAGAAAGTCCTCTAAGACAACACCATGTAACCTCCTAGATGCCCTTGTCTCCTAATAGGTCCCATGATTCCCATCTCATAGCCTTCCTCCACTAATCATTCAAGTAGAAAACAGTTTCTTACATATCCTGTCTTCTATATATATTCATGGTTGTAAGCATTTAGCAGTAACACAAGTCACTCACATCCTGAAGCATTGAAAATTAAAAAACTGTGCATCGTATTTACAACTCAATTCTTAGACCAGTCTTTCCTCAATACAAACAACAATGGGCTTTCGTTTAGTTGGTCTCAGAAAGGCATCATCATTTAGTGCAAACCAAGCATCTTCAAAAGCTGTGCCAAAGGGCTATCTTCCAATCTATGTTGGAGAGAAAATGAAGCGGTTTGTGATCCTTATATCACACTTAAACCAACCTTCATTTCAAGCCTTGATAAGTCAAGCTGAAGAAGAATTCGGGTATGATCATCCAATGGGTGGTCTTACAATTCCTTGTGAAGAAAGTGTGTTCTTAGATATCACTTCTCGCTTGAATGGATGCTAACCCTGTGAAGATCTTACACTGACTTAGACATAGATAGCTTAACACAATTTTTGTTAACAAGTATTTTCGCCATTTTTTTTTTGTTATCCTACCAGGGAATTGTAAAAGTGTTAATCTGAATGAGCAATACATGAAAATTGTTTATCTCATTTTCCCCTTAAATCTCATTCTACTATGATTTCCCTTTTTTTCTTATTTTGTCGTGAATCCATTATCTGAAATTCAAAGGCATTAATAAGCTGAACTGCTTGTAGGGCCCTGGGTTACCACAGGCCACTTTGCTTTTATCTATCTTTGAGATCTTTGTGAACCCTCTCCAATAATTAGTACAGGATATTCACTAAAATATGAGAAATGATCCTTTGACATCCGTAGGTGTACAAGATTGGGTTACAGGTAATGTGAGATGAGTAATGAAAAGAGAATAAGTTGGGAAATAAATAAATTGTGGCCATGTATATTGTGAGTGGGGTGTTTGAGTGTTTAAGATAGTTGGGTGTTAAAATAACAAAACTCCTAAAATATGGCCTCATGACATGACAATTGAGATTGAAGCTTATCCATGTTATGAAATAAAGGATGAGCCCACGGGAAAGTAGGAAGTTGTAATCAATAATTTAATATATCTGCTGTATATTTAGCCACAACCACTCGTTGTCATGGTAATATGATATGATGGATTCAGTTGTTTCCTGATATAAGCTTCTGGCAACTAATGGTCCCATTTCCTTGTGGTAACTGTTTTATCAACTTTGAGTCGAGTAGCATCTTCACATGAGCATGTTACTTGGTTTGAGGACCACATCAAATGATATGCCAGTGACTGTTTCTTTACTGACCACAAAACCATTTGAAGAAACTGTAATCCACATGTTCATTGATTTATTTCCTTCTATTCAGGAATTTTTGTTTAACAAATCAAATAATCTTTAGGTCTTCATAATATAGAGATTGAGGGCTAGCTACCTGTATAACATAGCTTTCATGAGAATATAGAAGCCAAAACCATTATCTATTACCTATTTTTGAATTTAAACACTCTGATCTTTCTTGGTAAACTACATTGGTTCTGACAAGAATATAAGGAACGGAAAAGATCAAAAGTTTTTCCAAATGGAGAATATAATGAAATGAAACCAATTTGCAAAATATCAGTTACAACTTATAACTCACCTTTTTCTCTCTCAATTTTCTTTTGGTCAAAACAGTACATGAGAAGACAATTGAAGCTGGTTAAAGGCAGTTCACTTGGCGATTTCACCTTTTGATCAAATCATTGGATAATTTGTCAGTACAATTAAGGTACAGTTTTCTGAACATGTTTGTATCATGGTAGATGATTATATGACTAATGTAACTGTTGTATGAATCTTATCCGAGAAAAACAATGAATTCAATACATATAACTTGATGTACTTCTATTAGTGTTGCAAAGAACTTGATGCACATTAACACTGGCTCGTGATCATGTATTGAATGTTATTATGTTAGTTCTCTTTGTGACACCATTTTTCAAAGCTATCACTGGGGTCTTGCTCATGCATGCAGATGTCCTTAATTTCAAGTGGGTAATTTTTAGGCTTGTTATTCTGCTCGGATAGGCATTGCAAAATCATTCATTAGGAATTTAGGTTCATGATATGAAATCTGCACGAGGAAATAAAAGATAGAAAATTATGTGTTTGGTTGAGGTAATAATAGGGAAAAAAATTTTCTACACGAGCTATATGCGGGCTTTTATTTTTTAAAAAATGATTAATTGCAACTTTCCATATTTTAAACATTATGTATCTGTATATGCTACTTTTTTTCTTCTTCTCTTAATTCAATACGATTAACATAGAGCCGAAAATTTCAAAAAAAAATTGTCAAGCATAATACATTGAACTATAGGCCGTATTATATTGCATGCATTGCATGTCGCTGACAATGTGAGTTCCAAGGCCTAATTTATGGACTGCAGTGGGCTGAAAATTGGGCCCTAGAACTCTGTAAAAGGAAACGGCTGACGCGAGTAAGGGACCACAAATCATTGTCATAATTTCTAGAGAGAGAAAATTAGTGAAAAGTAGAGAGATAGTTAGTGAGAAATTGAGAGTAAAAGTAGAGAAGGGCGTAGTAAAAGCAAGAAGGCTTCACTGGTAACAACATCTACCGTCGCGAAAATACGAACACGTCTTAACAAATCGCGATACATAAATAATTTCCTAGTCTAGTTCAACTTCAATATTTTAATTTTTTTTAGTTTAAATATTTAGTATACACATTAAATATAAATGGATTTACTAATATATTTTAGTTTATGTATTTTTAATTTTGTTTTTTTTGTTACAAGTTTTAATTTTGTTTAGTCTAGAGATTTAATTTTTATTTATTTTAAAATATAGGTTTAACTATAATTTAATTAATTCACCTTAGTTTAGAAATTTAAATTCAATGCAATAGATATACATTTTAAATTTACTTTAGTTTATATTATATATGTTTATTTTTAGTTTATATATCAATAGTGTAGTTTATGTTAGGGACTAGTTTATAAATTTTTAATTTTGTTTAGGCTAGAAATTTTAATATAAACATTTTATTTGAATAATCGACTCATTATACATTTATTTAGTTTAGTTTATATTATATATGTTTATTTTTCAGTTTATAAATTTAGTTTTGTTTTGGTTAGGGACTACTTTCTACATTTTAAATTTTGTTTAGTTTAGAAATTTTAATATAAAAATTTTATTTGAATAAATAGACTTGTAAGGGATTTAGTAATTTAGTTTAGTTTATATTATACACGTTTATTTTTAATTTATAACTTTAGTTTAGGATTTTCATTTAATTGCTAGCCGTATTATGTGCATTTGTTTTGCAGTAAATTAGGCTAGTAGTTGGCTGAATATTGTGCTTTGAATATGCCTAAACTTGCCCACGATTTACGGCTAGCACCTAACAGTATTGTGCATGAATTTTTTTTTATTATTTTCGGCTACGTATTGGCCGTATTGTATTTAAAAAAAATTGTATATTGGTAAATAATGTTTGAAATCATGGAAAGTATAATTCATTTTTTTTTTGATAAAAAAACTGCTAGATACGCAAGATAAATGAACATTAGGAAATGAACATAAAATGAGATAAGGTAATATACAACAATTTCAACCATGTATACAGTAGGTCACACATTATAGATAAATCAAACTCAAATCCAAACTAACATAAAATGAGCTAAGGTAATGTTTGGAATATAGTTATCAAACCTGGCACGAGTTTCATCATTGGCCAGTCCTGACGTGAATCGAAACTGAGTTTCAATTGGTTTGATCCTTTGAAGAAACAATGCTCCAAATTCTCAAAAATTTCATTGCTACGATTCAAACCCTTCTCCACATAATATGTAAGCATGCTTTTCTACTATCAAACTAACTTGATGTTATGTGTAAAAAATAATATACATTACATATCTACTTGAATTAAATTATATTTTTATATATTTATTTAATTAACTTCACTTCAACTAGTGGCTACTGATTGAATTAATGACTGTGATTTAGTTAACTTAAGTTGATCATGGATTCAAATTTAATAACTATAAATTGAAATGATTAAGATTATAAAATGATTTGATTTATAAGTTTAATCATATGTTTGGAATGATTAAATAAAATAGGAATTGAATTGATTTAAAAGTAAATTTTTATGTTTAAAATACAATTTTGATACTATATTTAAAAATAGATTTATTATTTAAAATTGATTATATTCTGGTAATTTTCTTTTTAGATTTTAAAATTATTTGTATTTGGTATTGATAGCTATTAGTGCCATTAAATTACATATCACTCACAATATTTTTAATAATAATAAGGATGAAAAAGATAAAATGCCGCGAAAATATAAAGTGAAAAAATGAAAGTTTAAAGAAGAAAATAAAGTGAAGTACAAGTAAATATAATTAAAAAGGGGGCATGGCAGGTAAACATAACAGAAACAAAGTGAGTTTGCATATATTTAATGATTTTACAATAATCAACGAAACTAAATAAATAAGCATGTTCCACTTTTGCATGAAAGCAAAGGGAAAACAATCTTTCTACTGAATGTACTATTGTACTCTACAAAATTGTTTGATTTGAGCTAATGTTTGTGTTATGTCAGTCTCTTTGTTTTTCCTGATGAACCATTCATTCAAGCCATAACTGATATGATATCTAAGAACACATCTTCTCTGCATGGAATTGTGAGGCCACCCATTGGATGATCATATCCAAATTCTTCTTCTGCTTTACTTAACAACTCTTGAAATGAAGGTTGGTTCAAGAACGCTATTGGAACTATGAACCTCTTCATCTTTTCTCCTACATACACCGGAAGAGACCCTTTTGGAACTCCTCCACCCTTTGAAGCTGTTTGTGTAGCTCTTCTAACACCAGGTAAACGAAAGCCCATGGTTTCTTCTTTGTTACTCCACACACACAACTATAGAATGATCTCAAAGTAACTTGTATCAGAAACGAGTGTTTCAAGTCTAATTGTACATATTTGAGAATGCAATGATGAGTATATATAGAATTATAGATCAATAGGATACTTGTGTGGATACCCTTCTCTACGGATTTGAATGGTTAATGTGCTGTTTGATGGGGTCTACTGGTTTAGTGAGTGACGAGGACTCATGAACCATCATCACATGGTGTTGTCTTGGAGGCCTTTAACAAGAACTACTAATGATTTTGGAGTAAATGTCCACCATGTGGAAGATTTGGCAACACAATCACTGCTTGAAAATGAAAGAGATTTGTAGAACCTAATTGTTGCTTAACCAATGCAATGCCCTGCCTCTTATGCTCAAGACATGCTCTAGACATCTCACATTCCAAAATATCACTCGAGTCTTGCTCAAGGCTTACAAATTTCATAATTTGTCACTCTGGAATTAGTTGGCATGTGCATGTCAGCAGCATTGTCAATCTGAAGAAAAATATATGAGATGTCTAAAGCATGTCCACTAATAGATTACCTATGGTGCAATGCCTGAACTCACATCAGATGTCATGCAAATGTCCTTAATTTCAAGTGGGTCATCTGTTGGCCATTATGTCAGAAAGTGGGGTATGCTCTCCTTTTCAACTTCAATTCCTAATCTTTGAAAAACACTTCTGAGACAATGCCATGTGATCTCTTGTGATACCTTGCCACCCAGTAGACCCCATTATTTACTCCTATCGAAAATTATTTCTTCAGGAAATTGGTTTATAGAAGCTCTTAGCAACTATATATATACACTACTTCTTGTGTTCTCAAGCAACACAAATCATTTGCATCTCCTGAGATCAATACAAGTCTGCTGAGAGCAACACAAATAATTTCTCATACAAGTCTCTTGAGATCAATATATTGTTTTCTGTGAGAAGCAACAAAAAACAATGGGTTTCCGCATCCCAAGTATTAGACGGGCATCACTTTCTACAAACCAAGCAAGTTCCAAGGGGTTTGAAATTCCAAAAGGCTATCTTGCAGTGTATGTGGGAGATAAAATGAGGCGGTTTGTGATTCCTATATCATATTTGAACCAACCTTCATTTCAAGAATTACTAAGTCAAGCAGAAGAAGAATATGGATATGATCATCCAACCGGTGGTCTCACAATTCCATGCAATGAGGATGAGTTTCAAAACATCACTTCTCGTTTGAATGGGCTGTAGATCATGCCAATGGAGACAAATAGATTAGTTGAGATAAATTTGTACAGAAGGCACTTTATTCTCTTGTGAAGACTTTCCATTTTGGTTTCTTCCTTGTACCATTCTCATGGAAGTGTAAAAATTTTATTTGAATGGAAAGTTATGACAAAACATTGTTACAACAGCACTTTTAGCTTATGTTAAAACCCAATGAATTCTATTATATGTACTATAATTATCAAATTTCAGTTTAAGCGTATTAGCCTATTAGTGATACATTCACAATTCTCTTCTTTCGAGTTCCGGAGACAGAAACTCCAATGGACTAATAACTAATTAAATGATACAATGAACTAGTGAATCAATTGTCCTGTTTAGCACTAGGTAACCGTTGGCTAATTAACTAACTAATGAATTAATAGTAGGGATTAGAAGCAATATTTTTTATGAGATGATGGGCATTATTACTTCCCTACTTTACTTCAATCTACATCTTTGTGCCAATCATGAAATACATTAGTTCAGAAATAGCCTTTCCAATGTTCCTAGATTCTTCAATAATATATGTGGCTCATTTAGTTCCGGCTTTCAGCACCATAGAATAGATATCTTCTCTTAGTTTTGTCCTCCTTCCCGTTCTATTATCACCGCAAATTATTCCCATTTCCTTAGCAAAGTTGATTCTTCTATTTTACTAATCATGCAGCACAATTGAAAAATATTAGTTGTTTCTATAATTTCATGAAACATCATATATAACTCCACGTGCTGCCAACTTGCCAACAAATTTACTGCTTAGATGTTATAGAAGATGATACTCCAAGCTAATTTAATCCAGATAGGTTCATGGCATTTGAGAAGTTCTGAAACCTAATTATTTTTCCATGCAGAGCAAATCATCTCAAGCAACCAGCATCAGTACGAGGTGATGTTAGTCATTTTATAGTGGAATATGTTGTGAAATGGCGGGTAAAAGACAAAGGAGCATAAAAATAAATATGAAAGCGTAAAATAAATGACCTAAATTTATGTGGTTCTAAGCCGATGTTAAACCGATAACCAAATATTTTATTATGAAAATATGAGATACAAATGGTTACACTCCACTCAACCCAAATTCTAAATACACAGAATATCTTACGGTATTTTTCATGCATGTATCCTCAACTTACAAAAGAGAAGAATTTAGAAGTTTAACTCTTCTGTATCACAAAAATGAGAAGATGGTAGATTTGTTGGTGCTTAGAGTTGGTGAACAAGGCTTATATATGCTTATAGAATCAAAGACGTCCAAGGATATAAAATTTTTCTCTGGTATGTACCGAACATCAGTCAATGTTCTCACAACTTCATCATGCATCTTGATTTGGATTGTTCAATACGATGACCTTACAGGGCATATGCATTTAGGGCATATGAGTGAAACAGAATGTCAATTTTGAGCAAGCACGGCTTGCTAGGTGATCGCAAAATTGGGAAGCTTGACTTTTGTGAACACTGTATTTCAGGAAGCATATCAGAGTCAAGTTCAACATTGCTATCCACAGGACTAAGGGCAAAATGGATTACATCCACTCTGACTTATGGGGCCTTGCGCTTGTTCCATCAAAAGATAGTGCTAGATATCTATTGACATTTATTGATGATTTTTTGAGAAAGATATGCGTTTATTTTCTTATACATAAGAATGATGTGTTTCATACTTTCAAGAAATGAAAAATGCTTATTGAGAACCAAACTAGCAAGAAAATCAAGCGCCTCCAAACATATAGTGCTTTGGAGTTTTATGAAGGTCAATTCAATGATTTATGAGAAAATGAAGGCATAGTAAGACATTGTCCTGTGCTAAAAATTCTGCAACAAAATGGAGTAGCAAAATATATGAACAGAACTCTTTGGAGAGGGCTCACCATATGCTCTTCAATGCTGGTTTGTCTCTAGAATTTTGTGCTGAAGTTGTCAATATGACTTGCTATTTGGTGAATCGGTTTTCCATCAACTGATCAATTTGAAAACTTCTATTGAGGTATGGTTTGGTGCTCCTGCTGATTATTTGAATCTAAGAATTTTCGATTGTCCTACATATACTCATATTGATTATGGAAAGCTTGAGCGAAGGCTGCAAAAATGCATATTTCTAGGATATGCAACTGGGTGAAGGGTTATAGATTATGGTGTCCAGAACCTAAGTTATCCAAATTCATAATCAAAAGATGTCAAGTTCAATGAGTCATCCATGCTTCATCCGAACAAGGAGATTGGTGATGTAGAAAAAGACCAAGATGTTAGCAAGTAGGTGGAGTTTGAAGCTGACCACCAAAGCAGATGGAACGAGATGCCTCTAACCAGTCCACGCAAGAAGAAGAACAAGATGTTGTTGATGCTGGAGATGCACAACAACAGTTGTAGCATTATAGCCTTACTAGAGACGAGAAAAGAGGCAAATAAACCCACCATAGAGGTATGGTCATCCAAATATAGTCTCTTTTGCATTATTGGTAGAGAGGATATGGAATCAGGAAGATCCTACCACATATCATGAGGCTATCTCTAGTGATAAATCTGCACAATGGATTACTGCGATGAGTAAAGAAATGAAGTCACTTTATAAGAATCGGACTTGGGAGTTAGTGAAACCGCCTAAAGGATATAAAGTCATTAGTTGCAAATGGATCTTCAAGAAAAGGAAGGATCTCATGGAGTTGAACCGTCTCGATACAAAGCACATTTAGTTGCAAAAGGTTTTAGCTAAAGGGAAAGAATAAATTTCAATGAAGTATTCTCTCCTGTTGTGAGAGCTTCATTCCTGTTGCTCACTATGGTTGCACTTTGACTTAAAGCTTGAACAACTTGATGTTAAGACAACTTTTCTTCATGGTGAACTTGAAGAACAGATCTACATGCAGCAACCAGAAGGTTTCATTTTTCAAACCAATGAGGACCATGCTTGTCTCTTAAAGAAGTCATTATACGGCTTAAAGCAATCTCCTCGCCAATGGAATAAGAAATTTGATACTTTCATATTAGGTCATGGTTACTTGAGGAGTGACTATGACTGTTGTGTTTACTATAGGAAGCTCTCAGATGGTTCGTTTATCTACTTGTTACTCTATGTTGATGACATGCTTATTTGAGTATGTAGAGATCAAGAAGTTGAAAGAGCAACTCAATGGTGAATTTGAAATGAAAGACTTGAGTGTGACTAAGAAGATTTTGGGTATGGAAAGTCACAAGGATTGGCATGCTGGAAAATTGTATTTGTCTAGAAGAAGTATATTGAGAAAGTACTTGAGCGCTTTGGAATGCAAAATGTAAAGCTTGTGAATATCCGTTTGCAGCCCATTTTAGATTATCAGCCACACATTCGCCATAGTTAAAGAGGAGGAATAAATGCCACATGTTCGTTATGTTAGTGAGTTGGAAGCATCATGTATGCTATAATATGCACTCGACTAGATATTTCACATGTCATTAGTGTTGTTAGAGATATATAAGGCATCCTAGCAAAATGCATTGAGACAGTGAAATGGATACTTCAATGTCTTCGAGGTACTACAATGTTGGCTAAGCATATGACAGGAGTTCTAACACTGGTGGTAGTGTTATTGGTTATGTTGACTTAGAATTATCCTGGAGATATTAACAAAAGGAGATCTATAACATGATATATCTTCATGTTTTCAGGTAGTGCAATTAGTTGGAAAGCAACTTTACAGTCTATTATTGCATTATTCACCACATAAGTTGAATACATGGCAGGAGGAAACGTGAAGGAAGCCATTTGGCTTAGAAGTTTGGTAGGCCATTTGGGTTTGGAACAAGATGTTACAATTATTTATTGTGATAGCCAAAGTTCCATATATTTGATAAAAAATCAAATGTATCATGAGAGAATAAAACGTATTGATGTTAGATATCATTTCATTCGGGAGATTATTTTTCAAGGTGCCATTGCAATTAAGAAGATTAGTACTTTAGACAATCCAGCAGATATGTTGACAAAGTCAACTGAATAGCTAAGTTCAAACATTGATTAGACTTAATTGGCATCCATATTAGAGAAAGGCGACTTCAGAATTTTTGAAACTGAATGACAAATCAAGCCAATATGAAAATTTGTTGAAATAATGGCTTGATGGATTGACTTTTCAAGCCTTTCATTATGCAAGCCTATGGACAGAAGGTCCAAACTTGCTTTCGATGCAAAGTGGAAGCTATATTCAAAGGATGGTTGCAACCTTCAGCATTTGCAACTAATCTCTGTAGAAAACAAATGCACCAACTTGGATAGGCTTGCATAATCAAAGGCTTGAAAAGTCGAGCCATCAAGCCATTATTTCAACAAATCTCTACATTGGCTTGTTTTATTCAGCTTCAAAAATTTTGAAGTCGCCTTCTCCAATTGGAGACCAATTAAGTCCAAGCAATGCTTGAACTTAGCTATTGTAGTTGACTTTGTCAACATATCTCGGATTGTCTAAAGTACTAATCTTCTTCATTGTAGTAGCACCTTGAGAATAATTTCCAGGATGAAATGATATCTGACACCAATACGTTTGGTTCTTTCATGATACATTTGATTTTTGGTCAAATGTATGACACTTTGGTTATCACAATAAATAATTGTAACATCTTGCTCCAAAGCCAAATTACCTACCAAATTTCTGAGCCAAATGGCTTCCTTTATTATTTCTACCTAATGTATTTAGCTTCTGTGGTGGATAATGCAATAGTAGATTGTAAAGTTACTTTCCAACTAATTGCACTACCCGAAAACATGAAGATGTATCATGTCAGAGATCTCCTCTTGTCAATATCTCCAGTATAATCAGAGTCAACGTAACTAATAACCCTACCATTAGTGTTAGAACTCCTGTCATATACTAAGTCAACGTCGCAGTACCTCGAAGATATCAAAGTATCCATTTCACTACCTGTCAATACATCTTGCTAAGATGCCCCATATATCAGCTAACAACACTAACGACATATGAAATATCTGTTTAGTGCATACCATAGCATACATGATGCTTTCAACTCACTAGCGTAAGGAACGTGTGACATTTTTCCTCCTCTTTAGCAGATTACGCGAATGTTGGGCTAATAATCTGAAATGAGTTGCTAATGAAGTACTCACAAGCTTTGCATTTTGCCTTCCAAAGCGCTTAAGTTCTTTTTTAATATACTTTTCTGAAACAAATATAATTTGCCAGCATGCTTGTCCTTATGAATTTTCATGCCCAAAATCTTCTTAGCTGCACCCATGTCTTTCATTTTTAAACAAATTAGTCCAAAACTCTATAAGAGCCTGATACTAGTTTGTTGTGAAATAACGGCCAAAAGGCACAAACGAGTAGTGTAAAAATAAATACATGGAAGCGTAAAATAAATGATACCAGGAATTTACGTGGTTCGGCTTAAAGCTTACTTCCACGGGCAAAGCGACAACCAAATATTTTACTATTGAAATATGATGGATATACAAATGATTACACTCCACACAACCCAAATTCCAAATATACCCAGAATACCTTAGAGTATTTTTCTCACCAATGTATACCCTCAACTTACAAAAGAGAAGAATTTAGAAGTAACAAACAACTCTTCTGGATCACATAGAAATGAGAAGATGGTGGATTTTTTGGTGCTTAGAGCTGGTAAACGAAGCTCTCTATATAGAGCCTTTTGTGCCAAAAATGCCAAATGCAATTAATGAGTCTTGGTGCTTGTTTTTTATAGATTAGTTGCATATGTTGAAGGTTGCAACCATCCTTTGAATATAGCTTCCAATTTGCACCGAAAGCAAGTTTGGACCTTCTGTCCAAAGGCTTGCATAATCAAAGACTGCAGAATTTTAAATCAAATATATAAACGATTACCAGCATGCTCTTAACAAAGGTTCCTCAGTTGCCCCTGTTAATATTATTTACAGCTAGCAACTGCATTATAATTCATCATGAAGATACAAATTGGCAGTAACACCTCACCATTGAGTTGAGTTATCAAACTGAAGACAACAGGTGACATGTCTAAATCATGTCTACAAAATTATGGAGTAGGCACTAAATAATGTATGAACTAACATTTAAGTTTCACTTGAGCACGTCTCATTTGATAGCAAGTGACTGCTCTATTGGCCATTCCTTGAGAACGTGGGGTATGCACTCTTAAACAACTGCTTAATATTTGATAGAGCTCTCCAAGACAGCACCATGTGATCTCTCATCTATATGCCTTTAACGCCTTCAACAATCATTTATCTTAGAAATAGTTTTCCAAAGTATCTTAAAAATCTATAAATACACTTCCTCTTGCCTTCTAAAACAACACAAGTCACTGGCATCCCTAAGCATCAAAACATAGACACATTCTTCTAAAATTCGAGAGCTTTGCCTTGTTCTTCTTCTTGTAGACTAACACAAAAAATGGGTTTCCGTTTGCCTGCTATTCGAAAAGCATCATTCTCTGTTAGCCAAGTAGCTTCAAAATCTGTTGAAGTCCCAAAGGGCTATCTTGTAGTGTATGTTGGAGAAAATCAGAAGCGTTTTGTGATCCCTATATCATACTTGAACAAACCTTCATTCCAAGACTTGTTGAGTCAAGCCGAGGAAAAGTTTGGATATGATCATCCCATGGGCGGTCTCACAATTCCTTGCAGCGAACATTTCTTCCAACAAATCACTTCTCACTTGAATTAGCTATAAATCTCACATTGTGGACAATTGACACAGATTAGTATTATTATACACTTTTTGTACAATAGGCAATTTCCAAACTTGTAAAGAGTACACATTTTTCTCAGGAAATGAAAGAAGAATGACCATTACAATGACAAGTTCAGAGTGTTTCCTCAGTTTTTTGTTTAATGACAAGGAAAAAATTCAACTACTCTAGTGTTTCTATTTTGTTTAATTACAATTTTCTCTTCTCCCCTACAACTAGGACCTTATTCACCAACAGAACACCAACAGAAATGCTGCTTCATATAAGAAGAATCAGACTTCATTGTTCTAGTAAATTCCAATGATACACATATGCATTTAACATTATCAGATTACAGGTTTTCAATTTTTTAATTGGGCAGGATTATAAGATTTATATTAAAAAATATGCATGGAAAATTATAAATTAATGGCCCCAAGGATACATAGGATGTTATCAAGGTTTAATTATTCCCGTGAATTTCAATGGATGACATATCCTCTATAGCTAAAGAAATTTCTCATTCATTGGTCGTAGCTAAAGAATTTCGAAGTGCTTAAGACCTCAGAAAGCTCACAAATCTTCTTCAGGTCTGATCAAGTGAGCAAATCAACAAAGCTAAAATTTTGAATTATTATGAGGCTAGGATATAAGTAACTATTTACAGTTTAAAGCATGCCTTGCATAATGCATAGACAATGTAATAAATGTGCCTCTTGTTTTGGTTAACAAGAGGGTGCAACATAACTATACACAATCACTATATAGTGGACAATTTTACTGCTGCAGCGATCAGTTAACGGATGGCAGTATGTGGGACCATATATTTAATTTCTTTCAAGTACCATGAAGTTAGGACTTTGCCACAAAATGTGGTCTTCTTTAGCCCCCAATCCCATTATTTATTAGCTACCAGCTGGAAATAATGTTTTATTGATTATTGATTAGATTCCAAGAAGCTGTAGGTTATCAACATGAAGATACTACCTGATATGTTTTAAGCCTGTCTGGAACAGCAGAGATAGGCCATTAATACTGGTTTTGTATTTATTAGCTTCGTTCTCAGCTCTCTGATGGTGGGAACTGCATTGGGAAGAATACTCAAATCACAAGTAATCCTTGATAAACGCCTTGAATACAAAACAATACCATGCGATCTCTTATTAGCCTTTGTCTCTCGCTAGGCCCCCTCAAGTAGCACATCAGCCATTCATTCTAGTAGAGATCTGTCTCTACAAAAACTGGTACTAGTTATATCTATATATACTCACCATGGCATTCTCAAGCAACACAAGTCAAACAGCAAAAATATTTCTTCCTTACTTCCTTTGAGATCATAACAATGTTATAGGTGTCAAGCAACACAAAACAATGGGCTTTCATTTACCTGGTATTAGAAAGGCATCATTTGCTACATCACAAGCAGCTTCCAAAGCTGTGGAAGTCCCAAAAGGCTATCTCACAGTGCATGTTGGAGAGAAAATGAAGCGGTTTGTGATTCCTATTTCATACTTGAATCAACCTTCATTTCAAGAATTACTTAGCCAAGTTGAAGAAGAATTTGGATATGATCATCCAATGGGTGGACTCACAATTCCTTGCAGGGAGGATGCTTTCTTGGACCTTACATCTCGCTTGAATGGGCTATAATATAAGTCATGCTGAAGGAGACTGAAATAGATTAGTTGAGAGACAATTTTGTAGCAGGCACTTTGACTTTTCATCTTTCATTTGTAGTGGAAATTGCCACTCAGTGAGATGTCAAGGATGTAAATATTAGAATTCTTTTCTCAATTTCAATTAATTTACACACTTTATACCTCAAGATTTATAACTCCACTTTGCATATGCTTTTCAAACGTGTTATTTTTCCATTGAAAGTGTTCCACTACTGTTGTTTGAAAAAGTGTGAAGTTACTTCTAATGAAATTTAGAGCTGAATTTTTGGATATTTTGGCTAAACCTGGCCTCAATGTTTTCTACACCTGAAATTCACTGTAAATCTTTGTAGCTCCTAAATGGTGATGTTAAGTGTTAACAAATGAATTAGCTGCTTATGATTCACTGCTCCACTTCTCTAAATAGTAAATACTAGCACAAATTATGGTCATTTATTATTTATATATGCCATGTAGAAATAGGACGTTCTGTTTCGTTACACTGACTAACTTGTTTCTCTAGATACTAGCAAAAGAAGTGTCCTTGTGGAAATCCAAATAGATCTTTCTATGTGGAACTTCAGTTTTGCTATTCCAGCTAGCTAACTTAAATTGTTGAAAACAAATCTGTAACTCTTGTTTATTTAAGCCACACAACGTAACTAATAAGGCACTCAGCCAATCTCTTTTGATATTACTTTTGTACTAGTTACTTAAATACCTAAGATTGATGGATGTTGTGGCTGTATAGTATTTACTCTTCTATCACACTGTGCTTTATTCCAAATCGGAAGCTCACAAACGTTGGTCAATATCTTCAAAATAATTGTTGATCTTAATCCCTATCAGAGGCTGATTGCCTGATATATTTTAAGTGAAACTTGATTATGATATTGCTGCAGATATTAGATATCATTCACATTTAACAAAAGCCAAAAAAAAAAGTGATAAAAATGTCATGCAATAACTTTCTCATTCAAATAACATTTTTACAGTTTCAAAGGAATGATATAAGGAAGAAACCAAAATAATGGACAATCTTCAAAATAAAAGGAGGTGCCTTCTGTACAAATGTCTCAACTAATCTATCAGAGTCTCCATTAGCATGATTTACTGCACATGCAATTGAGAAGTGAGGTTAGGAACTCGTCCTCACTACATGGAATTGTGAGACCACCATTTGGATGATCATAACTGAATTTTTCTGCTGCTTGGCTTAGTAATTCTTGAAAGGAAGGTTGATTCAAGTAATAAATGGGAATCACGAACTGCTTCATTTTATCTCCAATGTAAACTGTAAGATAGCCTTTTGGGACATCAACCCTCTTGGAACCTTCTTGGGTTGTAGCAAGTGATGCCCTTATAATACTAGGTCAGTGAAAGCCCATAGTTCTATGTTACTTCACACACAAAGCAATATATTGCTCTTTAAGGATTTGTATGAGAGAAATATTTGAGCTCTGATTCTTCAGGAGATGCAAATGATTTTGTGTTCCTTGAGAATGTCATAGTGTATATATATAGTTGCTATCCTGAAGAAATAATTTGATGGGGCTGTAAGATGGGGTCTAACAAGTGACAAGGGATGACAAAAGATCACATGGTATTGTCTTGGAGGCCTCTCTCAAGGGTTAGGAAGTTTATTGAGAGTGCATACCCTACCTTCTGAGATAATGGCCAACAAATTACCCACTTGAAATTAAATACATCTACATTATTTAATGCAAAGATGAAACCTAATGCTTGTTCATGCATTGTAATTGTACTATAACTACTCCATTAGACATGCTTTAGACATGTCACAAGTTTCTTCAGATTGACATCGCTGATGATAATGACATATGTTGGCCTTGTACAGGACCGGATATCAAATCATAATGTTTGGGGGCCAGCAGAATATGAACCACATTTTTCAAGCACACCAGATTGTAAGCAACACCAATGGAATTTGCAAACTTGACCCAATTAGACTTCCTCTTGCATATAGTGGGGCAATTTGTTGGCCTCCAGTCCATAAGGTGGGCCTTGTATTATCTACCACAAGTTGATACTTGAGAAAGTCCTCCAAGACAACACCATGTGATATCTCATCTGTTTGCCCCCATCCTTTAACTCCTTCAACAATCATTTCCCTTGGAAACAAGTTTCCATGGAGTCTTCAAATCTATAAATACACTTCCTCTTACATTGATAAACAATACAAGTCATTGGCATCCTGAAGCATCAATATTTAGACACATTCTTCTTAAATTTGAGAGCTTTCCCTTGTTCTTCTATCGCACTAACACAAAAAATGGGTTTCCGTTTACCTGTTATTCGAAGGGCATCATTCTCTGCTAGCCAAGCAGCTTCAAAATCCGTAGAAGTCCCAAAAGGCCATCTTGCAGTGTATGTTGGAGAGAATCAGTAGCGGTTTGTGATCTCCATCTTATACTTGAACCAACTTTCATTCCAAGACTTGTTGAGTCAAGCTGAGGAAGAGTTTGGATATCATCATTCCATGGGAGGTCTCATAATTCCTTGCAGTGAACATGTCTTCCAACAAATCACTTCTCGCTTGAATGGGCTATAAATCTCACACAGCAGGAGACTGGCATAGATCAGTATACAAATTTTGTACAATAGATTAGTATAGAGTATAGACCATTAGAATGACAAATTCAAAGAGTTTGTCTTCTATTTTTTGTATTATGACAAATTGACAATGAATTCACGGACTCTAGTATTTCTGTTTATCAATAACAATGTTCACTTCTCCCAGCAATTAGGAGCTTATATGATCAAAGTTACTTGCTGAAAGAAAAACCAGATTTGGCTGTTCTAATAAATTCAAAGCTGGAACAGAACACGTTATCCCTAGCAAGGGCAGAGCTAGAGTATTTTGCCTATGACCTGAGAGAAAGATAACTCTCTTTGGAACGAACGAAGTTAAGTTTTCTTTTTTTTTTTTCAATGTGCAAATGAAATTAAAATTATGTGGTGCTATGACCACATTTATAGATGAGGAGGGCCTTGGCAGGGTACGCAGGTGCACAATAACAATGACTTAGGATCAATAATTAATTATTCCCTTGAATAACAGTGACTTACTTCTATAGCAAAAGCTATCTCTTATACCATTGGAGTATGGTTTATCTATAATTCCATATCTATAGATTTTCTCTGTAGTTTTAGCTATGCCTCAAATTTTCCAAAATTCAATGATCAGGGCTGTATTTATCAGATTTCAGTGCTACTGGAGCTGAACATCAAGGACAATTTCTTTACAATTCCTTGTTGTTCTCGTTCTGACTTGCAGAGTTGCACAACGACAGAAGTGGAAAATTGAAAAAGAGAAAAAGTTCTGTGTGTTTTGAAAAACCACAAGTTCTATATTTATTTGCCTATTAAGTATTCAGCAAGTATCTTTAGTCTTTACTAAGACTGTAGGAAAGCTCACAAACTTTGGATTAGCCTCATCAACTCAATATTCATCTAGTCAGAGCAATTTAGCACATCCACATAGCTCCAAATTCAAATTTTGTATCTTTTATGAGGCTCAGTTATAACTAACTGTCTGCATAAATCTTTTATTGGATACAACGTATATTGAATGTACCTCATGCACTACTTATGTACGGCGAAGGTGCAAGGAATTTATGACCACTCCACTCTAAAGCAGACAATTTTTACTATTTTAGTAACTTGTGAAGTGGTTGGCTCAATTGTAGGACCATACTTCACGCTCATGTCTTTTTTAAGTACTAGTATGTAACCAATATTATCAGGTAGGGTATTGTCAGAAAATGTGGCCTTCTCTTGCCTCCAATTATTTAAAAGCTAAAAGCTACATTTCATGGCCTAGAGATCAGATTCCAGCTGTTAGTTTATCATTGTGAAGAACCTATGTGATATGTTTTGAGCCTGTCGGCAACATAAGAAATAAGCCATCAAGTCAGCCATGCAGTTATCAGCTTATTGGTTGTAAAGTCTCTTTCTAAATGTGGGCAACTATGTTGGCTTGAATTCTCAAATCTAAAGTAATCCTTGATAAAAACCTTGAAGACAATACCATGTGATATCCCGTTAGCCCTTGTCCATCACTAGACCCCATCAAATAGCCCACCAACCATTCAATTCTTTAGAGACTTGTTTCCACAAAGGTTCTTACATTTATATATACACACACATAATGGTATTCCCAAGCAATACAAGTCACTTGCAATATAAGAATTCAAACATTTCTTTCTCACACAAGTCTTTGATCATTGAATTGTTCTTGGTCTGTAGCAAAACACAAACAATGGGCTTTCGCTTACTTGGTATTAGAAGGGCATCATTTGAAGTAACACGGACAGCCTCCAAGGCTACAGAAGTCCCAAGAGGGTATCTTGCAGTGTACGTTGGAGAGAAAAAGAAGAGGTTTGTGATTCCAATTTCATATTTAAATCAACTATCATTTCAAGAGTTACTAAGCCAAGTTGAAGAAGAATTCGGATATAATCATCCAATGGGTGGACTCACAATTCCTTGCAGTGAAGATGCTTTCTTAGACCTCACATCTCACTTGAATGAGCTATAAATCATGCTCAAGGAATCTGACATATATAGATTAGTTGAGGCTAACTGTACAGCAGGCACTTTTGTTTTTCTTTCTGTCTCCTTTTGTTAGTGGATAATGCAATCTCATTGAGAAAGTTATGAACACAGATATCAGACTTTTCAGTCCAATTTCAATGAATTTATACATGCATTTTTCTGCTGAAAAATTATATATATAGACAGCCACTGTCTTGCGTATTTTCTTCATAGTGTTTTTTACTTTGTTGTTCTGCTGCTTCTGATGTACAACAATTGTTATACATATCTTTCCGAGGAAAAGTCATCATGACAAGTGAGGTTGAACACTTGAAAATTATGAGCTGTATATTCATAGGTATGTTGTAGAAATAGCATGTGATATTGTTTTTTGGTGCCAAAACGAGGAGCCAATTTGAGCATGCAACGTATATGATCAGTTAATTGGAATTCATGTTGCAACGTTTGGGAAATTAATTTTCATATGGTCTTTTCCACAAATTAATATTGAAATATGGGATTTTCAAGAGTCAGTCAAAATTTTTTAACACCAAATTGACCGAATTGATCATTAAAATTTTGTTCTTTCAAGAATTGGCATTTAATCATTTACTAGAATTAAAACCACATGTTAAGAAACGTAAGTTGTATTTTCAAAATATAAACAATAGTTGCAAATACAAAATCCTTAACCTATACTAAATGGAAACAACAATCAAACATCATGTGAATTATTTACCCTCCCTTATATCCTTTCCCCTACCCTTTTGGGTATGGTTCTCTTCATGTAAGAAATACCCACTCTTCTTCCCCTTCTCTTCTGTGTGTTTTTCTCCTTTTTTGTGTCCATTTCACCACCGCAGCTTCTGATTTATATAGAGTGATGCACCACTCAAAATTCTTGCTAGTTCCATCCTTCATAAATAATCCCATGAGGCTGTAACTTTTTTTTGGTAGGCAAGAGCAAACTACGTTTTGTTGGACTTGGTTATTGGGAACAATAAAGGTTTCGTTTATTCATTTGATATAAGATAGAGTTGACTCACCTCATCTATCATTGAATAGGATATAGACCTTACTTAAATGGGGTTCACACTCCATTCAAGGATGAATAAAATGAGTCAACACAATATCTCATATGAAGTGAGTATAAATAACATAACTCTATTAGGAATGAATATTTCTTTTGTTTTTTTAACATTTTTGTGGTGGATTGGGCCTCATTTATTATTTTTGAGTTAATATTTATTTTAATCTTTGACTTTACACTTATGAGTCATTTTAGTCTCTAACCTTTAAAATAAGTCAATTTAGTTCTTAACATTACAAAACATAAGTCATTAGTCTATTAACTCGTTTTTATTTAGTATTCCACCAATTAAATGATGATAAATAATCTTAAATAATATCTTGACATACCTTATGTCATTTGAAGTATAATGAAATTTAAGATGACTCATTTTGGTATCTAAAACTACACAAAATGAGTCATTTAAATTTTCATTATAAATCATAAAATGAATTATTTTGTGCAATATCATATTTCAAAATGAGTTATTTTAAACTTTATTATATTTTAAAAGACAAATGATATATCAATGTGTCACTTAAAGTTACCATCATTATTTAATTGAAGAAATGTTAAATACAAATGAATTTAGGGACTAATATAATTCATATTTTGTGATATCAAGTGATTAATTTGACTCATTTTAAAAGCTAGAGACTAAAATGACTCATAAATATAAAATGAAGGAATATTAATTCTTTATTTTTCTATATATATAAAAAAAACAATGTTGATTTGAGCTCCTAAAAGAATTTGGCCTTATCTTTTTATTTTTTCTGTGGGCTGAACCTCCGTTTAGTTGGAATTGGGCATTTGAGTTGAGGTTTTTTTTCGCGTGTATGATTGGGTTTGGGAATCCTAAACAATCAGGCTTTTTTATTATTATTATTTTTAATTTTTTATCTTTTTATTTTTGCCATGGTAATTTTTTTTTCACATTTCAATTTTGAAATAAAGAAAATTTTAATGAAAAAATGAGTCATAGCAAAAAAGACTTACGCACTAACACTAACACTAACACTAACACTAACCCCCACCCTAACCTTACAACTAACAAAGCTGCATCCACTTACATAATTACAACCACCTGATTAACAAAAGTGCATTCACTTGTAGAATTACAACCACATCATTAATAAGATAAGACGACAAAAAAATAACAAGACAATGAAATAACATGAAACATCACTATGAATTTGAGTTAGAAGCATTTGGACAGTGGTTGCAATTATTTCCCCTACCTCGACAAAGACCACAACACCGTGGTCCAAGCATCTCACCCATACCCATTGCATTTAGGTATGGCCTTTCATTGTGTGCTTTAAGGCGATGTTAGTGTAACACATCGAGCCAATATACCAAGGCCATATATTTTGGTGGCCAACGACCCCAAACTCATTTTTGCACACTTTAAAAATGTTAATCATCCTATATACATCTTCAACATGAGCTTTCCACTCAAGGTGAGAGCTATTAAAACAAGCAATCACATAACAACACAGACGTCGATCTATCTGAAAGTTACCACAGTCGCAATGCCTTTGCCTCAATCAACTCTGCATTCTTTCGTGCCAATTAGTTCTTTAACATGGAAGGACTGAAATTGTCTATCAAAATGAGCAATCTTGAAGTCTTTAGAAGCCTTCTCATTTGCTTCCAATCATCTAGCCACGGCTTCTGAAAGACTGACCTACATTTCTTCATGCATGTGCCTCCCTACCTTTTCGAAGAAACAACTCAGTACACAAAAAGTATGTTGCTTGAACTAGTGACGTGATGGGAAGATTATAAGCCTCTTTTGACATAGAATTGACACACTCGATTAAGTTTGTGGTATATGCCTCCATCGATATCCACTCAAATGTTAGAATCCATTTTTCTCATGGAATTTCATCAAGTTAGTTGATATATCTGACCACGCTCACGCATCTACTCGTAATGATGATTAAATTCACGTCATTGTACCCTACAAAAGACAATATGATTAGTTAAATTAACTGAAAATTACATCCATAACTCCATCATATTCATAAGAATAAACAAAAGCGTAAATTACCCATGCTTATGACAAGTACCGGTGCAAGTTGGGAGACTTGAATCTTTGTAAGAATTGGCATGCCTATGCAATACATATGGAATGCTTTTGGAGATTCCCCCATTGCTTTAGGCTACTATAGCTTTGATGGACACTGACGATTAGAAATAAGTCTAACTCCTTCTCAAGTCACTATGTGTCGACCATTGTTAAGAAAAACCATGTATTTGTCGTTTCACTTTCAACAATAGCAAAAGCTGGCAATACATTTTGATTGCCATATTGTGCAATTACAACCAATAGAAACCCTTTAATATTTCCCATACAACTATGTCCTATCTACCTGGACAAGTGGTTTGTAGTATCTGAATGCTTTAATGTAGGAAAGTGCAAAACACCCTACAAAATATATGAATGTTCGACACTAGCTCTGAGTCGTGGTATAAAGTCCAATTGAATAATTGCTCCTTAATCAGCAATACACATTACCACATACCATTGTGGCAGCTTTCAAAGATTTCCCAACCATGAAAACTTTTCAATCACCCTATGCTTTGTTGCCCATGTTTTGGGTACGTTGTCATGTACCCCAGAGAATAAACCTTTGCAATGATAGATTTTATTTTAATAGATGGATCATAATTTACCAGTAGCTTTATGAACTGTAATCGTGCTTGAATCCAACTTTGAATGGTCCTGAAGGTCTCGCATGCAAGTCCATTGTACTTCCTAATTTGCCAACAATCCTTATTCTTCCTTAAATTGGCCTTTAGAGCCAAAGACAGTCTTCCCCATATTGTCCGTATTTACAATAAAATGTCCTTGGTCTTGACTCTTCAACTTTGTAACTCACTTCTTTTATCTATGTTGTATCTCTTAATTGCTTTAATAACAGCCTCCTTATTGCTAAATTCCCTTCCAATGAAGAATTTAGCATTGACAATAGGAGCCCCCAATATCAAATGATTAAAATAATAAGAATTATAAAAATCAATAACAAGCATATGATAAATTGAAAAAAATTAACTAAATCTATAGTCTTTTTTACGTCTTAGGAAACAAATTTTATATTATAGAATTAATATTGCATACCATTGTTTGCATACTGCAAAACTCAGGTATATTTATAACTTTAAGATCTGATGTACGCATGAAAAATTGCTCCTTGTTCAATGTTGCCGAGCCACCCTGTTTGACACATCCTTGTCATCCGCACCATCATCACCGTTTTCATATTCATCTTCATCACTTTCTTCCTATTTTCTACTTCTTTTTAAAGAAACATGCTCAACACACAAGCATCATTCCTAGCAACAACGTCTCCAAAATCAACATACCACTCAATGACATAATAGTTTGGTGGGCCGTTAATATATACTAATCATCTCTCAAATGTTGTCATCATTTGTGATTGAAATTACTTGATAGTATATGAAGTCACCAATAATCAAGACTGGACACTTGTATGTTATTGATGCCACCGTCTTTGAAGTCTTTGGATTTATGGATCGACAAAGAGCATTCTATAACTCCACAAAAAAGAAAGTGTAGTGGAAAAAAAATATATATTGATTTTCACACCTAAAAATTACACCATCGTTAGGATTTATAAATATGTGACTATTTCATGACATTACTATTCATTTTTTTTCTTACATTCTCGTTTCACTCACTTATTTGAGATTAAAACCCAAGTTAGTCCTTTAGGTTTATAATGAACTTACAAATTAGTTTATCAAATTTAGAAATCTCATATTATTCTCTTAAATTTTATAAAAGAAGACATTAATTCTTTGGTAAAATTAACAATACATGTAAACAAGTTAATAGTATACATAACTAAGTTAACATGACAAGTTTATATGAAAATTTTACCAGGGGACTAATTTCTTTTTTTATAAAATTTGAAACTAATATGAGATTTTTAAAATTTGAGGAATTAATTTATCAAATTATAAATTATAAATGAGAGATTAACTTTTGGGTTTTAGTCATTGTTTTATTAATTTTTTTCCGGCAGAAGGAGGGGAGGGGAGGGACGACGGTGTGAGCAGAAGAAGGAGAAAAATGGTTTGGGTTTAGATGAAGAAATGATGCAGAAGAGAGTGAAGAATTTGTGTGTGAGGAATTCTGTTTGTGAGGGTTTATATATATATATATATATCCACGAGGCATGCGCGGTAGCGAATTAGCTAACCACCAAATGATGTTGCACGCAATTCGCTGGCAGCGAATTTGCAAAGATGAAGCGCGCGCAGGAGGGCGATGGTGCGCACTTGCGTGTTGTCGTTCACTTGCCAGTTTTTGCAGCTCAGCGTCCTCTTCCTTCCACGGTGTTGTCATTCATTATTCATCCTTTTTGCAGGCAGCTTTGTTTCCATCAGATTCCTTGGTAGCGAATTTGGTTCCCGGTCCACTTCTTTCCCTGATGATATTCGCTACCAGCGAATTATGTAACCCTTTTGCAATTTTCTTCAAAAACATATTAATATCTAAAATAGATGTATGAAAATTAATTTCCCTAATGGACATATTTTAAACAAAATTTGTTTTAATTTAATCTCTAATAATATGAGTAGTTGTTGGTGATGTGTGATTAATATTTACTCGGAGAAGGAGATGACGGCGGAGTATCTTGTCGGAGCCTAGGTCAGCGACAGGTCCTTCCGTCTCATCACCGTGTTCACGAAGCTCTGCTTGCGAGCTCTTGGCCTCGGGGTTAGTCATACACTCATACGCTTATTAATTATTCGTTTTTGTTGCATAATTTCTTTTACTTATGGGACGACAGAACTGAACGAGTGTATCTATGCTTGCTTGTAATTATTGTTTTTGTTGCGTGAATTTTACAGAATTAGTCTATCTATGCGTTTTTGGAGTTTGATTTTTCCTATCTACAAATTATATTATCAAGGCGCTAAGCTTGATGTTTCTGTTCTCTCAAAACCTTGTTTCTTTTTTCACTTTGTTTTGTTTTCCTTTATATATTGAGTTAGTGATTTGAATTCTATGTCTGTCAACTGTGTTCTGAGTTTTATTCCCCTGAATTCCTAATATTAAATCATATCTCCCCCCCCCCCCCTCTTTCTCTCTCTCTCTCTCTCTTAACGTTCAATACTTGACAGGCTGAAAGCCTTGGATTATTTAGGATAAATATCAAAATGATACTCCTTCATATATTATTTAGAATCCACAGAGATTGGAAAAAAGCCAGATGTTTTAACTCTCATTCAAATACATTTTTACACTTGCAAAGGAATGACACAAGAAAGAACCAAAATGGAAAATCTTTCCAAAACAAGAAAGTGCCTTCTGTACATTTGCCTCAGCTAATCTATCCCTCTCCATTAGCTTGATTTACAAATCATTCAAGCCGAGAGGTGAGCTTAAGGAACTCATCCTCATTGCATGGAATTGTGAGACCACCTGCCGGATGATCATATCTGAATTCTTCTTCTGCTTTGCTTAGTAATTCTTGAAATGAAAGGTGGTTCAAGTATGATATAGGAATCATGAATCGCCTCATTTTGTCTCCAACGTAAATTGCAAGATAGCCTTTTGGAACTTCAGCCCCCTTGGAAGATGCTTGGGTTGTGGAAAATGATGCCCTTCTAATACCTGGTAAGCGGAAACCCATTGTTTTTTTTTGCTCCAACCAATGTATTGATCTCAAAGGACTTGTATAAGAAAGAAATATTTGAAATTTTGAATTCTGATATTTCAGGATGCCAATCACTTGTATTGCTAGAGAACCCAAGATTTAGTGTATATATAGTTGCTAAGGGCCTTCATAAACCAATTCCCCAATGAATTATTTCTAACGCGGCTATGATGGGGTCTACATGAGAGACAAGGGGTCACATGGTATTGTCTTCCAGATCTCTTTCAAGGATTAGGAAATTAAATGTGAGAGAAATGTACCCCACCTTTCTTAGACAATGGCCACTACAGATTACCCACATGAAAATCAAAAACATCTACACAGGTGAAACCTTCTGTCCTTTCATGCATTGATTGCTGTATAGTTACTTTAATGGTAGACAATCTTTAGACAACTCACATTTTTATTTAGGTTGACAATGCTGCTCATATACATCTACCGATTTTTATCAGAGTGACAACTTGAAATCTGTAAACCATATGTGTGTTAGCCTTCTGAATGTTTAGATTAGCATTAGGTGTTGATTTGTACAGGTTGATCAGGTTTCCATTTTCAAGTGGGTACCATCTTGCCTGTTTGCCAAACACTAGGAACCATTCAGTCATGCATAATTTCTTCATCTATATTTAAGGACATCCTAGACAGTGTCATGTGATCCTTAAAGCCCCTGTCTCTCCATATACCCCATTTGGATAGCTCTTCTTCATTCATCTCCACACCAAAGGGTTCTCCAAAGTCCTCCTTCTATATATATAGTGATAGTCATGGTTGAAGTCACAAACAAGTAAAGTCCTTTGCATATTTTAAGCATCAAATACTTTCGAGACAATTCTGTCCAAATTGTTCTCTTGTGCTGCAATGGGTTTCCGTTCGCTTGGTCTTTAGAAGTGCAATGATGTCCCAAAGGGTTATCTTGCAGTTTACGTAGGAGTAAACCAAAAAAAGCGGTTTGTGATTCCTTTATCATACTTGAGTCAGTCTTCAATACAAGACTTGTTGAGTCAAGTTGAACAAGAATTTGGATTTGATCATCCAATGGGTGGCCTCACAATCCCTTGTAGAGAAGATGTCTTTCTAGAGATCACTTCTCGCTTGCATAATCCATAAACAAGAAGATTGAATGTAGATGGTCAATGATCGACTCAGTTTTGTAAAGAAGTGATAGTCTAACATTGTAAATTTTTTCATCTTTATTTCTTGTCCTTGCCTGGGAAGTGGAAAGATGTACCCAAACAGGGAAATTTATTAATAGAGATGATTAATACAATTTTCTTTCTATTATTTAGTTTTGTTATTTTTTTAAAACTTTTCTATGATCCTTTATTTCAAGTTTTTATTTGGATAGTTATCTATTTGAGTTTAATTTTCATGAACTGTCGTGGAAAACATATAATCATATGGTTCTATTTATAAGACTTTCAAGGTAGTAGATGGTTAAGTCAAAGACTTTTGCTTATGTACCAATACATGGTTGGATGTGTCTATAATTGTTTTTTACAATGACTAGCATATAAATTAAATTCTATCTATTCTCAAGTGGTTTCTACTAATGCATGAACCTGTTTAACAAATTTTTTTTGTATTTTTTGTTCTAAGTCTGTCATTCTATAATAATAGATACATGTAATGTGATACATAAAAATAATCAGTATTCCACTAGGAATTCAGTGCAATCATAACCAGGGTAAATAATTCAAATTTGAAGATCCATTTGGTAGTAATGACTATAGAACAACAAATCTAGTTCCCAAGTGGGTGCTATTTTTTTTTTAAATAAATGTGGATGATGCTATGCTTTCCATAACTATAGAGGCATTTTTCGCATTTACAGAAGTCACAATCTAATACAATGATGTCAATGATCAACCACTTAACATCTTTACACACTAAACAAGGTGACAACATTTCCCTGTATCATTCTCTTTATATGTGAATATTGGCAGGTAACTTAAACTTGTAATTTCAATCAAATTATGTGATCTCTTTTTTATCAACTTTTAATGTGATTACATGTCGTATATATCAAAAAGTGAGATATTTTGGAATGAACAACATTGTAAGAGTCCCGTAGACAAAATAATGAAGCCCACTAAGTGACTCTAAGCTAAAATACAGGTTAATACTCAGGTACAGCAGAAATATTTTCTATTTAATTAAGCTTGGGGATCTAATGGACGGAAGATATAAATAAGCTAAAATTCATATAAATTACATCCATGACTCCATATCTGCTATGGCTTTAAAACAATAACTTGTGAGTCTGTGACTTACTACGTAGCCTGAGTATATTGCAATTCTTACTTAGCACTTAATGACAGTTATTTTCAAAAGAAAACATGTTAGAAAGGCTCGATTTTCAGAATCCAAAAATCTGTACAATTTCTAAGACCTATCTAAATGCTTCTGTTGCTGATAACATACGTGGAAGTAAGCATATGAGATGTTTTAAACATGAGCTGAAAGCAATATGATATATTGCTATCAAGTACCTTATAATTGTTCTCCTTTCCCAGATACTAGTTAGCACTTGGCAGCTGTATATCAGCATAGAGTTGCTATGCCAATATGTAGAAGCAGCTGGAATATTAATCTGAGTGAACATAGAGAACTCTAAGCAATAAGCAGCTCAATGCTCAATCTAACTGGTGTAAACCTTCAATGAATCAGGGAATTTATCTCTAACACAATATGTAGAAAATGTGACATGTCTAAAGCATGTCAACAAAATATGGAATACCAGGTAACGCATGAACAAATATTTTAGTCTTACTTGAGCTTATCTCATTTGATTGCAAGTGGCTGCTCTATTGGCCATTCTTTGAGAAGGTGGGACATAAGCTCATAAACAGCTTCTTTTCAATCCTTGAGAGAGGCCTCTAAGACAGCACCATGTGATCTCTCATCGATATACTTCCCCATCTGTTAACCCCCACTACAATCGTTTATCTTAGAAATAGTTTCACAAAGGATCTTAAAATCTATAAGTACACTTCCTCTTGCCTTCAGAAACAACACAAGTCATTGGCATCCTTAGTCATCAACACTTAAGACACATTCTTCTTAAATTTGAGAGCTTTGCCTCTTCTTAAAACATGTGGAAGTCCCAAAGGGTTATCTTGCAGTTTATGTTGGAGAGAATCAAAAGCATTTCATGATCCCCATATCATACTTGAACCATCCTTCATTCCAAGACTTGTTGAGTCAAGTAGAGGAAGAGTTTGGATATAATCATCCCATGGGTGGTCTCACAATTCCTTATAGTGAACATGTCTTCCAATATCACTTCTCGCTATGAGATATAAATCTCACACTCTATAAGAATGACATAGATTAGCATGCACATTTTGTACAATAGGCAATTTGTAAAGATTACACCTTTTTCTTAGGAAATGACAGATAAATGATCATTAGAATGACAAATTCAGAGTGTTTCCTCTGTTTTTTGTTTAATGTGAATAAATGAATTCAACATTTAAACTACTCTAGTGTTCCTGCTTTTGTTACAATGTTCTCTTCTCCCTGCAACTACTACCGTATGCAGTATCAACAATGCTGCTTGTTCTTTAGTGTAAGAAAAATCAGAATTGATTACTCTCATAAATTCCATTGGTACATATGCATGTAAAATTATCAGATTGTAAGATTTTAATTTAAAAAAAATATGGGACGGGATTATAAGATTTTAATCAGAAAAAATAATGTGCATGTAAATTTATATGATTCATGGCCCGGATGATACATAAGTTGAGCTCTTGTCAACTGCCAAGGCAGGTCCACGTTGACAATGAACTTAGAATCAAGGTCTAATTATTCCGATTTATTTCAATGTATGACATGCCATCCATAGCTAAAGAAATTTCTCCTCCATACCGAACACCCTCCTATTTCTTCATTGAAGTTTTAGCCATGCCTTAAAATTTTGAAAATGCTATTATCAGGGGTGTGTTTATCAGATTTAAGTGCCAATTGTGTTGAAGGCCACTACTGTTGCTGTACAGATTTCTTATCCTAACTTGTTCATTGGCTGAAGTGGAAAACTGAAAAATTTCAGTTTCAATGCGTTAAGATATGAAACCAAGAATTCTATATTTATTACCCTAATAAGGGATATAAACTTTGCTAGGCTCTACGAAGTTCCAAAGTATGAGGCTCAGTTATAAGTAGCAATCTACAGTTCCACAGAACCCCTTAAAGCTTGTCCTGCTCTCTTGCACTACATATTAGATGTACCTCTTGCACTACTTTTGTATCGGGAAGAAGGATCAAGTCTATATATGAATATGACCACGTACTCTACATTAGACAATTTGCACTGCTTTGGTAATTAGTTAAGTGGTTGGCTCGGATGTGGGACCATATTTCTTGTCCTCCATGTACTAGTGAATTTGGGATATTGTCATAAACTGTCTTCTCCCGCATCCAATGTCATTATTTAATAGCTATGTCAGAATTCATGGTTTATAGATTAGATTCCAAGAAATGGTATAAATTTATGTTGATGATATAATTTTTGGATCTACTAATGATTTTTTATGTGAAGAATTCTCAAAGTTATTGGCAAATAAGTTTGATATGAGCATGATGAGAGAGTTAACTTTCTTTTTTGAACTTCAAGTGAGACAAACACCAAAGGGAATTTTTCTCAACCAAGAAAAGTACACAAAAGAATTGCTAAAGAAATACAATATGGATCAAGCCAAGACAATGGTAACTCCAATGCATCCTTCTACCAAGATTGATAAAGATGAAGATGGAAGAGATGTTGATGAAACAAAATATAGAGGAATGATTGGATCTTTGATGTACTTAACCTCTTCAAGGCCAGACATATTATTTAGTGTGGGATTATGTTCAAGATTTCAATCTAATCCTAAGGAATCTCATCTTGTTGGAGGAAAAAGAATTTTTAAATATTTGATTGGAACTTCATCTCTTAGATTATGGTATCCTAGAACTAACTCCTTTGATCTTAAAGGTTATTGTGATGTAGATTATGCAGGAGATAAGATTGATAGAAAAAGTACTAGTGGCTGTCTCACATTATTAGGAGACTCACGTGTCTTGGAGGCAAAAAACAAGGAACTATGGCTTTATCAATAGCAGAGGTTGAATATATCTCTCCTCAAGTTGTTGCTCACAACTTCTATGGATGAAGCATCAATTAATAGACTACAATCTCATATATGATCAGGTTCCACTTTATTGTGACAATTTAAGTGCTATCAATCTCACAAAAAATCCTATTATGCATTCTAGGACCAAGCATATAGAAATTAGGCATCACTTCATAAGAGAACATGTGCAAAATAAAAATATTGAAGTTAAATTTATTTGCACTGAAGATCAACTTGCTGACTTTCTCACTAAGCCTCTTCTTGAAGAAATATTCAGTTATTTAAGAAACTGCATTGGAATGAAAAGCTCTCCTGAAATGTGTTAATTATGTTTGTTGCATATTTTTTATCTTTGTGTTTTAACTCTTTATGTGTCTAATTTTTTTTTTACACATGATCACATATATTTATTCATTCCTATTCTATCACTGACTCTTTAATAAAAATAGGGGAGGGAAAGAGGAACCATTGAGTTCCTGTCTCAAAAAAATTAGGCTGAATATACTCCTTGGTTGAAAGTGTGATTTGCATTTTATATTGAATACATAGGAGCCGCACTTAAAAATTTAAGTGGACTCACAATCCAAAGCCCATGTCACTTATAGCTTACACTTATAATCTGTTGTTCATTTTTTTGGCTTAATTTTTTTTTTGGTTGCCGTCTTTGGTCCAAGACATTTCATGCTGCCATTTTTTTAGCCCACGTCACAAGAGCATTTCTTTTACCTTATCCTAATCAAATCCCTCACATCCATCACATGAGCAACAATTGTCCCCTTGTGTCAGGATTTTATTGTCCTCTAATTGCTGTATTTTTAAAATTTTTTTTTTTTACAAAACCCCTCATCTTCCTCCAATATTTCATCTTCCTCTCCACTCACGTTTCCCATTCTATTCTTTGAACCTTCAACCGCCTATTCCCATCTTCTTCAAACCGCTTCAGTTTCCTTTAATCTTGGCCATAAAAACTCATGGCCATCTACAAGAAATGCCAAGAATTAAAAGCGCACCTCCAAACTAAAATTTCCTGCTTCAGAGAAAGAAAAACTCTTTCTTCCAACCACATCCTTCTCCCTCTGATATGGCATGGACAAAGAACCCAGAGACGGGACCGCTTGGTGAGGAACTGAACCTGAAATTGAGGAGCAACCTCCTTCCTCCTCCGCAAAGGAAAGCAGCCAGCGAATTGCCTCCCTTAGCGTAGCGTGAACCCCTCTTTCCTCATTCTCTTTACAGCTTATGCACTTTTCCTCTGTTCGAAACTATCACCATTATTTGAATGATTTCAGAAAAGGAAGATAACTCCTTGCTTTCGCGTCTCTTGCAAGTTTCTGTGGAAATGACCTAGACTTTACACAAATGTTTCGATACCAAGGATGGATTGATCTCTTTGACTTTAATGAACTCATTTATCCTAATCTTGTGAGAGTATTTTATAGTAACCTTCAATTCCAAAATGACACTCTTATATTTTTTGCTAAAAATCAACTGATTTCAATAAATCTTGAATCAATTTTTGCTATTCTGAAAATCCCACTTCATAGGGCTTAGCTCTATGCATCTGGAAAATGGCCAACCCTTGAAAATTTCTGACCCATGAAACGGCTTCAACCATCTGTGAAAATATTAGCCTCCTCCGGCATAAAGTCTACTCTTTCAGCCATGGGTCACAAAAGAACCCAACTCTATCAGCTTGTTCCCCATATTCTATTGCCAAAAAATGGAAGTTTTGATAAAATTTCTTTTAATGATACTCTGATTCTCTATGCATTAATCACCCACACCCCATCATCTCTTGGTTATATTATGATGAATCACATTATTGATGCTGCATGAAGCACCAAGAGTTATTCCCTTCCTATGGCTTGTTCCTAACATGGTTTTCAAGCACTTCCATGTACCTCTTGAGGATGAGGAGGTATTTTTTGGCAATAGATATGGGAAACAAGCCGATAGAGTTGAGTTCTTTTGTGACCCAGGGTTGAAGGAGTAGGCTTTATGCCGGAGGCGATGGTTAAAACGGTTGTTTTATAGGTCAGACAGAAATTTTCAAGGTTGGCCATTTTCCAGATGCATAGAGTCGAGCCCCATGAAGTGGGATTTTATGAACAGCAAAAATTAATTCAAGATTTATTGAAATCAGTTGATCTTTAACAAAAGATATGAGAGTGTCATTTTGGAATTGAAGGTTACTATAAAATACTCTCACAAGATTAGGATAAACGAGTTCATTAAAGTCAAAGAGATCAATCCATCCTTGGTACTGAAACATTTGTGTAAAGTCTAGGTTATTTCCAGAAACTTGCAAGCGCGAAAGCAAGGAGTTATTTTCCTTTTATTGAAATCATTCAAATAATGGTGACAGTTTGAACAGAGGAGAAGTGCATGGGCTGTAAAAGAGAATGAGGAAAGAGGGTTTACGCTTACGCTGAGGGCAGCTTGGCTGCTTTCCTTTTGCGGAGGAGGAAGGAGGTTGCTCCATAATTTCAGATTCAGTTCCCTCACCAAGTGGTCCCTCTGGGTTCTTTGTCCGTGCCATATTAGAAGGAGAAGGATGTGGTTGGAAGAAAGAGTTTTTCTTTCTCTTGGAAGCAGGAAATTTTGGTTTGGAGGCGTTTTAATTCTTCACATTTCTTGTAGATGGCCATGGGTTTTTATGGCCAAGATTAAAGGAAACTGAAGCGGTTTGAAGAAGATCGGAATGAGGCAAGGTTGAAGGTAGAGGAAACGTGATGGAGAGGAAAGATGAGATATTGGAGGGAGATGAGGGTTCTGTAAATTTTTTTTTTTTTAAAATACAGCAGTGAAAGGACAATAAAATGCTGACACAAGGGGACAATTGTTGCTCATGTGAAGGATTTCATTAGGATAAGGTAAAAAACATGCTCTTGTGACGTGGGCTAAAAAAAATGGCAGCATGAAATGTCTTGGACCCAAATACGCAACAAAAAAAAAATTAAGCCAAAAAAATTAACAACGCGATCATAAGTGAGCTATAAGTGACATGGGCTTTGGATTGTGAGTCCACTTAAATTTTTAAGTGCGCTCCTATGTATTCAATATAAAATGCAAATCACACTTTCAGCCTAGGAGTATATTTAGCCTGATTTTTTGAGACAAGAACTCGATGGTTACCTTCTCTTTCCCTTTTTTTTTTTATTAAAGAGTGCCAAGTGATAGAATACAGGAATGAATAAATATATGTGATCATGTGTTAAAAAAAAAGAGACATAAAGAGTTAAAACACAAAGATAAAAAATGCAACAGAGCACAATTAACACATTTCAAGAGTTTTCATTCCAATGTAGTTCCTTAAATAACTGAATCTTTCTTCAAGAAGGCTTAGTGAGAAAGTCACAAGTTGATCTTCAATGCAAATAAATTTAACTTCAATATTTTTATTTTGCACATGTTCTCTTATGAAGTGATGCCTAATTTCTAATGCTTGGTCCTAAATGCAAAATAGGATTTTTTGTGAAATTGATAGCACTTAAATTGTCACAATAAAGTGGAACCTGATCATATATGAGATTGTAGTCCATTAATTGATGCTTCATCCATAGAAGTTGTGACCAACTTGAGATAGAGATATATTCAGCCTCTCCTTTGATAAAGCCAAGTTCTTTGTTTTTTGGCTGCTCCAAGACACTAGTAGTCTCCTAATAATGTGAGACAGCCACTAGTGCTTCTTCTATCAATCTTATCTCCTGCATAATTTGCATCACAATAACCTTAGGATTAGATTGAAATCTTGAACATAATCCCACACTAAATGATATGTCTGGCCTTGAAGAGGTTAAGTACATCAAAGATCCAATCATTCCTCTATATTTTGTTTCATCAACATTTCTTCCATCTTCATCTTTATCAATCTTGGAGAGGATGCATTGGAGTTACCATTGTTTTGGCTTGATCCATATTGTATTTCTTTAGCAATTCTTTTGTGTACTTTTCTTGGTTGAGAAAAATTCCCTTTGGTGTTTGTCTCACTTGAAGTCCAAGGAAGAAAGTTAACTCTCCCATCATGCTCATATCAAACTCATTTGCCATTAACTTTGAGAATTCTTCACATAAAAAATCATTAGTAGATCCAAAAATTATATTATCAACATAAATTTGTACTAAAAGAAAATCTTGATTTGTGCTTTTAATGAAAAGAGTGGTGTCAACTTTTCCTCTTTGAAAATGGTTTTCTAAAGAAATGTACTTAATCTCTAATACCAAGCTCTAGGAGCTTGTTTTAACCCATACAAGGCCTTAGAGAGTTTAAGAACATGGTTTGGAAATCTTTTGTCTTCAAAGCCAGGAGTTTGTTTTGACATACACTTCTTCATTAATAATTCTATTTAGAAAAGTACTTTTAACATCCATTTGAAATAATTTAAACCCTTAATGAGCGGCATATGCTAGTAGCATTTGAATGGCTTCCATTCTAGCAACTAGAGCATATGTTTCATCGAAGTCTATACCTTCCTGTTGGTTGTAGCCTTGAGCTACCAACCTTGCCTTATTTCTCACTATATTCCCTTGCTCATCCATCTTGTTTCGGAAAACCCATCTTGTTCCTATAATAGTGGTATTTTATGGTTTTGGAACAATTGACCACACTTGGTTTTTGTCAAATTGTTGCAATTCTTCCTTCATAGCTTTCACCCAAGCTTCATCATTTAGAGCTTCATTGATTGACTTTGATTCCACTTGAGATATGAATGCAACATTGCATTCTTTGAATGAAGATCTTGTTCTCAAGCCTTGAGATGCATTTCCTATGATGAATTCGTTGGATAATTACTAGTGACTTTCTATTCTCTTGGGATCTTATTTTTGACTTTCTGGACTGATGCTTCAGTTTGATGTTGTTCAGGTTCAGGCTATTCAAAGATAATTTATGGTTCTAGGTACAATGTCTCCTGAACTTCAGGAGACATTCCTGAGTTTCTTAATTTTCAGAATTTGTTTTTCAGATTCTTCAAAAGTGTTTTCCTGTTGAAATATTAGAATTTTCACATTCTGGATTCTTTTTTGTCATTTCAAGGTTAGTTTCACAAAATACAACATGCATAGTTTCCTCTACGTTCTAGAACTTATATTAAATACTCTAAGCTTTACTCCTAGTTGAATAACCAATGAATATTCCATCATCCGTTCTAGCATCAAACTTTCCCAAGTTGTCTTTGTTATTTAATATGAAGCATTTACATCCAAATGCATGAAAATAATGAAGAGTTGGTTTGGTTCCATTCCAAAGTTCATAAGGAGTTTTCTTTAATATAGGCCTTATAAGTGTTCTATTAAGAACATAACAAGCTGTGTAATAGCTTCAGCCCACAAATTCTTTGGAGTTTGATTTTCACAAAGCATAGCTCGTTTCATTTCTTGCAAAGATCTATTTCTTCTCTCAACAACAACATTTTGTAGGGGTATTCTTGGGCAAGAAAAGTTATGAGATATGTCATTTTCATTACAATAAGATTCAAAATGTTGATTTTCAAATTCTTTACCATGATCACTCGTTATAGATATAATGGAGCTTCCTTTTTCATTTTGAATCTTTTTGCAGAAGTTTTTAAAGTGAAAAAAAGCTTCATCCTTATGTGCTAGAAATAGAACCCAACCAAATCTTGAATAATCATCTACAATGACCATTCCATATCGTTTTCGTGCCAAACTTTGTGTTCTAGTTGGTCCAAATAGATCAAGATGTAGTAGTTCTAAAGGCTTAGTGGTTGAGACAACATCCTTTGGCTTAAAAGAGGATTTTGTTTGTTTGTCCTTTTGACAAGCATCACAAACTATATCCTTTTCAAATTTAATTTTTGGGATGCCTCTCACCAAATCCTTATTAAGTAATTTAGAAATTTGGTACATGCTAGCATGTCCTAATCTCCTATGCCAAAGCCATTTATCATTTTCAAAAGATGCAAAGCATCTTATATCTTGAGCTTTTAGATCATCTAATGTAACACCATATATATTTCCACATCTTTGGCCAGCAAACAATATATGATTATTACTCTTCTTATGAACAATGCATTTGTCACTATCAAAAACAACACAATAGCCATTATCACATAGTTGACTTACACTAAGTTATGTTTTAACCTATTCACATGAAATACATTATCAATTGTAGTGGAAGATGATTTGCCTATTTTTTCAACGCCAATAATTTTTCCTTTTCCATTGTCTCCAAATGTCACATTTCCTCCATTTTAATGTTTGAGAGATGAGAACATGGCTTCATTTCCAGTCATATGTCTAGAGCACCCGCTATCAATGTACCAAAGCCCATTTCCCTTCTTCTTTGGTTTGTTTGGTTTCTAGAGGAATAACATGTTGTCTTTTACACATTCAAAGTTGTTGAGGAACCTTGTCATAGGGGGTTCTATATTCACCTTAGCATTTTTATTCACAAGCAAATGAACTACTCCATTTTCCTTTTTAGCCCAGCCAATAAAACATTTATTTGATAAATGTCCTATTTGTTTGCAATTATAGCATTCTTCATTACTTTGCACTTTCTTTTCAAACTTTGAGGCTCTAACAAAATGCTTCATGTATGGTTTTTGTTTTTGAAAAGATTTGCTGTTGAAACATCAGTTTTTGTTCAAATAGACTTTTGTATAACCGATTTTATTCATGAGCATAATATCCCAAACCAGTCTTGTTAATTGCACACCTTTGCTGTCCCAACAAATTTTTCAAATTCTTTGTTCCTTGAACAAATTTGGACAAGTCAGAGGTGAGAGTTTTAACTTGTTGTCTTAGTGAATCATTTTCAGATTCAAGAATATTAGTTGAAGAACAATTCAGACATTCTTTTAGAGCCTTAATTTCATTTGTTAATAAATTATTTTCAGCAAATAAAATTTCCTTTTCTTTCTTTATTGCAGTATATTTTGACAACATGTTCTTTGAGTTAACAAGTAGATCATCAATAATATCAATAAGTTCATATGTTGTCATATTAGAAAGGTTTACCTCTTCATTGTCATTTGCCATGAGACATAAATTAGCGAACATGCTTTCCTCATCTTCATTCCTGGAAGAGTCATTTTCAAGCTCTTCCCATGTGGATAACAACCCTTCTTCTTATGCTTATTTCCTTCTTCTTTTCTTTGTAACAGGGGACATTCATTTTTGAAATGTCCTGGTTGTTTGCAACAATGACATGTTATGTCTTTCTTACTTGACTCTCCCTTGTAGTTATCTTTCTTGGGAAAATTTCCTCTTCTGCCTTTGCCTCTCTTCTTCCATAGCTTCATCATCCTTTGTGCGAACATGCTGAATTCATCATCTTCTTCCAGCCCTCTTCAATTTTGGATGTGTCTTCTACCTTAGATTTCAGCGCTAATCCTTTCTTCTTCTCATTTTTTAGATGAGTTGTTTTGAAGGCAATGAGATTATCTCTTAGCTCATCATAAGCTAATGTACTGATGTCTCTTCCTTCTTGAATAGCTGTTATTTTGAACACCATGGTGGTGTAAGACTTCTGAGAATTTTCTCCAAGTTCTTCATTTTCAAAGCATTTACCCATCATGTCTAGATTGTTGATGATGACAGCAAAACGTTCAAACATTTGATCAATGTTTTCTTCTTCTTTCATGTTGAAAAGCTCATATTCTTTCATGAGCATATCAGTTTTGGTTTGCTTGATCTGTTTTGTGCCCTCATGAGTTACTTGGAGTTTGTCCCAGATTTCTTTAGCACTTCTACATCTGGACACCTTTTTGTATTCTTCAAAGCTTATGGCACAATGTAGAAGGTTGATTGCTTTAGCTTGCATTTCAATTTTCTTCTTCTCCTCCGTCCAATCCTCATCACTTTTAATGATGCTTTGTCCTTGTTCATTTGTAGTCATAGGTACTTCAGCTCCTTTGGTGATTATTTTCCACAAGTCATAGTCTGTAGATTGAATGAAGATTCCCATTCTTTCTTTCAGTAGGCATAGTTAACTCCATTGAAGAATGGAGGCCTTGTGGTTGATTGACCTTCATGAGAGTGTATGGAACAATGTTCGCCATGCTTGTCCTTTGGATTGTTTTGCTCCAAGCGGTTAAGTTTGACCCTTAGAGACCAAGCTCTGATACCAATTGATGGTATCAGATCACTTGAGAAAGAGAAGGTTTGAATCAAGTGATCCTTTAAAATTTTCTACACACTTAACAACCAATTAAAAATATTCACCCAGATGTCTCCTATAAATGCAGGAGATATTCATGTAACAGTGTGTGTTTTGTGAACAAACTTGAGATACAGAATTTTATATGCTATTTTTCTATTCAAAGTAATGTGTCAGCAATATAAATGTATTTCAATTATAAAGATTAGAAGCTTGTTGAATATAAAATAAATAGAAAAGAGTAGAGTTGAAAAGAATGCACCAAGGGATTTTTATACTAGTTTAACTTCAATGTGAAGTCTACTCAGTTCTCACCAATGATGATGAGAGTTCCACATTTCCCAATCCAAGTACAGATTCAAATTTACAAATCAAAGTTGGTAACAAACCAACTAAACTCTCACAAATACAATCCTAGTATTCCAACAAGGACCAAGACAAATTTCCAAATATTAAACACTAGTCCACTCACAATATATTTCTCACAAGATATCACTTTGAACTCTAAGAATAAAGGATATTTGCTTTTCTAGATAAGTCTTGGTGGTTTGAAGATGGTTCTTCTTGAACCATATATAGGTAGCGCCCTTTATAACCATGAGAGAGAGAGAAATGGACATGAGAAGGCTAAAGAAAGCTTGTTGAAACGTTTCTTTTTCTAGCAAACAAAACGAGCTTGAAGGCATGGGAGAAAGAGCATTTCCATTATGGATGATAACCTTGAAATTCTTTCTCTGATATGCAGAAATATTTCATGTCACGACCCGATCTGGGCATGTGACCGGCACTTGAGAAATCCCATTCTCACGTCAGCCTCTAACCCGTTCTGCCTCTATATGCATGCTCTTCTCAAAATCCATAAAACATAGAAAACTTGACTTTTCTACATGCAAATCATTTCTTCTCTAGAATCAAGATAATCATGTCTAAAAACTCATGCTTTGTTCATAAAAGTCTATTTAAAACATAATATCACTTTCTCTAGATCAATTATTTATTTTCTGAAATCAAAATAATCATGTCTAAAACCTCATAATGTCCTTTCATTAGAATCACAAAATCATTCATATCATTGAATTAACATTAAAATACACTTTAAAGTCTTATCATGATATGCTGAATGCAACAACCCATACCATAGGTCTGAATCCTGTCTACATTGTACTGGAGCTCTCTAAATAAATTGAAATGCTTCACTCTAGTGAAGCTTACCATCTGACACTTTACCATGGATATGTAGGATTGGCTACCATTGTTCTTATTTGTAAAAATGAGAGAAATGAGAGGGTGAGTTTTGATACCAAAACTCGATGAGTAAGCCCTCACCTGAAACCCCTTCATGGGACATCAAAGAGTAATAGATAAAATAAATCATAATAATATTAAAAGTACTTGAAAATCTTATGCAATTACATGTCTCTATATAAATATATTTTCAAATCATCATTTCATGAAATCAATAAAAGCAATTTCTTTAATTCATTTTCATTCTAAATCATGTAAGCTTAAAACCATAAACTCTTTCATACTTTCTAATGACTACTTTATCAATTCAAAAGTCATCTCATTAACTAACTTTCGTACCTGTATTAGATTAACTCATAATAACATAGCTTCTAGAGAAACAGAAATCTCTGACAATCTGGCGTCGTATCGTGTCCCAGTGTGTCAATCAATTCTCTAAATCTCTGTCACATCTGGGCATTACGTATCGCCGTCCCAAGTGTGACAATAATGGGCACCTAACTAGGTCCCTTCTCTAAATACTCTAGCCCAGGCATACTTGGTACCAAGGTTAATGGATTTACCTTGTTAACATGCAGCTGTTTCTCCAGCTACTGGAAATTAATTTGAAACTTCTTAAAACCATTTTGTTCTCTAGAGCTCTGAATCTCTATAACTCTAACAATTTGACCTTAGCATAACTTGACTATGAAACCATACTTAGGGATTTCAAGTCCACAAATATGTATCCGTAATCCTTGAGTCACACAAAGATTCATGCTCTAAATCCTCTTATGTTGAATCTCTATATCATTTCTTATTAACAATAAACTTGTTATATTCTAAAACTTGAGTCCATTCTATTCTAAAGTTACCTTAGCATAATTGTGGCTATGGAACCATGTCCAAGGGATCACCCTTTATGGACATTGAGATTCCAAACCTCACAGAGTATGTAGCCTCACCTGTTGATCTCGTGGAAACTTATGCTTTAAAACTCTTTTATTGATTATCAAAAATATCATTCAATCATCAAAACTTTTTAAATTCAACTATTAACTTGTTAAACATAGTTCCAACCATAAACTAGGAAAACTCAATATCATATGCTGAAATCATAGAGTCTAAACCATCATTTTAGTCCTTTTTCTCTAAACCTCGTATCTAGGTATAAAACCATAGCATAAACATAAACCAGTTCAGAATTGGTAAAACAATCATAAAATCCTCTAATAGTTACACATATATTCAATTCTACATAAAATCAATTCAACAACCATGGTCCCATGAGTTTTGTCTAAAACATGTTTCATGCTTTAAAACCAGGAGTTTAAACATAGAATCTAGTAGTAAACTTCAAATCCTCATACAATAATTCTCTAAATCAAGCAGGAAATCATAGTTTTCATGAAAACAACTCTAATGCATAACATAGAAGTCACAGATGTGAACTACTCACCTGGAGGGCAGAAAGGTAGAAACCACACTAACAGATCTCTGGGAAGTGAAAACGATACCTCTATCTGTCATGGAAACAACAGAACTCTAGATTAACCTCTAAAACCACAAGAACCCCTTTCTAACAAGGTGGAAAGCTTCTCTCCTTGAGAAGCATGGGAACCACCCATAACCCAAGAGAACTTGAAGGAAATGAAGCAGAACCAAGAGAACAACGTACCTTTAAGCCTTAGGGATGTCATATTCGCAATTAAACTCGAAGAAATGGAAAAAAATGGAGTTTGGAGGGTGAAATGGGTTAGGAACTGAGATTTCCACCTGAGGGAGGAGAGAACCATTTTGAAGTGTTTTGGACCCGAATGGGGTTTTATGCTCTCGATCGCCGCGATTATATGACCATCTGGGCGGTTTCTTCAGAAGCTTAGACGACTATGCTCTCTGTTGACCGCCTCCGCCCTCCAGAAGCTTCAGACACGACTTTCTCTCTCAGCGGCTCCAAAATGCTAGAAGCTTTAATACTTGTATGTATTGTACTATTCTATCTCATTACCCACTTATTTACATTTCTTAATTTTAAGTTAATCCATTAACTTTAAAATATAAATATAAATAAAGAAATACCCCCATTTGGATTCAAATAAAATATTAGAAAAATCAAAATCCCAACAAATCAAAATCTCATTTTTGGGTTTTAGTTCAAATTTGAAAAATCTTACGATTTTGTAAACTTGTAGGCTAAAATGAAGTTGAGTTATAAAATTCGTTAAACTCTTTTTCAACTCATTTTTCTCTAAGGAACAATTACCAGGACTTTTGGTCCCAAGAAAATAGCTTTAATATATAGCCCTCCAAGGACATGTAGGGTCCAGACTTAGTGAAATTAGGACCTAAACGACAGGTAAGGTGACTCACCTTTCTTTGTTCGAAATTTTCTAACCTTTTATTTATTTTTTGAAAATCTGGGTATTACATTCAGCAAGGTTGTTGCCAAGTTGGAGAAATATTTTGACTATTTGAAATCCCTTTGCATTGTCTTTTTCCTATGCTTCTTTGCTTTGTGTTCCGTCCTTTCTCATTTACTGTGTTCCTATGTGAGAAAATAGAGCTTTGTCTTTTTGTTATTGTCCCCATGCTTGTCCCATGCTTTATGTCTTGTTGAGTGTGCTTTCTTTTGAATTTATTGTATTTATGATGTAGACTCTTCTCTCTTGATAAGTTCCACAAGCTGAAGCATGACTTTTATTGACACAATACTCCTTGCCTCTAGCTTTTGCAACAACTTTTGGTTCAAGTGAGATACGTGGTTTTTCAAAAAAAAAAGACTAAGGATGTCTCCTATGAATACAGGAGATATTTGTCTAATATAAAATTGAAACACTTAGCAAATATATTAAAGAGGAATCTAATTATGTTTATCATCATTTGGAGTTCTCAAGCCAACAAGAACCTATGTGATATGTTTCAAGCATGTCTGAAACATAACAAGTAGGCCATTGCATCAGCTTTGTACTTGGCTATTTATTGGCTTCGTAGCTGTCTCTTTCTAAAGGTGACAACTATGTTGGCAAGAATTCTCAAATCTCATATAACCCTTCATAAACACATTGAAGACAATACCATGTGATCTCTCATTAGTCATTGTCTCTAACCAGACCCCATCAAATGGTTCATCAACCGTTCATTTCAGTAGAGAATTGTCTGCACAAAAACCTGTGTACGGTATATCTATATATATTATACACACTGCATGACATTCTCAAACAACACAATAATATTTCTTCCTTACATCCTTTGAGATCATTGCTTTCGTATTGGTGTGAAGCAACACAAAACAATGGGCTTTCGCTTAATTGGTATTAGAAGGGCATCCTTTGCAATAACCCAAGAAGCTTCCAAAGCTGTGGAAGTCCCAAAAGGCTATCTTGCAGTTTATGTTGGAGAGAAAATGAAACGGTTTGTGATTCTCATTTCATACTTGAATCAACCTTCATTTCAAGAGTTACTAAGTCAAGTAGAGGAAGAATTTGGATATGATCATCCAATGGATGGGCTCACAATTCCTTGCAAGGAGGATGACTTCTTGGACCTCACTTCTCGCTTGAATGGAGTATAAGTCATACTAAGGAGTTTGACAAAGACTAGTTGAGAGACAATTTTGTACAGCAGGCACTTTAATTTTTCATTTTATACTTCCTTTGTAGTGGAAACTACCATCTCAGTGAGATGTCAAGCATGTAAACAATACAATTCCCCCCCCCCCATTTCAATGAATTTATACATTTTATCTCTGAAGAATTATAGACTGCTTTGCAATTTACATATGTTCTTCAATCATGTTATTTTGCCTTTGTATTGTTGCCGCTACTGTTGTTTGAACAAAGTGTGTATAGAGCTGAATCTTCTGCACCTGAAATTCTCTAAATCTTTAGAGCTACAAAATTTTACTTCCAAAATCCTTAATAAAAGTCTAAAAACTCCCAAGCACAACACTAGTTTGTTGGATTTGTGAATTGCTTGATCTCACAATGTAAATTGTGAAATGGAGAAGAAAGAAGCATTAACTATATTAAGTTAAATGATTAAATATAAATCAAGTGGATTCAAGTTTGGGTAAGTCAATGCTGCCTTCATTTTTTGTTCTTACTTTCCAAGCCAATCCATATGGCACCAAGGTCCATTAGACCATTACATAGGAAGATTTCCAAAAGGGCGGGATTCTTATATCTCAATTAATAAGAATACCATGTCTTGTACAGCAGGCATTTCTTTTTCCATTTTTTCTGTTCCTCCGCAAGTTGTAAAGAATGTCTTTGAATGATAACCTCATAAATAGTTGTTGTGAACTTTTTTGTTCTTTATTCTTCACCTATCTTAATGAATTCAAGGACATGCACAAGCACAACGACCGTTTTGCTTATGCTCTTGGGTCTGTTGCCAATTTTACGTAAAATGATGTCCATTGTGTAGTTTCAGTTCAGCGACATAGATTAGTTTAGCTAAAACCTGATTGTGGTAATTTTGATTCTATTATTGCACTTCAATCTACATCCTCGGGCATGGATGCCAAATGCTTGTCAATCTCAAATCCTCAATATCTTTACTATCCGAAATTTGACAATAAATTTAGGTTCGAGTAGGAAAAAGTTGGTGCTCTAGTCCATATAATTTTCAATACCTCAACTTTGTGAAGTGTTGAACAAGGAAAGACTTAGTGTGTGTTTGTTTTAGATTTTGAAAAAGTGATTATGAAAACTAAATTTTATATATAACTAAAAAAATTGAAAATTGATTTTTTTCAGAAGCTACTAATTTTAATTTTTATGAAAAAGCTAAAAACTAATTTTTTTGAAATTTTGATTATTTTTTAAAAATTATCTAAATATACAAAAAGTAATTTTTTTGGAAGAAAAAAGTGATTAATAGCCAAAATAATTACAAACAAATGCACTCTTATTCTTGTTCGAGCACTGAAGAGTGTCTATTGAAATTCTTATAATGGTTAAATGCAAATGGTTCAATTTAGCTTGGCACACTTTGCTACAATCTCTAAATTTTGTCCAAAACTAGTTATTTTATCCAGTGCATTGCATAGATGATACAAATTAAATATTATTAATTAAAATTTTATAATATATAAATATTTAATATTATTTAATTTGTTTATTTTTGAAAGAGTCATATTTTTATTATTTTATTAAAATATTTAATTATTTTTTATATAACAAAAAATAAATTGATGTAAATTTATAAGTACAATAAAAAGATTTATATGTAAAGTTTACACATTATTTAATTTAATTTTAATTCTTTTATGTACGTTTAGCCTTTATGTAAATAAATTAGATGAAGAAGTTATATAAAAGTTTAGATTGAGATGCAAGCTCGTCTAGCTTGAGGTTAGGGTATGCCTTTGAGCTTTTCAAGTGTTTACAAAGGTAATAAATCATTCACTAATAAGGAAAATCTAAAAATCAAACAAAAGTCATGACAATATAATAAGTTATTATCTTTATTTTAATATTTGTAAAAAATATGTACAAAACCTTTTAATTGTCACTTATAAAATAATACCTAACTTAATATTAATCATATTTTGATAATTTTTTCTTAAATTCATTGAGTGTAAAATTTCAATTTATTATGTTGTCGTATATATGTTTATAAAATATTTCATATTTCTTTTTGTAAAAAAAATTATTCACTTTTATTACTATTTTTTAAAAATTTAAAAAACTTAAAATTGCATGATTATAAAAGGATTTAACAAAGATATAAATGAAGAATATGGAAGGCAAAAATATGATAAATAATATTAATAGTAATAAAAAAACAACTTAAGAAAAATGTCACATAATAACAAATTTTAATAAAAGATCATAAATGAAATTATAAATTTTTAAATTAATGAATAGTATAATTTAAAAAGAATTTAAAAATTCAAAATTAAGAGGAAATGCCACATGGCAATAGTAGTGGAAGAACTTTATAATAATATATATATATAGATAGATGATATAGACATAGATAAGAGCCATTTATTTGATATCATATTGAAATATGATATTGTATTTTTTTTTGGTGTAGTTTTTACTTTTTATTATATCTTCTATTCCCCAGCTCACAAGTTTCATTATTATTCATTTTCTGATGGTTCTGAAATAAAGCAAATTGAAAATAAGTAAATTGGTAAATGCAGGAGATCTTTGATTGAATTCTATGACTTAAGTTGAAATGGTTCTTGATTTCACCATCATTCACATGAAACACTCATCTATGATGCTTTTCAATCTGGGAACTGTTTAAATTATTACCCATCTCATTAAATCATGGTTATATGTGACAAGGTGCCAGTTGTTCAACCATATCCACTTAGATAATCAAAAAATTTAGTATGATTTAATAAGGCCAAATTTATCTACAGTGGAATCACTATTACTTAAGGAACAAGAAGGCACAAAAGAAAAAAGAAAAGAAAGGATCATGCATTCAAAATCTATCTTATATCCTTTGTCTAATATACAGTCAGTGTTTCCCATGTCGAGAGGGAAGTTTCTATATCCACAAATTAATGCACTGAGCTTTATTCGACATGAGGCTGCTGTGTATTCTATCTTTAACAAATTGTTGGGCACATGTCCCATAATATGTATCTAGTCTGAATCATAAGTCATAACCAAGTTCTTGACAATGAATTGTAACAACGTAACCATGCGATCCATCAAATACTATTGTCTCACCAAACATGATGTCATTGCCTAATGCCTACAAAATCTTAGTATAGTTTCTAGATATTTCTAATATAAATCTATCTCTACATATACACACACACATGAAAAAATCATCCATGAAGTTTTTCACAACATTGTCCATCAACAAGTCCTTTCCTCTAAAAACCTTGCTATCTTCTCTGAAACAGCAATGGCTTTTCGTTTGCCTTCTATAGTTCATGTTAAACATATCCTGTCCCGCTCACTTTCAAGCGCCAAAAAAGTGCCAAAAGGTTATTTTGCAGTATATGTTGGAGAAGAGCAGAAGAAGAGATTTGTAGTTCCTATATCATACTTGCATGAACATGCTTTTCAGCAATTGCTAAGTGAAGCTGAGGAAGAATTTGGATTTAATCATCCAATGGGAGGTCTAACAATTCCTTGCAGAGAAGACATTTTCGTTAGTGTCACATCTCAATTGAAAATTTAGAACCTTAGCAACAAACAAGCAGGTTCAGCAATTCACATGCTTTTCTCAACCCTGGTCTGCCAAAAGCATGCAATAGCAAAAAATGAAGAGCCACTTGAATCAAGTGGCCGTCCATAGCAGATCACAGCGCAGCTCGAGACCACACGTAATCAGTGCCATGCATGGTGGATATAACTTCATGCTTGAAGGATTTACAAATTATGGAGGATTGAATTTATCATCCAAGTGATGATGATCTCATAAAATCCCATCCTGGCTAGAATTACTTGTGAGAACTGCATCTGATGTTCAGCAGATGAAAATGTTACACCATGCATGCACCATAGTTCTATGTAATTGTGCATAGGAGCACTGATTTGTTCCAGCAATGAAGTAAAGCATTTTATTTGAAATAAACAAGGAACTTAACAATTCTGAAACTTGTAGAAATTATTATCTTATTATTTATCTTCAGTTGATGGCCATGTATCAATTGGCAATTTGGCATAATAGCTATAAAGATTTCCATTTTCATTGACATGTGATAGGATTTGAGAAGAAAGAGTTTGATTGGTTTAAGATTTAGTAGAAACAAAATGAACAGATTAATTTGAGAATTAAGTGCGTGACATATGTTAAGACATGTGGCCATATATATATTTGCTAGCAGGGGGTAACAAACCCTCATAACACTCATTTTTCCACCCCTATGGTTACCGACAGGCCAAAAAGGGTATGTACCAATAATTGATTCACCTTAAATGTCTCAATCTCCAATTGAATTATATGTTGGATCGTACTTGTGAAGTTGAAAACAGTGACAGTGTTGATGGAGATTACTGTTGGAAGGACTTTCCTTGCTCTTCCAAAGGACTTGTCAAAGTTGTTGTGATAAAGAATGCCATTGACTTTTATCGAAGTCATTATCTGTCAACAACCCAGTCGTGATTTGCATAGGGAAATATTTCTTAGCAAGCCTTAAACATAGATTTTCCAGAAAAGCAGACGGAGTTTTTTTTTGTTTTTAGACATTTCCCAAATACAAAATTTGTGGAAAACATGTCTTTATAACATAACATAACCTCAACACAACCAGAATACTAAATAAATATAATTATATTTTAAAATATGATTTTTTCACTAGATGCATATCCAAATCCAAGAGAATCAAACATAAAACATTAGTTAATGTATTTTTTAATCCTAGTCCAGAAACATAATATATAAACCATTACATCCAAACAAATTTTAAAGAAAAACATAATTATGTCCCAAACCCTGTGTGACACATTGGAGCTACAATCCTAAACATTAGCCACGAGATTAAAAGTGGCTCACCACATAATAAATAGAGATCTCTGAGCTGGAAAATGCATAAAGCTAGGATCGATACCTATATAAAAAGGAAGGAAGGTAAAGTGAGTTTGACAACTAGTGAGGAGATAAAGTATCCATAGTCACACGAAACATTAGCGAAACCAAATAAATAGTACTTGAAAGCTGTATAAACAACAAGGGAAAATGCATTCATAATCAAAATAGATAAATATGGGGAAGTGGCCTCTAGATGAAATTTCATTAGGATCACACACTCGAGCGACTATTTCCTCGTGTAATCCTGCATTCCATTAGGAACTACAAACACGTGGACCTACACTTATCCATCATGTACCATTTTCATATGGTCATGTAACACTCATCAGTCAAGGTACACTCTAACGCCACCGCTATCGTTAGCTATTCTCTTCATGCATTCTCAAAACAATTTATAAAATAACAAATCATTTTCATCCAAATACCAAATATAGGCATTCTTCAATTCTAATCACTTTTCAGTCCATCAATACAATTTGGGATTCAACCCATAAATCAATTTTCAGGTCTAAAATCCATACTCATCATATCCAAAGCAATCTATTTAAAAGATAGCATAAAACCACTTATTTGGCTCATGTGGTAACTAAAACACATTTACTTTTTGATCAACAATAATAAATAAATCTCTTAAATATATATGTAAATCATACAAATTTCAAAACAAGGGCCAATAAACATTCTATAATACTCATAAATAATTTATAATAAAAGAAAATAACTACATATACTAAATCTACTCATAATAATGGTTTCCAAGGAATCAGAGAGCACTCTTAAAGTTACCAAAAATCTTCAATTGACGTTCGATTGCTCTACAATTTTAGAAACAAGACAATAACAGTATATGTGAGTTAACAATGTCACCAATTTACACAAATTAGTCCCAAATCACCAAATCCCCCACTTCTACACTATAGGGTTCCCAAAACTCACAAATCCTCTATAACAATATATAGGAAGTTCAATAAAATTAAAAGAGAATTATTAAAGCTTATCCACTATTCTCGGAGGAAAATTAGAGCTAAAGAACATATCAAAACTCATAACTCTAACTGATTCTTCTGCTTAGAGAGAAACCACGAGTTAGAGAGATAGAGAGGAGAGAGAGCGCGGTTTTATGTGACGATGATGATGATAGTAGTTGATGTGGCGTGGAGGTGATGGTGGTGATGTTGTGGAGAGTGAAAGGAAGAAGAAAAATGGTGAAAGGTGATCAAGAGAGTGTTATGGGGAGAAGAAGAGATGAGAGGAAAAGAAGGAAATGAAGAAGAGAAGTGAGAAAAGGGAAGCCACGGGAAGGGAAGGGGAGAAGAGAAAAAAAGAGTGGGAATGAGTCTATGTTGGTCTAACCACTTAAAGTGCATGGGTGGACTTCACTTCAATTTTTTTTTTTTCAGTTATCACATTATCCATTGCTATGCAACCATCTGCAACCATTGATTTTAGGTTCATAGCAGACTGTCAGTGCGCATATATTTATCAACTATTAATGTAATTAATTTCATTTAGCTATTGTACTGTCATTGTAACGATGGACAATTCACCATAATTTATCCACGTAGTGTGACATAACAGAAACATGTGTTAGTATACATGTCTAAGTCTGTCCAACAAACGACTAACTCTACACAATGCAAGTGTAGGCAACTTCATGTTCAAATGGAAAATTTAAAATAACTCACAAAAAGGATGCATAAATATCTTAGTAGGGTTGTCCCCTCTTACCTACAAAAACTAAAATTATATATCCTTTTTTTTTTTCCCTGAATTTATCTAAAAGCTACAAACAAAATTTTATGGATTGTAGATAAGATCTCAGCTTACTAGTAGTTATCAGTTAGCTTATGAATATTAAGGAAATGTGAGATGTCTTGAGTATGTCTTGAACGTGAGAAACAGGCCATTACATTGGTCAAAAAATAATTAGGTTCTCAGTTGTACGAATCTCTTTCGTTGTCAAGCAGTGATTGTGTTGGCAAATCTTCTACAGGGTGGACAGCTTACTCCAAAATCATTAGTAGTTCTTGCTAAAGGCCTTCAAGACAACACCATGTGATGATGGTTCATGAGTCCTTGTCCCTCACTAAACCGGTAGACCCCATCAAATAGCCCCTTAACCATTCAATTCCAAAGAGAAGGGTATCCACGCAAGGACCATATTGATCTATATATACTCATCATTGCATTCTCAAATATGTACTGAAGCATCAAACTTGAAACACTTCTTTCTGATACAAGTTTTTTTTAGATCATTCTGTAGTTTTGTGTGTGGAGTAACAAAGAAGAAACCATGGGCTTTCGTTTACCTGGTGTTAGAAGAGCTACACAAAAGGCTTCAAAACGTGAAGTTCCAAAAGGGTATCTTGCTGTGTATGTGGGGAAAAGATGAAGAGGTTCATAGTTCCAATAGCATACTTGAACCAACCTTCATTTCAAGACTTGTTGAGTAAAGCACAAGAAGAATTTGGATATGATCATCCAATGGGTGGCCTCACAATTCCTTGCAGGGAAGATGAGTTCTTAGACATCATATCAGTTCTGGCTTGAATGTTTCTTCAGAACAAAGAGACTGACATAACATACATTAGCTCAGCCTCAAATCAAACAATTTTGTAGAGTACAATAGCACATTCAGTAGATTGTTTTCCGTTTGCTATCATGCAAAAGTGGAGCATGCTTATTAGATTATTGTACAATCAAACATTAAATATATGCACAGGAACATACTATGTTCCTGTTAGTTTTACACGCGATGTCCCCTTGTTAGTCTTGGCTTTCTATTTCTCTTTCTCCTGTTTATTCATCTCACGGGCAATGGCTCAAAGGGCTTTCACAGTCTCGAGCACCGTGTTATAAAAGGGTAAAGACTATAGAGGCAATCTCAGGAGATTGGTTAGTACCTTATTGATTAGGCTAAGTGACTAACTAATCAAGAGTTATTTATTTATTTCAAGAAGCTAGCGAGAATAGAAAAACTGAAGTTGCCGCAGAGAAAGATATAGTTGAACTTCAACAATGACACTTCTTTTGCTTGGTTCTAGAGAAAAAAACTTAGTCAATGTAAAGAAACAGAACATCCTATTTCTATGTGGCTCAAATAAATGACCATAATTTGTGGTAGCATTTACTATTTAGAGAAGTAGCAGAAAATGCTGTGAATTCATTTGTCAACACTTGCACGATTTATGTGGATTTGTGGTCACCTGGATGGCTCATAATGTCAGAACAAAAAATGAAGGGACCTGAATCTAGTTTATTTATATTCAACCATTCAACTTAAAATACTAGTTAATGCTTCTTTCTTCTTCATTTCAGAATTCACATTGTGATATCAAGCCTTTTATGAAGAAAACTAGCGGTATTGGTATGCTTATGTACTTTAGTAAAGGATTATGGAAGCAAATTTTTGGAGCTATAAAGATTTAGAGGGAATTTTAGGTGCTGAAAACATTGAGGCCAGGTTATCCAATATCTCCTGAAATACAGCTCTGAATTTCGTTAGAAGTTAACACACACTTTTTTGTACAACAGTAGCGGTACCACTGCAAAGGAGATAAAACAAAGTTGAAGAAAATATGCAAAGCAATAGCAGTCTCTAATTCTTCGGAGATAAAACGTATAAATTCAATGAAATTCGGAAAAAAAATTATAATGTTTACATGCTTGACATCTCACTGAGATGGTAGCCTCCACTACAAAGGAAGTATAAAAAGAAAAATTAAAGTGCCTGCTTTACAAAATTGTCTGTCAACTAGTCTATGTCAGACTCCTTGAGTACGACTTATATCTCATTAAAATGAGATGTGAGGTCTAAGAAAGCATCTTCACTGCAAGGAATTGTAAGACCACCCATTGGATGATCATATCCGAATTCTTCTTCTGCTTGGCTTAGTAACTCTTGAAATGAAGGTTGATTCAAGTATGAAATGGGAATCACAACCCGCTTCATTTTCTCTCCAACATAGACTGCAAGATAGCCTTTTGGGATTCCCACAGCTTTGGAAGCTGCTTGAGTTACTGCAAAGGATGCCCTTCTAATACCAAGTAAGCGAAAGCCCATTGTTTAGTGTTGCTTCACACCGATAACAAAGCAATGATCTCAAAGGATGTAAGGAAGAAATATTGTTGCTATTGACAAGTGTTGTTTGAGAATGCCATGGTGAGCATATAATATATATAGATATACAAGTTTCTTTGGAGACAATTGTCTACTGAAATGAATGGCTGATGAGCCATTTGATGGGGCCTGGTTAGAGACAATGACTAATGAGAGATCACATGGTATTGTCTTCAATGTGTTTATGAAGGGTTGCTTGAGATTTGAAAATTATTAGCAACACCGTTGCCAACTGTAGAAAGAGACAGATGGCAAGCCAATGAAAAGTTAAATACAAAACTGATGAAATGGCCTACTTGTTATGTTTCAGACATGCTTGAAACATATCACATAGGTTCTTCTTAGTGACAACCTACCATTTCTTGGAATCATGAATTCTAGCTTATAGCTATTAAATAACCTACAGTTACGGTTTATGACAAGGTCCCAACTTCACTGGTCATATAGAATAGACTTGCTGCTCCCTCCACATACAAAATTAGTGCAAGAGGTACATCCATTATATAGTTTTAGCATTAAAGGATTCTGAATAACTGTAGACAGTTACTTATAATTGAGCCTCATAAAAAATTCAGAAAGTAGATTTGGAGCTTTGTTGATTTACTCAATTGCTCAGACTTCATGAAAATAAAGTTGATACTTGATAGAGCCAACACTAGTAAGGCACTTTGGAAATCCGTAGAGTCTGGCAAGGTTAAAAAATTAAAATCCCTTATTAGGGTGATAAGGTTTCTTAAAGCACTGACTTAATAACTCCCCTCATATTCAGGCTTTCTTTGATACCAACTAGTAAGGCACTTTGGAAATTAGAGTCTAGCAAGGTTGGGTCCACTTTTAATTGGATTTCAGCTTCGGCCACTACTGAACTAGTTACAAGTTGGGAGTATAGGATGAGAATTCTGTAACAGTAGGTTGCCTTCAACACATTAGCACTTAAATCTGATAAATGCAGCAATGATCACTGCATTTTGGAAATTTTAAGGCATGGCTAGAACTTCAATAGAGCCATAGGAGAATTTACATAAATAGATAAACCATACCTCTAATCAATCAGAGATTTCTTTAGCTATAGATAAGATTGAGATGTCATCTATTAAAATTCATGGGAATAATTAAACCTTGATCCCATGTCCGCTGTTAATGGCAGTTGTCACTTATGTATCACTAGGGCCATGAATTTTAACTTTACATGCATATTTAAAAAATGATTAAGATCTGTTAATACAGTCCACAATAAACTGATGTTCTTTTTGGCGCTGCTAATACTGCATAAGGTCCTAGTTGCACGTGGAAAGAAAGTTGCAATTAATGAAAACAGAGACAACAGAGTAGTTAAATTCATTTGTTGTCATTAAACAAAAATTGAGGAAACACTGAATTTGTCATTCTAATGGTAATTTTTCTTTCATTTCCTGAGAAAAATATGTAATCATTGCAAGTTTGGATGTTTCCTATTGTACAAAATGTGTATCCTAATCTATGTCTGTCTTCTACGGTGTGAGATTTATAGCTAATTCAAGTGAGAAGTGATTTGTTGGAAGACATGTTCGCTGCAAGGAATTGTGAGGCCACCTGTGGGATGATCATATCCAAACTCTTCTTTAGCTTGATCCAACAAGTCTTGAAATGAAGGTTGATTCAAGTATAATGTGGGGATCACAAACCGCTTTTGATTCTGGCCAACATAAACTGCAAGATAGCCCTTTGGGATTTCCACATATTTTGAAGCTGCTTGGCTAGCAGAGAATGATGCCCTTCTAATAGCAGGTAAATGGAAACCCATCTTCTCGTGTTGATGTGCTAGAAAAAGAACAAATCAAGTAAAGCTCTCAACTTTAAGAAGAATGTGTTTGAAGTGTTGATGCTTTAGGAAGCCAATGACTTGTGTTGTTTTTGAAGATAAGAGTAAGTGTATTTATAGATTTTAAGACCCCATGAAAACTTGTTTCCAAGAGAAATGATTGTTGAAGGGGTTAAAGGATAGGGGGCATATAGATGAGAGATCACATGGTGTTGTGTTGGAGGCCCCCATCAAGGTTTAAGGAGTTGTATAAGAATGCATACCCCACCTTCTCAAAGAATGGCCAATAGATCAGCACATGCAATCAATGAGAAGTGCTCAGGTAGACATAGATGTTAGTTCATACATTACTTGTCCTCTACATATTTTTCTAGACATGATTTAGACATTTCACATGTTGTCTTTATTTTGAAAACACAACTCAATGGTTCTGGCTATATAGCTTTTAATGGTTTTCTGCTGTTTTTTCTGATTCTATTTTCCTTTCAGGCTGCATGATATTAAAGACCATTTACTAGAAATGTGAGATGTCTTGAGTTTGTCTTGAATGTAAGCACCAGGCCATTACGTTGGTTAAAAAATAATTAGTTCTCAGCTGTACAAATCTCTTTCATTTTCAAAAGTGATACTGTGGTGGCAAATCTTTTACATGGGGGACCATTTACTCCAAAATCATTAATAGTTTTTGTTAAACATCTCCAAGACAACACCATGTGATGGTGCTTGAGTCCTTGTCCCTCACTAAACCTGTAGGCCTCATCAAATAGCTCATTAACCATTCAATTCCGCACAGCAGGTTATCCACACAAGCACCCTAGTGATCTATATATACTCATCATTGTGGTCTCAAATATGTACTAAAGCATCAGACATAAAACACTTGTTTCTCATACAAGTTATTTGAGATCATTCTGTAGTTGTGTGTGTGGAGTAACAAAGAAGAAACCATGGGCTTTCGTTTACCTGGTACTAGAAGAGCTACACAAGCAGCTTCAAAGGGTGGAGAAGTCCCAAAAGGATATCTTGCAGTGTATGTGGGAGAAAATATGAAGAGGTTTGTAATTCCAATAGCATACTTGAACCAACCTTCATTTCAAGATTTGTTGAGCAAAGCAGAAGAAGAATTTGGGTATCATCATCGGATGGGTGGCCTCACAATTCCTTGCAGAGAAGATGTATTCTTAGATACCATTTCAGTTTTGGCTTGAATGGTTCATCAGAACAAAAGAGGCTAACATAATTTATATTATCTCACATCAAACAATTTTGTAGAGTACAACTGTACTTTCAGTAGATTGTTTTCCCTTTGCTTTCATGCAAAAGTGGAACATGTTTATTAGTTTCATACTTTCATTGATTACTATAAAGTGTAAAATTAAAATCTAAAATATAATTCACACTCACTATGTTTTTGGTATTTTTTTTCTCGCCATGCTCCTTGCTAGTCCTACTTCTCTATTTCTCTTTCTCCTGTTTAATCATCCCACGAGCAATGGCCTAAAGGGCTCTCACAGTGTAAAAGAAGAGTAATGACTTATAGAGGCCATAAGATCTTAGTATTTAAGCAACCAGTACAAAGGCAATCTCAGAAGAGATTTGTTGACTACCTTATTAATTAAGTGACTAACTGATCAAGAGGTATTGATTTATTTAGCTGGCTGGAACAGCAAACTTGAAGTTGCCACAGAGAAAGATCTAGTTGAATTTCAACAATGACACTTGTTTTGCCAGTTTCTAGAGAAAAAACTTGGTCAATGTAAAGAAACTTGATGAATATAAAAGTTGATAAAGCCAACCTTGTTTCTGAGTTTTTTTGAGGTCTTAAAGTTAAGTACTTTGGAAATTTCTTAAATATCTTAAAGCACTGAAACTGATTTTTCTTTCTTTCTTACTTTTTTACAGTGTCTCCACTTCAGCCACTAAACAAGCCAGGATCAGAAATCTGTAAGCCAACAGTACTTTCCTTCAACACAATTAGCACTTAAATCTGAAAAATACAACACTGATCACAGCATTTTGGAAATTTTAAGGCATGGCAAAAAGTTCAATGAAAAATAAGAGACTCTACAAGAATAGAAATGAAACAGAAAATTCTTCAGCTATAGAGGAGATGACATTGAAATTCATGGGAATAATTAAACCTTGATCCTAAATCCATAGTTAATGTGGACATGCCTTGGCAGTTGGCAGGAACGGCACTTTACCACTGGGGCCTTGAATTATAACTTTACATGTATGAGGTTCTAGGATAAATACTCTAGCTATGGCCTTGGCTGCCAATGACTTGTTTTGTTCTGCTTTGGACCTCATGAGAACATAAAGTTTGATTTTTCTTACAGCAAGAAGCACTGCTAATACTGCATAAGGTCCCATATTTTTTTTTAAATTAAAATCTAAGTCGCGTCTAATTTTTTCTTTAAAATAAAATCTTATAGTCTGATCATTTTACATGCATATTTATCATAGGAATTTATGAGGATAATCAAGTCTGATTTTTTGTAAACCAAGAAGCACTGCCATTTCTGCAGAAGGTCCGAGTTGCAGCGATAAAATTGCAATTAATAGAAGTAGAAACACTAGAGTAGTCGAATTCACTCCATGTGATTAAACATAAAACTCAGGAGTCACTGTGAATTTATCATTCTAATGGTCATTCTTCTTTGATTTCCATAGAAAAATGTGTAATCTTTACAAGTTTAGAAGTTTACTATGGTACAAAAAGTGTATAGTATTAGTATACTAATCTATGTCAGTCTTCTACAATGTGAGATTTATAGCCCATTCAAGCCAGAAGTGATTTGTTGGAAGACATGTTCGCTCAAGGAATTGTGAGGCCACCCATGGAATGATCATATCCAAGCTCTTCTTCAACTTGACTCAATAAGTCTTTGAATGAAGGTTGGTTCAAGTATGATATGGGGATCAAGAAACGCTTTTGATTCACTCCAACATACACTGCAAGATAGCCCTTTGGGACTGGGCTAGCAGAGAATGAAGCCCTTCAAATAGCAGGTAAATGGAAGCCCATTTTTGGTGTTGATATGCAAGAAGAAGAACAAGACAAAGCTCTCAAATTTAAGAAGAATGTGTCTAAGTGCTGATGCTTGAGATGCCAGTGACTTGTGTTTTTTTGAAGGCTAGAGGAAGTGTATCTATAGCTTTTAAGATTCTATGGAGAACTACTTCAAAGGTAAATGATTTTTGAAAGGGTTAAAGGATGGGGAGCATACAGATGAGAGATCACATGGTGCTGTCTTAGATTCCTCTCCCAAGGATTAAGAGGTTATTTAAGAATGCATACCCCACCTTCTCAAGGAATGGCCAATAGAGCAGCCACTTGCTATCAAATGAGACATGCTCAAGTGAAACATAAATGTTAGTTCATACATTATTTAATGCATCTTTCATATTTTTGCAGACATGAATTAGACATGGCACGTGTTGTCTTCATTCTGATAATGCAACTCAAAGTGGGCGAAGTGCCAGCTAGTATATTTGCGATCAATTATAATGTAGTTGATAGCTATAGATAATAGTGTTGGGAGGCAACCTGAGAACCTTTGTCAAGAGCATGCCAGTAATAGTATATATTTATCTGAAGTCTTTCCAAGGCTGTCTAGCAACAGTGGCATCAATATAATCTTCCATTATGAAATGAATTTCACAGCACATGCTAATTGCTTCATGATCTGCTCTGCATGGAAAATAATTTGCTAGTAGAACTGGTCAAATCTGAAGAACCGCTGTAAAACTAGAATGGAGTATCGTCTTCTGTAACACCTAAACAATAAAGTTATGGGCAACATGTTAAGTGATATCTAATGTTTCATAAAGTAGCTCTTGTTAAAGGCCTCCAAGACAACACCATGTGATGATGGTTCGTGAGTCCATGTCCCTCACTAAACCAGTAGACCCCATCAAATAGCTCATTAACCATTCCGTAGAGAAGGGTATCCACACAAGCATCCTATAGATCTATAATTCTATATATAATCATCATTGCATTCTCAAAAATGTACTCAAGCATCAAACTTGAAACACTTGTTTCTGATACAAGTTATTTTGAGATCATTCTATAGTTGTGTGTGTGGAGTAACAAAGAAGAAACCATGGGCTTTCGTTTACCTAGGATTAGAAGAGCTACACAAGCAGCTTCAAAGGGTGAAGTTCCAAAAGGGTATTTTGCAGTGTATGTAGGAGAAAAGATGAAGAGGTTCATAGTTCCAATAGGATACTTGAACCAACCTTCATTTCAAGACTTGTTGAGCAAAGCAGAAGAAGAATTTGGGTATGATCATCTAATGGGAGGCCTCACAATTCCTTGCAGAGAAGATGTATTCTTAGATACCATATCAGTTTTGGCTTGAATGGTTCATCAGAACAAAGAGGCTGACATAACATATATTAGCACAGATCAAACAATTTTGTAGAGTACAATTGTACATTCAGATGCTTGTCTTTGTTTTCCCTTTGCTTAAATGCAATAGTGGAACATGTTTATTAGTTTCATTGATTACTGTAAAGTGTAAAATTAAAATCTACATACAATGTGCACTCAATGTGTTTCTGTTATTTGTACTTGCCATGCCCCCTTGTTCATCCTTACTTCTCTGTTTCTCTTTCTATTTGTTTATTCATCCCAAAAAACAATGGCCCAAAGGGCTCTCACAGTGTGAAAGAATAGTAATGACTTATAGTGGCCATAAGATCCAAAAATCTTAGTATATAAGTAACCAGTACAAAGGCAATCTCAGAAGAGGTTGGTTGAGTAGATCAAAAAGTATTAATTTATTTAGCTAGCTGGAATAGCAAACTTGAAGTTGTTGCAGAAGAAAGATCTAGTTGAATTTCAGCAATGACACTTGTTTTGCCAGTTTCAAGAGAAAAAAGTTGGTCGATGTAAAGAAACAGAATGTCCTATTTCTGTGTGGCTTAAAAAATTGACCATAATATGTGATAGCATTTTCTATTTAGAGTAGCAGTGCATCATATGCCTTGAATTTGTTTCTAAACATTTAATATGCACCATTGAGGCAGATTTGTGGTCACATGGATGGCTCATAATGCCAGAACAAAAAATTAAAAGAACATTTACATATCCTAACACCAAACTTGAATCTGATTTATTTGTAATCAACCATTCACCTTGAAAAACTAGTTTATGCTTCTTTCTTCTTCATTTCAGAATTCATATTGTGAGATCAAGCCTTTTAAGAATAAAACTAGTGGTATTGATATGCTTATGTATTATAGTAAAGGAATTTGGAAGTAAAGTTTTGCTGCTGTAAAGATTTAGAGACGATTTTAGATGCCGAGAACATTGAAGCCAGGTTTAGCCAATATCTTCCAAAATGCAACTCCAAATTCCATTAGAAGAAATGTACCGAACAGTTCAGTGTTCTCACAACTCTATCATGCATCTTAATTTAAACTGTTCCAGTGGCAATAACCTTATAAGGCATATCATTTCCCATAAGGACAATACCACCATCTATTGACCGGAAAGCTGTAAACCAATTCCGGTTGGACATGTAGAGGAACCAGACAAACATCCAATACACCAATTGAACCAAATCCTCAAGTATACCCAAAACTCTTCAATTTTCTCTGTTGATCTTTGCACTTCAAAAGATGAACTTCTGAAAAAATGTTCTCTTTATGATATCTAGACTTAGATCGACCTTGTGTTTCTTGATCTTCCTTAATCTACACCAAGCTCAATCATCATGATCCATTCATGACTCCATTTTCAAATTAATTTTGTATATCACCTCAATTTTGAAATTTTGTCACCATATTAGCATTTCATGTGCAGAAAAACTTGGTTGGACCATCATTGCCTATTGTAAAAATTCTCGTCCATATTTTTCAAATCTATGACGAGTGGCTTGATTTCATCCATCTTCAGATTTTGAAGTCGTTTTCTCCAAGTGATACGAAACTCACATATTATAAATATCAATTAAGTTCAAGCAATTTTTCTATTTACAAAAGATCGACTTTCAATCAACATATTGCTGAATAATTGAGGTACCAATCTTCTTCATTGTAATGCACCTTGAGAAAGTGCTACAAATAAAACGATATTCAACATCATTATTTAATTCTCTCATGTAAATTTCATTTTTGGTAAAATTTAAACAAATTAGCTATCAGAATAATAGTTGTAACATTTGTTTAAGCCCAAATGCCTACCAAAATTTAAAATTTCCTTCATTGTTCCTTTTATGTATTCTTTTGTGGATATCAATAGAACTTAAAGTGTTTCCAAAATTATACCAGAGTGTAAAATATATCATGTAAGAATTTATTTTTCAAATCTCAAGCATAATAAAGAGAAACATAACAAATAATTCTACTATTATGGAGTAGAATTTTGTGTTGTGTACTGAAGCTACATCCATGCCTCTAAGATATCGAGTATTCATTTCACTGCCAATACACCTTTAGGAATGTCACTATCTATTTCCTAAAACACTAGAAACTTGGTGAACCTTCTGGCTAAAACACACCATTGCATACATTATTTTCCAACTCACTAGCAATAAACAAAACACATTTTGCAATTACTTTATAAATCTTCTGCAACTGTATAAATCTTGAAATGGGCTAAAATTCAAGCTTTTCATTTTGACATCTAAAAATACAATACCACTTTCAAAATAGGGAAAAAAGACAAACAAAAGTGTCAGCACATTAGCCTCAACTAATCTTACATGTATAAAATTTATAGCTTTCAAGCGAGATGTAGGTCTTTCAAAGCACCACAAGATTGTTTCCACTTTTGATCTCAAACAATTTCTTCTTTGGCTTGGTTTAGTAATTCTTGAAATGAAGGTTGACAAGTATGAAATGGGAATCATTGGATGTCTCCAGCAAAACTGCAAGGTCACCTTTTGGGACTTCCACGACCTTGGAACCTGCTTGGGTCACAGCAAATGATGCCCTTCTAATACCAGGTTGCGAAATCCCATTGTTTTGACTTGTGTTCGCTTCAAACAACAATGTAAATCTCAAAGGGTGTAACAAAGAAATATTTTTGCTACTGACTTGTGGTCCTGAGGATGCCATGGTGAAATATTGTATTGACATACAAGTTTTTCAAGACAATTAAATGAATGAAAGTTGATGAACAATTTGAAATGGGGCTCTGGTTAGAGACAATGACTAATGAGAGATCACATGGTACTGTCTTGTGTTTGTGAAGGGTAACTTTAGATTTGAGAATTCTTTGATGGGGTCTGGTTGCCACTGACTAAAGGGATCTGAGAAGCTAATAAATGAAATACAAAGCCGCTGTAATGACTTTTTTTTTTTTTTTGGTTCCAACATGCTTTAACATATTAGGTTCTTCATGAATGCTACCATTTCTTGGAACCTAATCTATAAACCATGAATTCTACCTGGTAGCTATTGAATAATGGAATTGGATGCTAGGGAACATTTTATGACAATATAATGAACTGGACTTGGAAAACATGAATATATGGTCCCACGTCCAAGCCAACCACTTCACCAATTACTAAGCAGTGCCAATCACTAATGTAGAGTGCCCATATAGACTCTTGCTTCCTCCCCATACAAAGTAATGCGAGAGGTACATCCACCTATTATCCATAGCTATCAACAGCATTATAATTCATCACAAAGATACTAGCTGCCACTGGCAGTAATATATCACCCCACTTTGAGTTGCTTTATCAAAATGAAGATGACAAGTGACATGTCTAATTCATGTCTGCAAAAGTATGGAGTATGAATTAAATAATGTATGAACTGACATTTATGTTTCACTTGAGCACTTCTCATTTGATAGCAAGTGGCTGCCTTACTGGCCATTCCTTGAGAAGGTGGGGTATGCACTCTTAAACAACTTCTTAATCCTTGGGAGAGGTATCTAAGACAGCACCATGTGATCTCTCATCTGTATGCCCCCATCTTTTAACACCTTCAACAATCATTTATCTTAGAAATAGTTCTCCGTAGAATCTTAAAATCTATAAATACACTTCCTCTAGCCTTCAAAAACAACACAAGTCATTGGCATCTGAAGCATCAACACTTAGACACATTTAAATTCGAGAGTTTTGACTTGTTCTTCTTCTTGCATACTAACACCAAAAATGGGTTTCCGTTTACCTACTATTCGAAGGGCATCACTCTTTGCGAGCCAAGCTTCTACAAAATCAGTGGAAGTTCCAAAGAGCTATCTTGCAGTGTATGTTGGAGTGAATCAGAAGCGTTTCGTGATCCCCATATCATACTTGAACCAACCTTCATTCCAAGATTTGTTGAGTCAAGCTGAGGAAGAGTTTGGATATGATCATCCCATGGGCGGCCTCACAATTCCTTGCAGTGAACATGTCTTCCAACAAATAACTTCTGGCTTGAATGGGCCATAAGTATTGCACTGTAGAAGACTGGCATAGATTAGTATACTATTACTATACACATTTTGTACCATAGGAAACTTTTAAACTTGTAAAGATTTTTTTTCTCTGGAAATCAAAGAAGAATGACCTTTAGAATGATAAATTCAGAGTGAGTTTTTTGTTTAATCACACGGAATGAATTTGACTACTCTAGTGTTTCTGCTTTTGTTAATTGCAATTTTTATCTTCTCCCTGCAACTAGGACCTTATGCAGAAATGGCGGTGCTTCTTGGTGTGAGAAAAATCAGACCTGATTGTTCTATAAATTCCTATGATAAATTTGTATGTAAAATGATCAGATTATAAGATTTTACTTTAAATAAAAAATGAGATGGGATTATAAGATTTTAATTTGAAAAAATAAATATGGGGCCTTATGCAGTATTGGCAGTATTACTTGCTGTAAGAAAAATCAAACTTTTATGTTCTCATAAGTTCCAAAGCAGAACAGAGCAAGCCATTCACAGCCAAGGGCATACCTGGAATATTTATCCTAGGACCTCATACAGGAGAAGTTATAATTCATGGCCCCAACGATACTTAAGTGCCGCTCCTGCCAACTTCCAAGGCATGCCCACATTAACAATGGATTTAGGATCAAAGTTTAATTACTCCCATGAATTTCTATGGATGACATCTCCTCTATAGCTAAAGAATTTTCTGATTCATTTCGATTCAAGTAGTTTGTACAGCCTCTTAATTTTTATTGAATTTTTGGCCAGGCCTTAAAAGTTCCAAAATGTAATGATCAGTGCTGTATTTTTCTAATTTAAGTGCTAATTGTGTTGAAGGAAACTACTGTTGCTGTACAGATTTCTGAGCCTGGCTTGTTCAGTGGCAGAAATGGAAACACTGTAAAAAAAGAAAAAAAATAAAGAAAAATCACCTTCAGTGCTTTAAGAAATCTTGAATTCTACATTTTTTACCCTTATAAGGTATTTAAACCATGCTAGGGTCAACAAATTTCCAAAGTGCTTACGACCTCAAAAAAGCTCAGAAACAAGGTTGGCTTTCCCAACTTAATATTCATAAAGTATGTGCACTTGAGCAAGTCAATGAAGCTCCAAATCTACTTTCTGAATTTTTGAGGCACAGTTATAACTTATAGGTAACAAACTACAGTTCCACAGTGACCATTAAAGCTTGTCTTGCTTAGTCATATATGTTGGAATAATAATAGTGCTAGGAGGCAACCTGAGAACCTGTGTCAAGAGCATGCCAGCAATCGTATATATTTATCTGCAGTCTTTCCAAGGCAGTCCAGCAACAGCTGCGTCCATATAATCTTTTCATTATGTTTTCACAGCACGTGCTAATTGCTTCATGATTTGCTTTGCATGGAAAATAATTCGCTACCAGAACTGGTCAAGTCTATTGAACTGCTATAAAACTAGCATGGAGTATAGTCTTCTGTAACATCTAAGAAATAAAATTATGGGCAACGTGTAAAGTTATATCCAATGTTTCATAAAGTAATTATAGAAATGACACAGTTTTTCTCTAATTTTTGTCCTTTTTGTTAAAAAGCCGGACCTTATAATGAAGGAAACATGAAACACCTACGCCAATGAAAAAACAAATCATTAGTTAGACATCACAGCTTAAACTAAAGGTCTAGGTCCATAACATCTATGACAGTTAAAAAGTTTCATGCTGTAAACTATCTTACCACAATGACTAGCACTCACTACTTTTAAATATCAGAGATCTAACTCCATTTGAATTTCAATCATCTACTATTAATGTTGTGATATTAGAAAACTGTGGTTGCAGATGGCCAGCATATCATTCCATTGCTGCCCTAGAAACAACTAATAATGCATGTGATGGTGCTGCTTGATTAGCAGGAAAGAAAAAACTGATTTCGCTTAGGAAGTGGGGATGATTTTGCTATAAAATAGGACGGGAAAGAGGACAAAATTAAGACAAGATACATATTTTGTGGTGCTGAAAGCATGAACTAAATGAGCCACATATTATTGAAGAATCTAGCAACAATTGGAAACGATGTTTCTGAACTACTGTAATTTGCATTCCATATTTGGCACAAGGATATAGCATGAGGTAAAGTAGGGAAGCAATAACGTAACGCCCATTATCATTTACAAATTTGCCGCTTTTTAACCCTATCGATTCATTAGTTAGTTAATTAGCTAACGGTTACTTAGTGCTAAACAGGACAATTGATTCACTAGTTCATTGTATCATTTCAGTAATTTAGTTCATTGGAGTTTAGTCTCCAAAACTCGAAGAAGGTCAAAGCATGCTGTAGCTGAAGCTGACATAGTGGAGTTGCATGCTCAAAAGGAAGAAGAAACACAACACACGGATTGCCAAGTCAGCAACATGATTGAGCGGGAACATTAGTTTTTCAGTTAGAAGATAGTTGATGTAATAAGCTAGCTAAACACTCTTGTATATAAACCAATTTTTCACGATGAATGAATTAACTGAATCATTTTGCTCATTCTCCAATTTCTCTCTCTGCTATTTCCTCTCAACTCTTGTTCATTTCTTATCTCCGAGATGGTATCAGAGCTCTAGAAATAGAGCTCTCCTGCATTGCTTCTGCCATGGTGAGGAACGCGAACGGAAACAATCGACAAGGTTCTGGATAGATCCAAAGCGCCAGAACCAGCTTAGTGCTGATCTATCACAAAATCCGTATTACCTTCATCCTAATGAGAATCCAGCTCAGATATTGGTTTCTCCATTACTTTTGGTTCCAATTATCACATCTTGGTCGCGATCAATGAAACGTGCATTGATTGCAAAGAACAAATTCAAGTTTGTGAATGGTTCAATACTCAAACCAAATGAGTTTGATCCATTGTACGAAGTTCTGGGAACGATGTAACAGCATTGTTCATTCATGGATCATGCATTCTGTGGTTCCTTCAATTGCAAGGAGCATTGATGCAATTGAACTAGCTTCTGAAGTTTGGTCAGATCTGAAAGAGAAATTCTCACGAGGTGATATGGTTAGAACCGCTGAGTTGATGCAAGAGTTCCATAGCTTCAAGCAAGGTAACTTGTAGTCCTGATTATCATCCTGAGTTGAAAGCATTTTGGGAAGAATTAGAGAATTATCAACCGATTCCAAGTTGTACTTGTCCAGTAAAGTGTGTTTGTGATGCAATGAGAAATGCACGACTTCATAAACAACAAGAATATGTGATTCGATTTTTGAATGGATTAGATGAAAGATTTTCACAAATAAAGATGCAAATACTGCAAACAGATCCATTTCCCTCCATGAATAAGGTGTTCTCATGGTCTTGCAACAAGAAGGCAAGTCACTAAGCATGTATCAGGATGACTCAAGGATCTTAGTGAATGCTGTGAATAAACAACCTATCCAAATAGATCTTATGGCAGAGGAGAGGCACACCTAAAGTGTGTTCTCATTGTGGAAAATTGGGACACACAGTGGAATCATGTTACATAAAACATGGATTTCCACCAATTTCAAGTTTCGAAACAAGGCCAGTGCTAGCAATGTGGTGAAAGATGATGACATTGCAATTGGAGATCAAGAGGATGCTCCAAAGGTTGAAGTTTCACAAGGACCGAGCAGAATTCTAACTCAAGAGCAGTATCAAAGTCTCATGAATCTACTTAAACAAACTGATTTACAGCCTAGAGCCAATTCTAACCAAGTCTCCATCAGTCCTAGCTCTCCCTACCAGCACGGATTCAAATTCATCTGGTATAAGCTTAGCTTTATCTTGTCATTCAAAGTCAATTTCCAGTTCTTGGATCTTCGATTCAGGAGCTCCTGATCACATGTGCACTTCTGAGTTGGTACACTTCTTACTTTAAAATTAATCCAGTTGAGGTCAAACTTCCAAATGGTACAACAATAGTCACACACTATGCAGGCACAATTAATTTCCATTCAGGATTAGCACTCACCAATGTCCTATATGTCCCTGAATTCGAATTCAATTTGATTTCCATTTATAAACTAGCCAAGTCCCTGTATTGTGTTCTCATTTTTTCATCAACTGGTTGTCTGATACAGGATATCCACTCACGGAGGAAGATTGGTTTGGGTGAAGTACATGATGGACTTTACCACTTGGTGTCTGCTAAACAAAGTTGTGAATGCTCTCCATTCCGAAACCATGATTTTACCAAAGGAACAATCCCATCCGACGCCCTGTGGCACTTCAAATTAGGACACTTATCAGATAAAAGATTACTTGCCCTTAGTAAACAATTCCAATATATTGATTTTCACACTTGTAAACCATGTGACATATGTCAATTTGCCAAACAAAAACGATTGCCTTACAACATCAGCTCTAGCAGAGCAAATAAATGCTTTGAACTGCTGCATTTAGATATTTGGGGGCCCTTTAATGTCACATCCATACATGGACATAAATTTTTTCTCACTCCAGTGGATGATCATAGCAGATACAGCTGGGTTCTCCCTTTAAAATCAAAATCAGAAGTCATGCTTGCTACAAAACTTTATCACTTTGGTTGAAAAACAATTTAATGCAAATGTTAAGAGAATTAGAACTAACAATGGTGTTGAGTTCTTGATGCCACAATTTTATAGTTCAAAAGGAATCATTCATGAAACTAGTTGCATTGAAACCCCACAACAAAATGGTAGGGTAGAAAGAAAACACCAACATCTTCTTAGTGTAGCTAGAGCACTTCTTTTTCAATCCAAATTACCCAAATCCTTTTGGTCCTATGCAGTCCAACATGCTGCATACATAATAAATCGCATTCCAACTTTCATTTTGGGTAACAAATCTCCTTATGAAGTTTTATACAACACTGTTCCTGATTTGAAAGAATTAAAACCATTTGGCTGTTTGTGCTATGCTAGCACCATTCATTCAGGAAGACACAAGTTTGACACTAGAGCCCGAAAATGTGCATTCATTGGATTTAAACTAGGCATCAAGGGTTTTGTTATGCTTGACATAAGCACTAGGGAAATCATCATTTCTAGAAATGTTGTGTTCTTTGACAGGTCCTACCATATAACACACATCCACTACCTAACCCCCACACCTCATCCTCACCCCCCTACATGCCTACTCTGACCTTACTTTTCCATACACACCACTCCAAAATTCAGCACCCGTGACAGCTACCCTACAACGTTAGAACCAAATAATTCATCTAATTCACCCCACCTCAGCCACCCACCACAAGAACATCTTCAAGACCCAGAGGCAGCCAGCTCATTTAGCAGACTACCAGTGTAACTCCATCATGACTTCTCCAACAGGATCCTCTGATAAAGTGGCTTATCCACTGTCCAAGGTCATCACTTACACACACCTCTCACGTCAACACAGGACCTACTCCCTTAGTGTATCCTCCCAAACCGAACCCACTTCCTACAATGAGGCTGTAAATCTGATTATTGGGTAGAGGCTATGAAGGCTGAGATTAAAGCTCTTGAAGATAATTCTACTTGGATAATTGTGGATCTTCCGCCTGGAGTCACTCCTATTGGGAATAAGTGGGTGTATAAGATTAAGCGAAATCAGATGGGAGCATTGAGCGCTATAAGGCCCGATTAGTTGCCAAAGGCTACAACCAAGTCGAAGGACTAGATTATTTTGACACCTTTTCCCCGCCAAAATGTCTACCATTCGCATTCTGTTGGCTTTAGCATCAATCAATGGTTGGCATCTTCATCAAATGGATGTCAACAATGCCTTTCTTCATGGTGATCTTCATGAAGATGTATACATGACACTCCATCTGGCTTTCCTTCTCCTGGTCCTCATAAGGTCTGTAAGCTTATCAAGTCTCTATACGAACTCAAACAAGCGAGTCGCCAATGGTTTGAGAAGCTTTCCACTATACTCCTAACTGTTGGCTACTCACAAGCCCCTTCAGACCAGCCCTTTTTACTAAGGTAATATCATCTTCCTACACTGCTCTTCTGGTGTATGTCGATGATATTATCCTTGCAGGAAATGATCTTGATGAGTTTGCCCGAATCAAGCACATACTTGACAACAAGTTCAAAATCAAGGACCTCGGGTTACTAAAATTCTTTCTGGGTTTGGAGGTCGCTCATTCTTCTAGAGGAATTTCCATTTGTCAGCGTAAGTATTGCCTTGATTTGCTGCTTGATTCTGGTCTCTCTGGTTCCAAACCCGTTACTACACCTTTAGATGTGCTCAATTGCAGCGCGGGGGGACCCCATATGATGATATCCCAGGGTATCGAAGGCTCATTGGGCGCCTCTTGTACCTTACCACACGCCCAGATATTTCCTTCGCTGTGCAACAGCTGAGTCAATTCATGAGTGCTCCCACGATGCAACATCAAGGGCAGCCATGCGTGTTGTTCGATACCTCAAAAGCTCGCGGGAAGGGGACTATTTTTCCCTCGATCTTCAGAGCTACAGGTATTTGGTTTTAGTGACGCGGATTGGGCCAGTTGTGTGGATTCACGAAGATCAGTATTTGGGTCCTTCTTTATTGGGCATTCCCTCGTCAATTGGCGCTCAAAGAAACAGACCACGGTATCACGTTCATCTGAAGCGAATACCGTGCGTTAGGCTGCAACCTGTGAGCTCCAGTGGATTTGTTTCCTTCTTAGAGACCTCCACATTCATTGTCATCGGCAACCTGTTCTTTATTGCGATAACCAAAGCGCGCTCCATATAGCGGCCAATCCGTGTTCCATGAACGAACAAAGCACTTGGACATTGACTCCATATTGTCGTGAGAAGGTTGCCACAGGTTTAATGAGGTTACTCCCTGTCTCCACTTTGGATCAACGAGCTGATATACTTACTAAAGGCCTCCCTTTAAGTCCTTTGTCTCGTTTCTTCCCAAGCTTGGGCTGATTGACATTTTTCAGCCTCGCGCTTGCGAGGGGTATCAAAGCATGCTGTAGCTGAAGCTGACATAGTGGAGTTGCATGCTCAAAAGGAAGAAGAAACACAACACACGGATTGCCAAGTCAGCAACATGATTGAGCGGGAACATTAGTTTTTCAGTTAGAAGATAGTTGATGTAATAAGCTAGCTAAACACTCTTGTATATAAACCAATTTTTCACGATGAATGAATTAACTGAATCATTTTGCTCAGTTCTCCAATTTCTCTCTGCTATTTCCTCTCAACTCTTGTTCATTTCTTATCTTCAAGAAAAGGAACTCTGTGTGTATCAGATAACTGGTATGCATTAATTAACTGAAATTTAATGAGAAATAATAAAGGCTCAAAGTGTTGTAACAATGTTTTGTCATAACTTTCTATTCAAAAAAAAATTTTACACTTCAGAGGAATGGTACAAGGAAGAACAAGAATGGAAAGTCGTCACACGAAAATAAAGTGTTGTCTGTACAAATTTGTCTCAACTAATCTATTTGTCTCCATTAGCATGATCTCCTGGCCATTCAGCGAGAAGTGACGTTTAGAAACTCATCCTCGTTGCATGGAATTGTGAGACCACGGTTGAATGATCATATCCGTATTCTTCTTCTACTTGACTTAGTAATTCTTGAAATAAAGGTTGGTTCAAGTATGATATAGGAATCACAACTGCCTCATTTATCTCCTACATAGACTACAAGATAGCCTTTTGGAATCTCAAAACCCCTTGCAACTGGCTTGGTTTGCAGAAGGGATGCCCATCTAATACTTGGAATGCGGAAACCCATTGTTTTTTGTTGCTTCTCACAAAAAACAATATATTGATCTCAAGAGATTTGTATGAGAAAAAATGTGCCTGATATTTAGGAGATGCAAATGATTTGTTTTGCTTGAGAACACAAGAAGTAGTGTGTATATATATAGAGTTGCTAAGGGCTTCTATAAACCAATTTCCTGAAGAAATAATTTTCATAGACTAAATAATGGGGTCTCCTGGGGGTAAGGTATCACAAGAGATCACATGACATTGTCTCATAAGTGTTTTTCATAGATTAGGAAGTTGAAAAGGAGTGCATGCCCCACATTTTGAGATAATGGCCAACAAATTATTGTTGGGAAAATAAACCACTTTCCCTCCTTGAGACCCAAAAGAGAAATAAAATAGGAACACAATCACAACACAAGAATTTAACGTGGAAAACTCCAAAGGAGAAAAACCATGGCCGTTGTCAAATGACAACCAAAGAATAACACTATGTGAAAATTATTACAACACATAGACTTCACTCTCAAACACCTCATCGGCTCCAGGTACACCCACACTCTCCAAAGCAAATATTTAAACTACATCTCATAACACTCTAAAACAAGAGTCCAAGAGAAAGTAAAGTCAATACAAGCTTAAAGTGTTTCTGACTTGCGAATTGAAATGGAGAACTTAGGCTCATATATATAGCCTTGACAACCCCCTCCATCTCAATTCTAAGCAATGTGGGACTTCTTCCCTAACCTATTTTAATCAAAATCCTAACAATCTCCACCTTGATTGAAATAAACACAGCTTAAGCTTCCATTGTCAATACCAACAATCCCTTGCTGTCATTGTCTATACCGACAATCATAGTTCAAAGAACTATCATCTCCACCATAAAAAGTATACTCACTTAGAATGGGATAATTCCAAGAATTTCACCTTGACACATATGTCGAAACCTTGCTAAAAAATTTATGGTGCAACTTCCACATTGGCTTTTCTTGGAAGTTCTTCAGCCATCGACATAACCCCACCACACACCCTGCATCTTAATGCCAATCAATGCCTGTGTGCAAATGTGGATCCGCTAGCCACACCTTCATAATCGCACCACGCACCTTGCATAAACACCAATGCCCGTGTGCAATTGTGGATCCGCTGGCCACACCTTTATAACCCCACCACACACCTTGCATAACACCAATGGCCGTGTGCAATCGTGGACCTGCTAATCACGCCTTTATAATCCCACCACACACCTTGCATAACACCAATGCTCATGTGCAATTGTGGATCTGCTAGCAACACATTATTATTTTTCTGTGTAATTTTGATTGTATCATGATATCCTTGACTTGCATTTGCCACAAGCCAAAATCAAAATCAATACTTCCATCAATTTCTCTATCCAACTGTATATAGTGTACGCCAACTTAAAATCGTCACAGGAAGGTTCAAAAAGAGGTGGGTCACAATGGACATGCTTAAATACCAAGTCTTTCCTTAGCAGAACCTTTCCAAACCGCACTCTCAAGGTATCACACTACCTTCCAACAGCAACCAAGGATGATCCTCAAGCACCAGGGAGAAATTCTTTCTAATGTGGAAGGTCAGACTAAGCTGTACCACAGAGCATACTAAGAATAAATCCACCGAACCAAAGCTCCTGATACCAATTGTTGGGAAAATAAACCACTTTCCCTAGAACCACCCCAAAGAGAGAAATAAATAGGAACACAATCACAACACAAGAATTTAACGTGGAAAACTCCAAAGGAGAAAAACCACGCGTTGTCAAATGACAACCAAAGAATAACACTATGTGAAAATTATTACAACACATAGACTTCACTCTCAAACACCTCATCGGCCTCCAGGTACACCACACTCTCCAAAGCAAATATTTAAACTACATCTCACAACACTCTAAAACAAGAGTCCAGAGAAAGTAAAGTCAATACAAGCTTAAAGTGTTTCTACTGGCGAATTGAAATGGAGAACTTAGGCTTATATATATAGCCTTGACAACCCCCCTCCATCTCAATTCTAAGCAATGTGGGACTTCTCTCCCTAACCTATTTCAATCAAAATCCTAACAATTATCCACTTGAAATTAAGGACAAATACATTGGTGACACCTGATGTGAGTTCAGGCATTGGACCATAGCTATTCTATTAGTGGACATGCTTTAGACATCTCATATATTTTTCTTAGATTTACAATGCAGCTGACATGAATATGCCAACGAATTCCAGAGTCACAAATTATGACATTTGTAATCCTTGAGCAGGACTCAGGTGATATTATGGAAATGTGATATGTCTTGAGCATGTCCTGAATGTTAGAAGCTGGCCATTACATTGGTGAAAGAATAACTAGGTTCTACAAATCTCTTTCATTTTCAAGCGGTGATTGTGTTGCCAAATCTTCTACGCGGTGGACCATTTACTCCAAAATTATTAGTAGTTCTTGATAAAGGCCTCCAAGACAACACCATGTGATGATGGTTCATGAGTCCTTGTCCATCACTAAACCAGTAGACCCCATCAAATAGCCCCTTAACCATTCAATCCCATAGAGAAGGATGTCCACACAAGTATCCTATTGATCTATAATTCTATATATACTCATCATTGCATTCTCAAATATGTACAACTAGACTTGAAACACTTGCTTCTGATACAAGTTACTTTTAGATCATTCTATAGCTGTGTACTTGTGTGTGTGGGGTAAAAAAGAAGAAACCATGGGCTTTCGTTTACCTGGTATTAGAAGAGCTACACAAGCAGCTTCAAAGGGTGGAGAAGTTCCAAAAGGGTATCTTGCAGTGTATGTAGGAGAAAAGATGAAGAGGTTCATAGTTCCAATAGCATTCTTGAACCAACCTTCATTTCAAGACTTGTTGAATAAAGCAGAAGAAGAATTTGGATATAATCATCCAATGGGTGGCCTCACAATTCCATGCAGAGAAGATGTGTTCTTAGATATCATCAGTTATGGTTTGAATGGTTCATCAAACTGACATAACACAAACATTAGCTCAAATCAAACAATTTTGTTGAGTACAATAGTACATTCAGTAGAAAGATTGTTTTCCCTTTGCTTTCATGCAAAAGTGGAACATGCTTATTAGTCTCAGTGATTATTGTAAAATCATTAAATATATGTACACTCACTTTTTTCTGTTATGTTAACCCGCCATGCCCCCTTTTTTAATTATATTTAGTTATGCTTCGCTTTAGACTAAAACCTCAAATGAGTCCCTTAAGTTTAAAATGGGAGACAAATTAGTCCTCAAATTTTATAAAAGGGGACAAGTTAGTCCCTCTATGTATAAGTTGTGTTTTGTTAACTTACTTATGTGTACTATTAACTTGTTTACATATACGTTAACTTTCATGGTGAATCCTAACTTGTCTCACTTTCTAAACGAAGTCGTTTAGACCTTTTTTTTATTGTTATCTCATCATAGAAGAAAGATTTTGACTTTAAGTTGACATTTGTTTTGCGCAAAAGAGAAATGAGGCAATTATAACTCATTGTGAAAATTAACAGTATACATAAATAAGCTAACAGAATACATGGACATTTTGTTAAAGTTAACAACAATTTAACGAAGGGACTAACTTGTCCCTTTTATAAAATTTGAAAGGTTAATATAAAATTTCTAAATTTAAGGGACTAATTTGTCCGTATTATAAACATGAGAGATTGATTTGGGGTTTTTGTCTTCACTTTATTTTCTTCTTCAAACTTTCATTTCTCCACTTTATATTTATCTTTTTCAACCTTTTCTTTAATAATAATATTTTAAGTGAAATGTAATTTAATGGCATGAATAGCTATTAACATCAAATACAGATAATTTTATTTAAAAATCTAAAAAAAATCAGAATATAGAGATTTTTAAATAAATCTATTTTAAAAATAAAAATGTCGAACAATACGTTATAGAGATTTTCATCTCATACAAAAAGCAATTACCATGCAAAAATAAATTATAATGACTTTTTTTTCTCATTTAAATTATGTATCTAGCTAGAGTTAAAATGTGTATCAAAATATTATTATAAACAAAACAAAAATGAAATCATATCATTTTATTTTAGGGGAAAATGAAATCAAATCGTTGTTATATTTAAATTTGACTTTTCCTATTATACTTTATATAAGACCATACTTACATACTTGTATTTAAATTGATTTGTGTCACATTAAAAAAAAAAAAAAGATTGTCTTTAAGATATGTTGATTATATACTTTTTTAAAGTTAATATAAATATATATCAAAATTTTTTAAAAACATTTAAAAACTTATAACCATAAATATTGTTTACTAATAGGCTGAATTTAGCTTTTTTTAAGTTAATAGAAATATACATCAAATTTGTGCTCTATCCAATTATGAATAGCCTTTCATTTCGTGTTTGAGTCCAGCCAGAAACTAATAACTTTGCAGCATGAACTCAAAGTATATGTTCATATACATCGGATTCTCAAAATTGGGTCCTCGTTTTAGCACCAAAAAATATCACATGCTATTTCTACAAATATAGTTCCTATGAAATGAGCATACAGTTCTTCAATTTCAAGTTTCAACCCTACTTCTTCTCATTATCACTTCTTCCTCTAACGGAAATAGTAGGTGTCATTCAGTCAGATTATTTTTAGTGTTGTGTTCCATTGTCCCGAATCATTCACAATTTTCGTACAACAATAGCAGCAGAACAACAAAGGGGGAAATTTTTTATAAAAGTAAGCAATATATAAGGGCTGTCTATATAAATATTTTCAGCAGAAAAGTGCACATATAAATTCATTGAAATTTGACTAAAAGTCTAACATAAGATTGCATTTTCCACTTACAAAAGAAGGACAAGAAGAAAAACAGAAGTGCCTGCTGTACAATTAGCCTCAACTAATCTATATATGTCAAATTCCTTGAGTATGAATTACAGTTCATTCAAGCAAGATGTAAGGTCTAAGAAAGCATCTTCGCTGCAAGGAATTGTGAGTCCCATTGGATGATCATATCCGAATTCTTCTTGAGCTTGGTTTAGTAATTCTTGAAATAAAGGTTGATTCAAGTATGAGATGGAAATCACAAACCGCTTCATTTTCTCTCCAACACAGATTGCAAGGTAGCCTTTGGGGACTTCCATAGCCTTGGAAGCTGTTTGTGCTACCAAAAATGATGACCTTCTAATACCAGGGAACCGAAAGCCCATTGTTTTGTGTTGCAACAGACCAAAAACAATGCAATGAATTCAAAGGCTTGTGTGAGAGAGAATATTTGAGTTCTTATTTTGCAAGTGACTTGTATTGCTTGAGAATACCATCAATGATGTGTATGTATAGATATAAGAGTCTTTGTGGAAGCAATTCTCTACCGAATTGAATGGATAGTGGGCTCTTTGGTGGGGTCCAGTGATAGATATGGGCTAATAGGATATCACATGGTATTGTCTTCAAAATTTTTATCAAGGATTAATTGGGATTTGAGAATTCAAGCCAACATAGTTTTCCATCAACAGAAAGAGACTTACAGCCTATAAGCTGATAACTAGAAATTTTAGAATTTTGCCAACATATAGTTGCCACCTCCAGGAAAAGACTTTACAACCAATAAGCTAATAATTACATGGCCAACTTCTTATGTTGCAGACAAGCTAAAAACATATCACCTAGGTTCTTGATACTGATAAAATACCTCTTGGAATCTGATCTACTGTCCATGAGATATGGCAGATAGATCTTAAATAATTGGAGGCAAGAGAAGACCACATTTTGTGACAATGCCCAACCCGATGTCATATCAATAGTACTTGGAAGACATGAAGTATGTTCCTACAATTGAGCCAACCACTTCACTAATTACTAAAACAGTAAAAAATTCTCTATAGTAGAGTGGAGTGGTTATATAGATTCGTTGAAACCCCCATGCAAAACTAGTACAAGAGGTACATTCAATATATAATCTATCCAACAAAAGATTTTAAGTTTATGCAGACAATAGCTTAGCCTCATAAACCACAATTGCAGGTTGTTTACTTGCTTGTTAAACTGGGAGGAATAACGCATCACCTAGGTTGACATACTTTCTTTCTTTCTTTTTTTAAGGAGAACTATCATTTTGACCTCTGAAAGATAATGTCACTGACAAAATAGTTCTCAAAAGAAACTATATTTGTCAATAGCCATCAAAAGATCCACCTCGCTAAATTCACCCAAAGGTCAATTGACCTCTATTTTTATTAGCAAAAGTAATTACATTTTATATTTTATGCTAAGTTTGCACTGTAGAACCACTACTTAGTTTCAAAAGATCATGTATTTGAAAAAATAGCCAATTTTATGCCAAGTTGACAATCAGAACAATCATTTTAGCTCTCAAAAGATTATATTTTTGACAAAATAACCCCTAAAAGAATTATTTTTGTTAAAAAATAATAGAGACTAGTTAACGTTTGAGTGAATTTGTCAAATAAGATAGATCTTTAAAGACTGCCATGAGTGAAAATAGTTTCTTTTAGGAGATATTTTGTTAGTCACATGATCTTTCCAGTGTTAAAATAATGGTTCTCCATTTTTTTAAAAAATTTGGTTATGGAGAGCAAAAGTTGTTTCGTATTGTACAGATACAAAATTTAATAGTGGAGCTTCTTTGATGTGTTAAATTTGCTCCGACTAACAAGATTCATATATAGTTGATGAAGCCAATCCAGAATTTATGAGCTTTCCTACAGTCTTAGTAAAGACTAAAGAAATTCGCTGAATACTTTTTTTCTTATTAAATTGGCTGAGTACTTTATAGGCAAGTAATATAGAATTTTGTTTTTTATAACAAGATTTGATTTGTAATTTTCCAGTTCTGACAGTGAGCTAGTTAGAATGAGAAAAATATGGAATGGTAGAGAAATAGAGTTGACCTTCAACATAAGCAGAATTGGAATCTCAAAACATAGGCCTGATAATTGGATTTTGGAAAATTTAAGGCATAGCTGAAACTGCAATAAAGAAAGAAGAGCAAATCAACAGATATGGAATTATAGATAAACCATACTTCAATGGTGTGACTTGTGAGAGGTGGCTTTTGTTATAGTAGTAGACTAGTATTATTCAAGGGAATAATTAAACCTTGATGCTAAGTCATTTTTATTGTGCACCTACATTGGTTGGGAAGGCACCTCATGTATATTTGTGACCAGACAGGCACCCCAAAATTTTAGCCTCATAAGCATATTTTTTCAATATATACATATTAATTTCGTCCCAAATAGAGGTTATCTTTCTCTTTAGTCTTCTAGCTCTGCTCCTTGCTAGGAATCACATGCTCTGTTTCATGCTTTGAAATTTATTAGAACAGCCAAATCTGGTTTTTCTTACGGCAAGTTACCATGCTCATATAAGCTCCTAATTGCAGGGAGAAGTGAACAATGTTATTGATAAGAAGAAATAATTTAGTCGTTAAATTTGCTGTCATTACACAAAAAACAGAAGACATACTCTGTGAAGCTGTCATTCTGATGGTCAGAACTAATCTAGTGTACAAAATGTGTATACTAATAAAATCTATGTCAGTCTTCTATAGTGTGAGATTTATAGCCCTCTCAAGCGAGAAGTGATCTGTTGGAAGACATGTTCACTGCAAGGAATTGTAAGACCACCCATGAGATGATCATATCTAAACTCTTCCTCAGCTTGACTCAACAAGTCTTGGAATAATGGTTGGTTCAAGTATGATATGGGGATCACAAAACGCTTCTGATTCTCTCCAACATACACTGCAAGATAGCCTTTCGGGACTTCCAAAGATTTTGAAGCTGCTTGGCTAGCAGAGGATGATGCCATTCGAATACTTGGTAAACAAAAACCCATTTTTTGTGTTAATTAGAAGAACAACAAAGCAAAGCTCTCAAAGTGTGTCTACGTTTTGATGCTTCAAGATACCAGTGACTTGTGTTGTTTTTTAAGGCAAGAGGAAGTGTATTTATAGATTTTAAGATGCTTTCGAAGATAAATGATTGTTGGAGGGCTTAAAGGATAGGGGAGCATACTGATGAGAGATAAGCTCAAGTGTTGTTTAAGAATGCATACCCCACCTTCTCAAAGAATGGCCAATAGAGCAGCCACTTGCAAACGCATGAGATAAGCTCAAGTGAAGCCTAATATTTGTTCATGTGTCAATTTGTATTCCATATTTTTGTAGACATGCTTCAGACATGTCACATTTTCTACATATTGATGAAGCAACTCAATGCTGATATATAACTGCCAAGTGCTAACTAATATCTGGGCAAGGAGAACAATTATAGGGTACCCGATAGCAATATATCATATTGTTTTCTGCACATGTTTAAGACATCTCATATGCTTCCTTCCAAATATGTTATCAATAACAGAAGCATTTAGTTAAGTCTTGGAAATTGTACAGATTTTTAGATTCTTAAACTCAAGCCTTTAAAACATGTTTTCTTTTGAAAATAACTGTCATCAAGTGCTGAATTAGAATTGCAATATACTCAGGTAAATTACTAAGTCACAAACTCACCAGTTATTGTTTTAAAGGCAGATATGGAATCATGGATATAATTTACATGAATTTAAGTTTCTTTATATGTTCCGTCTATTAGATCCCCATGCTTAATTAAATAGAAAATATTTCTGCCGTACTTGAATATTACCCTGTGTTTAGCCTAGAGTCACTTAGTGGACTCCATCATTTTGTCCACTGGACTCTTACAATGCCATTCATTCCAAAACATTTTAGTTACTTTTTGATAATACGACATGTAACCAAATTGAAAGTTGATAAAAAAGAGATCACGAAATTTGATTGAAATTACAAGTTTTAGCTGTCTGCAAATTTGTTCACATAGAAAGAGAATGATTTAGGGAAAATTTGTTACCCTGTTTAGCATGTAACGGAGATGTTAAGTGGTTGATCACTGACAGCATCGTATAAGATTGTGACTTCTGTAAATGCCAAACATGGCTCTACAGTTATGGAAAGCACATCCTCTTGGGAACTACATTTATTGTTCTATAGTCATTACTACCAAATGGATCTTCGATTATGACTGATTTAGCCCGGTCATGATTGCACTGAATTTCTTTGTGGAATACTGGTTATTTTGATGTATCACATACATCTATTTATTTTACTAGATTGACCTTGGAAGTTAGTATTAAACAAGCGATAAATACTACTGGAAGTTTATATATGAGTTTGTTAAACAGGCTCATGCATCAGCAGAAACAACTTGAAAATAGATAACCATCCAAATAAAAGCTTGAAATAAAGGGTCATAGAAAAGTTTTTAAAAAATAACCAAACTAAATATAGAAACAAAATTGTATTAATCGTCTCCGTTAATAAATTTCCCTGTTTAAGTACATCTTTCCACTTCCCAAGGAAGGACAAGAAAGAAAGACAAAAATTTACAACGTTAGACAATGGCTTCTTTACAAAACTGAGTTGATCATAGACCATCTACATTCAATCTTCTCCTTTAAGGCTTATGCAAGCAAGAAGTGATCTCTAGGAAGACATCTTCTCTACAAGGTATTGTGAAGCCACCCATTGGATGATCAAATCCAAATTCTGGTTCAACTTGACTCAGCAAGTCTTGCATTGCAGGTTGACTCAAGTATGATATAGGAATCACAAACTATTTCTTTTGGTTTTCTCTTGCATAAACTGCAAGATAACCCTTTGGGACATCATTGCGCCTCTGAAGACCAGGCAAACAGAAACCCATTGCAGCACAAGAGAATAATTTGAACAGACTTGTTTAGTTGTTTTGGCAAAGGACTTTCCTTGTTTGTGACTTCAACCATGACCATCTCTTTATATATATAGAGAGAGAGGACTTTAGAGAACCCTTTGGAGTACAGATGATTGAAGAGAGCTATGCAAATGGGGTCTTGTGAGAGACATGGGCATTAAGAATCACATGATACTGTCTAGGATACCTTTTGATAAGATTAAGAAATTATGTGTGACTGAATGGCCTAGCTGCTGACATATGAGCAAGATGGTACCCAGTTGCAAATTCAACCTGAGCAATCTGTACATATCAACACCTAAAGCTTATCCATAGATTCAGATGGCTGACACACATATGGTTTACATATTTCAAGCTGTCATTCGGATAAAAGATGATAGATGTACTCGAGCAGCATTGTCAATCCAAATAAACATGACTTGTCTATAGTGTGTCTACCATTGAAGTAACTATACAAAAACGAGTGCATGACCAGCCAATAGTTTTCACCCATGCTAACCTATTGGGCAATCAGATGGCCATTGCCTAAGGAGGTGGGGTATGTTCTCCCATGTAACTTCCTAATCCTTGAAAGAGACCTATAAGACAATACCATGTGATCCCTTGTCTCATGTAGACCCCATAATTGCCCTGTTAGAAATCATTCAGTGGGGAATTGTTTGCAGATACCCTTAGCAACTATATATACACTATTTCTTGGGTTCTCGATTAACACAAGTCAATTGCACCTTAAAGTATCAGAATTCAAATATTTCTTTTCTATACAAGTCCTTTGAGATAAATATATTGTTTTTTTTTTTGTGTGTGGAGCAACAAAAAACAATGGGTTTCCACATACCTAGTATTAGAAGGGCATCATTTTCTGTAGTCCAAGCAGCTTCCAAGGGGGTTGAAGTCTCAAAAGGCTATCTTGTAGTCTATGTTGGAGAAAAAATGAGGCGGTTCCTATAACATACTTGAACCAACCTTCATTTCAAGAATTACTAAGTCAAGCAGAAGAAGAATTTGGATATGATTATCCATCCGTTGGCCTCACAATTCCATGCGATGAGGATGAGTTCCTAAAGCTCACCTCTCGCTTGAATGAGTTGTAAATCATGCTAATGGAGAGAGATAGATTAGCTGAGGAAAATGTACAGAAGACACTTTCTTTATTATAAAGATTTTCCATTTTGATTTCTTCCTTGTATGATTGTATTCATTGCTTTGGAAGTGTAAAAATGTAAAAAGTTATCACAAGATTGTGTTCCTTAAAACATCACGCTTTTGTCCAACTCCAATCTCAATAGGATTCTAACATATAAGGCAGTGTCGTTTTGAGATTTATCCAAAAAAATCCAAGGCTTTCAACCTGTCATGTATAGAAAATAAGAAAAATTTTAAAAACAAATGAGTGATTTGATTTAGGAATTCAGGGAAAAACTCAAAACACAGATGACAGATATAGTATTCAAATCACTAATTGAATAAAAAATAAGACCAACTGCTAAGAGAACAGGATCATCATCTTTAGTTCTTTGATATTATTATCAGAACATAGGAAAAATCAAAGTCTAGAAAAGCATAGACCCACTAGTTTTGTCATCCCGTAAGTGAAATTGATGCTAACAAAAACAACGATCAGAGGAAGCAGTAAGAGTCTGACTCACTGGCCCAAGAGCTAGCAATGCTCATGAACACTGAGAGGTGAGTTGGTTGTTCGACGGTGAAAGGAAGCTTCAAGAAGTTTCTGCCACAACTCAGAGAGAGAGAGAGAGAACAAAGAGAATGGAGAGGAGAATAAAGATGGTAGTTAGGGGAAAATGGAAATCTACGTTTAGCCACACACTAAAATGAGTTTATTTAGAGTTTAACCGCATGGTATGTTCCTACAATTGAGCCAACCACTTCACTAATTACTAAATCCAACAGAAGATTTTAAAGCTTATGCAGACTGAAATTTATAACTAAGACCCTTAAACCACAATTGCAGGTGGTTTACTTGCTTACTTGCTAGAGAAAGGAGGAATAGGTTGACTTACTTTCATTTTTTTGGTCATGGAAAGTGAAAGTTGTTTCGTTGAATTAGTACAGATGCAAAATATAAATATGAAGGTTTAATTTGTTGATGTGCTAAATTGCTATGACTAGATGCATATTCAGTTGCCGGAGCCCATCCAAGGGTTTGTCAGATTTCCTACAGTCTTAGTGAAGACAAAAAGAATCTGGCTTAATAGTTTATAGGCAAATAAATATAGTTGAGTCATATGAAGACATATTTTAGTGAACACTATTGCTGATAAAAAGAAATTATTGAGTCATTGAATTCATTCATTGTCATTACACAAAAAATAGAAGACATATTCTGTGAATTTTTCATTCTGATGGTCTATACTAATCTATTGAACAAAATGTGTATACTAATCCATGTCAGTATTCTACAGTGTGAGATTTATAGCCCTCTCAAGCGAGAAGTGATCTGTTGGAAGACATGTTCACGCAAGGAATTGTAAGACCACCCATGGGATGATCATATCCAAACTCTTCCTCAGCTTGACTCAACAAGTCTTGGAATGAAGGTTGGTTCAAGTATGATATAGGGATCACAAAACGCTTCTGATTCTCACCAACATACACTGCAATATAGCCTTTTGGGACTTCCATAGATTTTAAAGTTGTTTGGCTAGCAGAGAATGATGCCCTTCGAATAGCAGGTAAACGGAAACCCATTTTTGGTGTTAGTATGCAAACAGAAGAACAAGGCAAAGCTCTCAAATTTTAGAAGAATGTGTCTAAGTTTTGATGCTTCAGATACCAATGACTTGTGTTGTTTGTGAAGGCTAGAGGAAGTGTATTTATAGATTTTAAGATTCTGTGGAGAACAATTTCTAAGATAAATTATTGTCGAAAGGTTTAAAGGGTAGGGGTGCATACTGATGAGAGATCACATGGTGATGTCTAAGAGGCCTCTGTTAAAGATTAAGTTGTTTAATAGTGCATACCCCACCTTCTCAAAGAATGGCCAAGAGAGCAGCCACTTGCAATCAAATGAGATAAGCTCAGCTGAAGTCTAATATTTGTTCATGCATTAATTGGTGTTCCATATTTTTGTAGACATGCTTTAGACATATCACATTTTCTACATATTGATACAGCAACTCAATACTGATATATAGGTTTCAAGTGCTAACTAATATCTCGGCAAGGAGAACAATTATAAGGTACCCGATAGCAATATATCTTAGTTGTTTTCTACGCATGTTTAAGACATCTCATATGCTTCCTTCCACGTGTCTGGAGAAGTACCCGCTTTAAAATTGAAACCTACGCAATCTGTACAAATCAATGCCTAATGGTTATCTAAACATGCAGTTGGTTGGCATACATATTGGTTTAAATATTTCAAGCTATCACTCTCATTAGCAGCATTGTCAATCCAAATAAACATGTGAGTTATCTAAACCATTGTCAATCCAAATAAACATGTGAGTTGTCTAAAGCTTGTCTACCATTGAAGTAACTATGCAGCAATTAATGCATGAACAAACATTAGGTTTCACCTATGCTAATCTCTCAGGTGATCCGTTCGCCATTATCTAAGAAGATGGGGTATGTTCTCCCATTTAACTTCCTAATCTTTGAAAGTGACCTTTAAGACAATGCCATGTGATCCCTTGTCTCTCATGTAGACCCCACCATAGCCTGTTAGAAATCATTCATTGGGGAATTGGTTTGCAGGGGCCCTTAGCAACTATATATACACTATTCCTTGGGTTCTCAAGCAATACAAGTCACTTGCATCGTCAAGTAACAGAAGTCAAATAATTCTTTCTTATACAATTCTTTTGAGATAAATACATTGGTTTTTTCGTGTGAAGCAAAAAAAAAAAACAATGGGTTTCCACATACCAAGCATTAGAAAAGCACCATTTTCTGCAGCCCAAGCAGCTTCCAAGGGGGTTGAAGTCTCAAAAGGCTATCTTGCAGTCTACATTGGAGATAAAATGAGGTGGTTCGTGATCCTTGTATCATACTTGAATTTGGATATTATCATCCATCTAGTGGTCTCACAATTCCATGCAATGAGGAAGAGTTCCTAAAGCTCACCTCTTGCTTGAATGAATTGTAAATCATGCCAATGGAGAGAGAGAGAATAGTTGAGGCAACTGTACAGGAGGCACTTTCTTTATTATAAAGATTTTCCACTTTGATTTCCTCCTTGTATGATTGTATTCATTGCTTTGGAAGTGCAAGATTGTGTTACTTAAAACATCAGGCTTTTGTCCAACTTCAATCTCAATGGGATTCTAATATATAAAGCAGTGTCATTTTGAGATTTATCCTAAATTTCAAGGCTTTCAAGCTGTCATGTATAGAAAATAAGAAAAGGAAAAAATGGGTGATTTGATTTAGGAATTCCGGGGAAAAACTGAAAACAGAGTTGACAGATGAAGTATTCAAATCACTTATTGAATAAACAAGAAGACCGATTGTTAAGAGAACATGATCATCATCTTTAGCTCATTGATATTATTATCAGAACATAGGAAAAATCAAAATCCAGAAAAGCATAGACCAACTAGTGCTGTCATCCCGTAAGTGAAATTCATGATAACAAAAAAAATGATCAGAGGAAGCAATAAGAGTGTGAGTGTGACTGACCTAAGAGCTGGAATTGTTCATGAACACAGTGAGAGGTGAGAGGGTTGTTCGACGCTGAAAGGAAGCTCCGAGAAGCTTCTGCCACAACTCAGAGAGGAAAAATGAAGTGAATGGAGAGGATAGAGACGAGAATAAAGACGGTAGTTCAGGTAAAATGGAAATCTACATTTAGCCACACTCTAAAATGAGTTTAACCACATGATATGTTCCTGAAATTGAGCCAACCACTTCACTAATTACTAAATCCAACAGAGATTTAAAGCTTACGCAAACCGTAATTTATAACTAAGACCCTTAAATCACAATTGCAGGTGGTTTACTTGCTTACTTGTTAGTAAGGAGGATTAGGTTGATTTTCTTTCATATTTTTGGTCATGAAAAGTGAAAGTTGCTTCGTTGAATTAGTACAGATGCAAAATATAAAAATGAAGGTTTAATTTGTTGATGTGCTAAATTGCTATGACCAGATGCATATTCAGTTGATGCAGCCAATCCAAAAGTTTGTCAGCTTTCCTACAGTCTTAGTGAAGACTAAAGAAACAGACTTAATAATTTATAGGCAAATAAATATAGTTGAGTCACAGGAAAACATATTTTGGTGAACACTGTTGTTGATAAAAAGAAATACTTGAGTCATTGAGTTCATTCATTGTCATTACACAAAAAATAGAAGAACATATTCTATGAATTTGTCATTCTGATGGTCTATACTAACCTATCATACAAAATGTGTATACTAATCTATGTCAGTCTGATACAGTGTGATTTTTATAGCCTATTCCAGTGAGAAGTGATTTGTTGGAAGGCATATTCATTGCAAGGAATTGTAAGACCACCCGTGGGATGATCATATCCAAACTCTTCCTCAGCTTGACCCAACAAGTCTTGGAATGAAGGTTGGTTCAAATATAATATAGGGATCACAAAACGCTTCTGATTCTCTCCAACATACACCGCAAAATAGCCCTTTGGGACTTCCACAGATTTTGAAGCTGCTTGGCTAGCAGAGAATGATGCCCTTCTAATACTTGGAAAACGGAAACCCATTTTTGTGTTAGTCTATGAGAAGAAGAACAAATTAAAGCTCTCAAACTTAAGAAGAATGTTTATAGGTTTTGATGTTTTAGGAAGCCAATGACTTGTGTTGTTTTGAAGGCAAGAGGAAGTGTATTTATAGATTTAAGATTCTTTGAAAAACTATTTCTAAGATAAATGATTGTTGAAGGGGTTAAAGGATAGGGAAGCATATTGATGAGAGATCACATGGTGCTGTCTTAGAGGCCTCTGTCAAGGATTAAGAAGTTGTTCAAGAGTGCATACCCCACCTTCTAAAAGAATGGCCAATAGAGTAGCCACTTGCAATCAAATGAGATAAGCTCAACTGAAATCTAATATGTGTTCATGCATTTATTGGTATTCCATATTTTTGTAGACATGCTTGAGACATGCACATTTTCTACATATAGATAAATCAACTCAATGCTGATATATAGCTGCCAAGTGCTAACTAATATCTGGCCAAGGAGAACAATTATCGGGTACTGGATAGCAATATATCATGTTGTTTTCTGCACATGTTTAAGACATCTCATATGCTTCCTTCCACGTGTCCGAAGAAGTAACCACTTTAAAATTGAAATTTGAGCAATCTGTACAGATCAACACCTAATGCTTATCTAAACATGCAGTTGGTTGGGCATACATATTGGTTTACAGATTTCAAGCTATCACTCTCATTAAGTTTGGTAGATGTATATGAGCAGGATTGTCAATCCAAATAAACATGTGAGTTGTCTGAAGCATGTCTACCATTGAATATGCAGCAATCAATGCACGAACAAACATTAGGTTTCACCTATGCTAATCTCTCAGGTAATCCGTTGGCCATTATCAAAGAAGGTGGGATATGTTCTCCAATTTAACTTCGTAATCTTTGAAACTGACGTTTAAGACAATACCATGTGATCCCTTGTCTCTCATATAGACCCCATCATATCTTGTTAGAAATCATTCATTGAGGAATTGGTTTGCAGAGGCTTTTAGCAACTATATATACACTATCTTCTCAAGCAACACAAGTCATTTGCATCCTCAAGTATCAGAATTCAAATAATTCTTTCTTATACAAGTCTGTTGAGATAAATACATTGGGTTTTTCATGTGAAGCAACAAAAAACAATGGGTTTCCGCATACCAAGCATTACAAAAGCACCATTTTCTGCGACCCAAGCAGCTTCCAAGAGGGTTGAAGTCCCAAAAGGCTATCTTGCAGTCTACGTCAAGACAAAATGATGCGGTTCATGATCCCTGTATCATACTTAAATCAACCTTCATTTCAAGAATTGCTAAGTCAAGCAAAAGAAGAATTCGGATATGATCATCCGACTAGTGGTCTCACAATTCCATGCAACGAGGATGTGTTCCTAAAGCTCACCTCTCGCTTGAATGAGTTGTAAATCATGCTAATGGAGAGAGATAGATTAGCTGAGGCAATGTACAGAAGGAATTTTTCTTTATTATAAGGATTTTCCACTTTGATTTCTTCCTTGTACCATTACTTTGGAAGTGTAAAAACCTATAAAGTTATGACAAGACAGTGTTAAAACATCAGGCTTTTGTCCAACTCTAATCTCAATGGGATTCTAATATATGAAGCAGTGTCATTTTGAGATTCATCCTAATAAATGATTCATCCTAAAGAAAACCAAGGCTTTCAAGCTGTCATGTATTGAAAAATAAGGGAAAAAAAGGGTAATTTGATTTAGGAATTCAGGGGAAAAACTCAAAACACTGTTGTATTCAAATTACTAATTCAATAATAATGAAAAAAAAAGACCAATTTTTGAGAGAACATAATCATCATGTGCTAGCTCCTTGATATTATTATCAGAAGATAGGAAAAATCAAAGTCCAAAAAAAGCATAGAGGCACAAGTTCAGTTGTGTGATCTCGTAATAAGTGAAATTGATGCTAACAAAAACAATGATCAGAGGAAGCAATAAGAGTGTGACTAACCCAAGAGCTGGCAATGTTGTGAACACTGAACAGTGAGAGGTGAGAGGATCGTTGGACCGCTGAAAGGAAGCTTCTGTCACAACTCAGAGGAGAGGGAAGCGAGCGGGGTGTTGATTAAAAAATAAAACATGATAACTAAATTATAATATTCTTAAGAAAGTTACATAAAAATTCGTTATTTTGGAAAATAAATTTTATTAATAAAGCGAATTAAAAATAGTTATAATGAAAGTGTCATACATTATCAAACTCTCAAATTAACTCACTTGTAAACTCAACTTAAATAAATTCAGGATAAACTTCAGTTAACTCTTTTAATTAGAATTTAATCTCTCAAAAAATCAAATATATAATTTTACAATAAGCACTCTTTGTTAGACCTTTTAAAATTGAAGTTACAATTTTACTGACATAAGTAATTTTAAAATTTTCACATCCTAAAGTTATAGTTTGCTATATTATTTCTTATGATTTTAATTTAAATTTCATATTTTATTACTCATATTTTCTTCATTATGATGCTGCAATCGAAATTCCTACATATTTTTGTTTTGTCATAAATTTATTTTATTATAATTACATATTTTGTTGTATTTGGATCGGTGTAAAATATCAAAGGTATTAACAGAAGATTTTAGTGTACCACAGTTACAAAATCCACCGTACCAAGTGAGCCAACTACTTCACTAATTACTAAATCCAACAGAAGATTTGAAAGCTTATGAAGACTATAATTTATAACTAAGACCCATAAACCACAATTGCATGTTGTTTACTTGCTTACTTGTTTCGTTGTGCAGATGCAAAATTTAAATATGAAGGTTTAATTTCTTGGGTGCTAAATTGCTATGGCTAGATGCAATTTTTTTTGTTGTTTTCATTCATTACCAAAAACAGTAGATGCATATTCAGCTGATGGAGTCAATCCAAAAAGTTTGCGAGATTTCCTATAGTCAGGTGAAGACTAAAGAAACTGGCTTAATATTTTATAAACAAACCATAAGATCAATGGTATGTGAGATGGCTTTTGTCATAGAAGTAGGCTAGTGTTATTCAAGGAAATAACTAAACCTTGATGCTAAGTCATTCTTTCTTACTGTGCACTTGCCTAGGTTGGGAAGGCCCTCACGTATATTTGTGACCAGGCACCCCAAAATTTTAATCTCACGCGCAAATTTTTTCAGTTTCAAGAAAATATATATATTTTTTCTTTGTCCCAAACAAAGTTATCTTTGACTTTTGTCATAGGAAATATAAAATTATACTAACTCTGCCCTTGCTTGGCATCAGCGTGTTTTGTTCAGGCTTTGAAATTTTTAAGCACAGCCAAAATCTGGTTTTTCTTAAAAGCACAGTGAATAAGTGAAATAACCAGTCTCATAGAAGCTCCTAATTGCAGGAAGAAGCTAACACTGTTTTTGATAAAAATAAATAAATACTTGAGTCAATGAAATCATTGTCATTACACAAAAAACAGAAGACATATTCTATGAATTTGTCATTCTGATGGTCAGAACTAATCTATGGCACAAAATGTGTATACTAATCTATGTCAGTCTTCTACACTGTAAGATTTACAGCCCTCTCAAGCGAGAAGTGAGTTGTTGGAAGACATGTTCACAGCAAGGAATTGTGAGACCACCCATGGGATGATCATAACCAAACTCTTCCTCAGCTTGGCTCAACAAGTCTTGAAACGAAGGTTGGTTCAAGTATGATATAGGGATCACAAAACGCTTTTGATTCTCTCCAACATAGACCGCAAGATAGCCCTTTGGGACTCCGATGGATTTTGAAGCTGCTTGGCTAGCAGAGAATGATGCCCTTCTAATACTTGGTAAACGAAAACCCATTTTTTGTGTTAATATGCGAGAAGAAGAGCAAAGCAAAGCTCTCAAACTCAAGAAGAATCTGTCTAGCTAGGTTTTGATGCTTCAGGATGCCAATGACTTGTGTTGTTTATGAATGCAAGAGGAAGTGTATTTATAGATTTTAAGATTCTTTGGAGAACTTTCTAAGATAAATGATTGCTGAAGGGGTTAGAGGATAGGGGGAGCATACTGATATGAGATCACATGGTGCTGTCTTAGAGGCCTCTGTGAGGATTAACAAGTTGTTTGAGTGCATACCCCACCTTCTCAAAGAATGGCCGAGAGAGCAGCCGCTTGCAATCAAATGAGAGAAGCTCAACTGAAATCTAAATATTTGTTTATGCGTTAATTGGTATTCCATATTTTTGTAGACATGCTTTAGACATGTCACATTCTCTACATATTGATCAAACACTCAATGCTGATATATAGGTTTCAAGTGCTAACTATTATCTGGGCAAGGAGAACTATTATAAGGTACTCAATAGCAATATGTCATATTGTTTTCTGCTCATGTTTAAAACATCTCATATGCTTCCTTCCACATATGCTTTAGACATACAGATCAACGCCTAATGCTTATCTAAACATTCAGTTGGTTGGCATACATATTGGTTCACAGATTTCAAACTATCACTCTCATAAAGGTTGGTACATGTATATAATTAGCATTGTCAATCCAAATGAACATGTGAGTTGTCTAAAGCTTGTCCACCATTTATGTAACTATACAGCAATCAATGCATGGACAAACATTAGGTTTCACCTATGCTAATCTCTCGGCTAATCTGTTGGCCATTATCTAAGAAGGTGGGGTATGTTCTCCCATTTAACTTCCTAATCTTGGAAAGTGATCGTTAAGACAATACCATGTGATACCTTGTCTCTCATGTAGACCACATCGTAGCCTGTTAGAAATTATTCATTGAGGAATTGGTTTGTAGAGGCCCTTAGCAACTATATATACACTATTTATTGGGTTCTCAAGCAACACACGTCATTTGCATGATAAAGTATCAGAATTCAAATAATTCTTTCTTACACAAGTCCTTTGAGGTATATACGCTGGTTTTTTCATGTGACGAAACAAAAAACAATGGGTTTCCGCATACCAAGCATTAGAAAAGCACCATTTTCTGCACGAGCAGCTTCCAAGGGTGTTGAACTACCAAAAGGCCATCTCGCGGTATACTTTGGAGGTAAATTGAGGCGGTTCGTGATCCCGGTATCATACTTGAACAACCCTTCATTTCAAGAATTACTTAGTTGAGCGGAAGAAGAATTTGGATATGATCATCCAACAGGTGGTCTAACAATTCCATGCAACGAGGAAGAGTTCCTGAAGGTCACCTCTCACCTGACTGGATTGTAACCCATGCCAATGGAGATAGATAGATTAGTTGAGGCGAATGTACGGAACGCACTTTCTTTAATTAGTAAAGATTTTCCATTTTGATTTCTTCCTTGTATCATTCCTTTGGAATTGGAAAACGTATATGAATGAGAAGGTTATGACAAAATTTTGTTAAGCACATGGCTTTTGTCCAATCTCTATGCAGCAGTGACACTATGAAATTTAAGTTACTATATATCAGGCTATAAGCTTTTAATAGGGATAAGGAGCAGTAATTCTTTTGGAGATATTGACCAAACTTGATAGCGGTCGTTCATTGCTGCGTATTGTACAGCATTCTATATCCTTGAGCCAAGCACGGAACACAAATCACATTGATCCTGAAAAAACTTTAGCTAATTAGTGCTGGATTCTTCTGTAATAGAAGGCTCATTTAGCTCCTGCTTTCAACACAACAGAGAAGACATGTTCAGTTAATTCCGTGCTCCTTCCTGTTCTATCATCACTGGCCACTGCATAATCATGCTCATTACCTAAGGATTATCAATTCTTCAAATTTTCTAATCAGACTAGACCATCATAGTTGTTACACGGGCAAGAAGGATCACATGGTATTGTCTAGGATGTACTTTAATAAAGGTGAAGAAGTTATTATGTGTGGCTGAACTAATGCCCCACTTCTTTGGCCAACTAGAAAGATGGTACCCACTTGAAAATTGAAACCACAGAAATTTGTTCTGATCCTAATGCTTATCTAAACATTATACTAGTTGGCTGACTATGTTTAGCTATGTTTTAATTTTTAGATGATGACCCATGGCCCATAGGGCTACCACTGTTTTAGTGGGTTAAGTGAATTAAAGGACTTATTAAGTCTCCTAAACTGTAGGCTGAAATTTTGTAAGGCTAAAATGGTGGGCTTGGAGCCAGCCCAGGCCTAGGGCCACTTTAACAGGACTAGCTGACATATTTGCACTCAAGTCATGCTTTAGAAATCTCATGTTTGCTACATAGTGATATGGTATGTGTAACATTTAAAGGCTAGGACACTGTTGGTACATAAAATATTATCGAGGTGGAGTCTAACAACTTCTTTGGTTATAGATATAAGTGTTTTGAATTGTTGAGAGTATGAAAATTGCAATAGATATCCTTCTTAAGCTTTAGTTGATTACTAGACAAGAATTATTGCTTGTCAATCATACACAATAGCTGAAAAAAATTTATAATTGAGTTCCACCTTTTAGTACTCTCTAAATCCCCATGAAACTCGGTGTTGAATTGCCCTTTCCATCCAAAAAGTCCGTTAAGGTTGACCACACAACAATAGGTAGGTATCCAAAGGGTCTATCTTCCAATCAATGGAAATTAATTCAGATTATTAAATTTGAAAAAAAAATCAGTATATGTTTTGGACAGCAAAAAATGAAGAGAGTTTTGGCCGGAAAAGTGGATCTGATCAATCAAATTTGCTTGGTATACCAATACAAAAAGATTGGGAGACACTATTCAAATGGAACTCTAATTTGATCTTCATGGCCCATTTATATCTTCTTGTCAAGAAATAGTTGACACTCATCTTGAATTCTATCAATGACCCAACAAGTCTCTGAAAATTGACCAGAGACTTTGCTATCCACATATGCCAAATTATCTTTGTTGGGCCACCTATAGGCTGTTCTCATGATTTATCAATCTTTACAACTAATATGCATAGTATCAAGCCATCAACACAAGCTTTTGCCAGTTAGTTGGAGTACACACCATGTGATCAATGCTTGTACCTCACGTTATCACTCTAATCACTTCGTAATTCCCTCTACACCACTGATTCTTCCAAACACTTTCATCTATAAATACACTGCATTTGTCTAAGCTTCCTTCATCCAAGTCAGTTGTGAACAACTTGTGAACAGCAAGAATATATATCTTCTAAGTTATAACCAATAAAATTGCTATGGCTATTCGGTTGCCTAGTGTCTTGAGTGCTAAGCACATTCTCTGCAGGTCTAATTTGTTTACAAACCAAGCAGCTGCAACAACATCATTGGATGTTCCCAAAGGCCACTTTGCAGTATATGTAGGGGAGGGGAAAAGAAGAGATTTGTGATACCAGTTTCATTCTTGAATCAACCTTCATTTCAAGAACTGCTAAGTATAGCTGAGAGAATTTGGCTTCAGCCATCCAATGGGTGGCCTCACAATTCCATGCTCAGAAGATGTTTTTATTCATCTCACATCTGGTTTGCATTAGATTGTGATGAATGGCCAAAAGTAAATATGAAGAGCAACTCCTGTTTTTGCCTTTCAACATGGGGTTGACAAAAGTTCCAACCCATGTAAAAGGTTTAAATATTGTACAGTGATATGATAGATCTCTCTGAACATATCAAATGTGAAATGTGGCACTTGATTTTTTGTCTTTTTTATTTCCATTTTTCTTTTTTGTGCTGAATGTAACATTTAGCTAAAAGCACTACTGTATAGAAATCGAATTGTTTTGTTGTTTAATCCATGCATTTTGGTTGTAGTACTTTTTATTATTATTATTATTCTTTCCTTAGTTCTTTTTTGTGAAAACTTGAATCACGTTTCGCTGGTGAGTTAATTTCCTACGATTCCTACGAATCGCGTTAAAGAATTGTGTTGGATGGTATGCCAAGATCACAAATGTATAACTAATACCAACATCCCAAAATATGGGAGGAGACTATGCTAAGAACGGAAGCTAATAATTATTTCAGGTCTAAAATTCCAACTTAATCCTTCTGATTTATAGTCCAGGATAAATTAATCTTTCAATTTAGAAAATCCTATATTAGTCTCAATTTTTATAAATGAGAAAAAATCGTTCCTTTATAAAATTGTTATTTGGTGCTTGTTCAGCTCCTACGTATCCTGTTAACCTCTTTACATATAATGCTAATTTTTATGGTGATTGTGACTTGACTCATTTTCTAAATGAAATCATTTAGACCTTTTTGTTCATTTTCTCTCTCATCTTAGCTTTCTACTTAGGCTATGTTTGGTTTGTGGGTAAAAAATGAGGATAAATTTTCATGAATAAGTTTTATGTGTAATTTTACACATAAAATCAAGTCATGAAAAATTTACCCACATTTTCACCTTCTAACCAAATATACCATCAAAAGAAAGATTTTAACTTTAATTTATTATTTGTTCTACTTAAAATAGAGAAGTGAGACAAGTTATAACCCATCATGAAAATTAACAATACACTTAAATAAATTAATAGAATACGTGGATATTTCTTAGTTTAGACAATAATTGATAGAAGGACTAATTTGTCCTCATTTATAAAAATTAAAAGGCTAATATAAAATTTTTTAAATCCAAGGAACTAATTTCTTCCCACTATAAATCCAAGTGACTAAATGGAGTGTTAGGTTTTATTTCTTTGCAAGTGAACCCATCGTACAAGGTTGTGTTGTGGCCTTTAGGCATTAGGTATGAGGAGTGTTGCCACTCTTTTCTATCTAAATTCTACTGTATATTTGTTTGGATAGACTACAGAGTTTTCCCTAGATACTACATACTAGACACTTCAAATTTTATAAATATCGAAATAGAATACATCAATGATTTTGTGGAGTATGGTAGCGTTTGGTAGGGGACAAAAATATAATGATAGTGAAAATAGTGAAGATAGAGACATAAATATTAAATATATATATATATATATGGGTATTATTGAAAGAAAAAATATTAAATTTCTATTTCAATTATCCACATTATCTCCAGATTTTTAGGTATAAAAATTTTATGTTTTTATTTTTCAACAAAAAATTTTCTGTCCCTATTAGTATCCTATTAAACAGGTTTTTGTTTCTAGTATTTTCATATTTCTATTCCAAAAAAGAAAACAAACGCTACCTAAATATTCAAAATTATGGAAAAAAAAAAAAGAGAGAGAAGTAATGAAAACCAATACACTATTTTATAATTGTATATAGTTAAAAAAAAAACAAAGAAATAAAATATTTCGATTTTTAATTTATTAGATATTCATATGGCTCTTTTATTGAGAATTTAAGAGTTCATACAAATTTTAACACACTTCTCATGATTTTCTGATTTTTTTTTTAATTTACATGAGAAAAATGCCAAGCCCTCAGCTGGGCCGTTCAGAACTCCTTAACCCACTTGGGAATTGGGCTTGTTAGCTGATCATCACACATTCATATTTCATCTGCTGACCCAAAAAATAAAAGGTGATAATCACAAAAAAGAAAAAGAAAAGGAAAAGAAATTGAGACCAAACGACGTCGTAAAGGGCACGAACTGTGGTGCACGTGAAGACTTTGGCAGACACACAAACCCTAAAACTGATTGTTCCGATTGAGCTTTGATTTCTAAGAGAAGTCGTTAAAATTGGTATGGCCAACAGCTGATCTTCGAAAAACCACTTACAAGATCAGCCTGAAATAAGTGGTCCTACCCCCAAATCCCAGAGAGCCAAAAGGGGCAAATCCGAAGACACCGATAAGAAGGTAACCTTTGTTTCGATTCAGATTCGGATAAAAGAAATAAATAAATAAAACTAAAAAAAACCCATTTCCCAAATCACCAAAACAAAGCTTTTCCCCTAACTCTACTCTTGTCGGTATGTGTAAAGCTTGCAGCTTGATAAAGTTTAGTGGTTCAAAATTGAAGCTTTAAATTTGAACCATCATAAACTAGCACTACAATAACCTCCAAATTACTGCACAGAACGCCAAAATGTGATTCTATAATGACTTTAGTTTACAAGAATAGACTCTTTTTATTGATTGTATAAGTGTAATCATTCATTGGTTTTGTGTAGAACTTGAGTAAGAAGCTCAAAGATGTAGAAATAAGCGTTCCAATAGTGTACGGGAACATAGCATTCTGGCTTGGAAAAAAAGCTAGCGAGTAAGTATTTCATATTACCAACTATTGATGGGTTAATAATTTAATGTATTGCTTAAAGTCACTAAAATGTTTTTTATTTTTTATTTTTTATTTTTCCAAACAAAAGAAAAAGTGACCATATTTGTGTTATACAAGGTATCAGTCACATAAATGGACTGTATATGTTCGTGGTGCAACCAATGAGGACCTTGGGGCAATAATAAAGCGTGCTGTTTTTCAGTTGCATTCTAGTTTCAATAATCCCACAAGGGTTGTGGAGTCACCACCTTTCGAGTTGTCAGAGGCAGGATGGGGTGAATTTGAAGTTGTCATCACACTTTATTTCCACAACGATGTTTGTGACAAGCCTTTGAACTTGTGAGTTGTTCTTATCCTGATTTTGATTCAGTGGCTAGTTCAGGGGAAGACAAAAAGTGTCATGATTCACATTGATTTTGATTCTGTGTGATTTCTTGATTCACAGTGAAGAAGTTGCAAGTATGCTGGAATATTAAGCTTCGACATTACCCTCAACTAACTTTTTAGTATCTATCAACAGCTAACATATAATTAACAATGTGCTTATGCTTCTGGAATACTTCTGCAGTACAGCTTGGCCTTGTTTAGTTAGATAGATACAGCATTTTGCCTTCAGTGCTTCATTTTATTAACAAAGATAAGCTTGGATGACCTAAATCCCTAATGTCTATCATGTTGAGTTAGGTTAGAGTTGATGCAGCTATATGACTCAAGTGCTGGATTATATTAGGTAATTATATACTAGATGGCTGTACAACTGGTATTCATTGTCACTAATCGTGCAGATTGCAGACCATTTTTTGTGATTGTCACAGTAGTTTCTGAATCTTGTATATTTTATTGAAGTGAACTATATGCACAGGTATCACCACTTGAAGTTGTATCCAGAGGATGAAAACAGCTCCATGTCCACAAAGAAGCCTGTTGTTGTTGAATTTTATGATGAGATAGTTTTCCCTGATCCTTCCGAGGCTTTTTTAGCTCGTGTGCAAAATCATCCAGCTGTGAACGTGCCAAGATTGCCTGCAGGGCTTACCTTGCCTCCTCCCAGTATGTTACTTAGCAGTTAGCGATGTTATCTGCAGCTTTCTCTTGTTCCATGCTTGAGTTGAATCCATGTGTATAATACAAATGCAGTACCTGTTGAGGATGCAAGTAAAAGAAGGAAGGGCGATACCAAAGATCATTCCTTAAGCCAATGGTTCACAAATTTCTCTGAAGCAGATGAGCTCCTACAGCTTGCAGCAGCTCGTCAGCAGGTATATATGACATAATACTTCATGTCATATTTATAGTATATATAATCTTTGTGGAAATCAAAGCCATTGTCGGTGCCTTAATGTTACATGTTTATGGTCTGAATGAGCCATTGTCAGCATGTGTGCGAGTGTGCATGCGTGAAAGTCTGTCTCATTCAAGGACATCTGTTTAGCTGTTTGTAATTACTATCCTTGAATATAGATTATAAATGCACCTGTTAGTCTTTTTGTAGATAAATATGATAGAATGAAGTTTTATTATCACAATATGAGGATTTGTTTTATCAAAAACAAAATGCACTTGGATTATTGGAGATTTTTTTTTCATCATATTTTGTCTGCACATCAGAGATATACTCAGGCCACAGGTGCCAAGGCTCAAGACAATTGTTCTATGCTCAGAAAAGTCTATTTTTCTTTGCATTTATGCTGTTTGTGCTTTATTTTTGTGACTTATCTCTGGCACCCCAGCAGCAAGGCCAAAGTGAAATTGGAACAGAAAGCACAAACATTTCCTAAATTAGATTATTGGCTGTACTGACCTGTGCGTGTATTGGATGCTTGTTTGTGATTAAATGTTTAAATTCAACTTTTAAAGAAAGAGGGTAGCCAGCAGATAACATTATTCTACTTTTATTTAATTGCTATCATGGTTTATCACTCCTGCTCATTCATCATTAAAGGATTTAATTCTGGCATCCTTACCATCAATATAATGTGGATTCTTCTAATAATTTTCTTTGTGGGGCATGAATATCAAATGCATAAATTTTGCACTACCTTTCCATGAAGGCCTTTGAATAACCCTATCATCTAAACCTTGTAAGAAAACTAGTGTTGCCAACTGACTGTTATTTTCGCCCTTCCGATGGCTTAGGTTCAAGCTCATATTGCTAAACTCAGACGACAGATTAGTTTGATAGATGGGCAGCATCAGCAATTCAAATCTTCTTCTGATGGCCAGTAGATGTACAATTAGGATCTTTGAGGTTGGTTTTCTAATTATTGAGACAGCAGAGGAATGGGTTGAGTCTATGTTCCTGATGTTAATTTTTTCTTCGGCTGTGGAATGATTGATCTCATTTTTGTCTGCGGTATTGTAATTTGTCTTAGTTTAGTTTAGTTTGCCCCTCCCAATGAACAAGCGGCCAAATCTGTATGATTTAATCATAAAATTTTAAATGAGTGTCTTTTCCTTATTTATTATTATATCCATTCAGTACAGCTAAGGGTTCATTTAGTTTAGATTTTGATAAAATTGCTGTTGAAATAATTGATGTATATTAGAAAAGTGAGTTTAGAAGAATTGATATGAAATGGAAAATTAAAAGAAAACTTTTTAACTTCCACTAGAATCAATTTTTATGAAAGAGGAACACTTTTCCCATAAGCAAAATACCAAAACTAAAGGACTTGTTTGGAAGTGTTTTTATTCTTAGATTTTTTAAAATTGTTTTAGAAAAGTTTAAGTTTATTTTTAAAAACAAAAAAACTTGTTTGGCAATTCAACTTCAAAAATAGTTTTATAATTGTAAAAAATAGAAAATCTTTTGGTAATTTTTTTAAAAAATAACTTTTAAAACTAATAAAATAAAAATCTATTTGACAAATTGCATTACTACAAATGATAAATTTTAATTATTATGTTTGATAGATAATATTTTTCATATATACTTAATAAATAAAGTTTTAATATAACTTCCTATTTTAAAAATAGTCTTAATACAACTTGATGTTAATTTACATTTATAAATCAATTTATAAGCTATACATGATTTTCTTGTAGTCATATTCAATTTGCATTTTGGTCATGATAGCTTGCATTTCTCTTAGCTTCATCAGTAAATCTTGTTATGTTTTTATTGGAATTAATTAAATTTACATTATCATTCATAGCTTCAACGTCTGCAATCTTTATTCTCTAATTCTCTAACAATATGTCTCGCATTCCCTTACGCATATAATTATGAATTACACAACATATGACAATAAGGCATTGCTTAGAAGCCTTATATGGTGACATTCACCTTAAAATGGGAAATCTTGCTTTCAAGACTCCAAAACATAATAAAGCTTACGCTTTGACTCATTTAATAAATGAGCTCAAACCATTAACTCAAATTTCACTTATGAGCTTATAAACCTTTAATAAATCAAGACTAAAATATCTCACGAGTTTATTTAACTCACTTCCTAAAGCACAATAAAACTTCCAATATATATATATATAACTATTACATTATAAAGAACAACCCACATTTATATAGCATCTCAATAACTCTTATATAAACTATAATCCATGCTACCTAGACTATAACAAACCAAACAATATCATATTCTATATCAATCCTAGAAACACAAAAACCCCTCAGATTAGACAACAAGGCATCACGCTAGTCAAAACTACTTGGAAAAAACTATCAACTTCCTTTACAAGAAGATCTAATCCTTGTGAAAGCTTCTCTAAAAGCGCCTAATTTCTCAACATTCTTTTGAATTGATTGTGTCGTCATGGTTTCTTTGCTACCCTGGATTGTGGAATATAATTCCTTCAGAGGCTTCAATTGATTCCAACTCAGTCAACACAAAAAATTTCCCATTGGAAAATCTAACTCTAATCTCCTCATTGACAGATTTCTCAAACCTATAAAAGCTAAAGCCTAGGAACAAGAGACTACAACCTAAAGCCCAGGAACAAGAGACTACAACCACAAGAGACTAAAAAGTGAGATATGTTGAAAGTCAGGGTTAAGGTAGGGAAGAATCACAAAAGAGATAATACTTATGCACACAATTGACAGATATCTAACAAAAAATCCATAAGCATAACAAAATTCAAAGTTGTGCATTAATACTCTACATGTCTCTACCTTTTGAATCACTTGTTTCCAAGTAAAATTGAACAATGGAAGATACATATGAAATTTTGATAATACCAACAAAGACAGTTCACATGAATACCTTCCATCACCACTCAAAAAACAACATGTCCCCTTACCCCATCCAATTCTTGTTTCCAAATAAAATTAACCAGGAGAAGATAGATATAAAACTCTAATAATATTAACAAAGATAGTGTCATATAGATACCTCCATTTTCCACTCCAAACAACACTCGTTCCCTCCCTCCATCGAATTCTTTCAGAAATATGATAAAGATAAACAATTATCTCCCTTTCTGTACTTATGATGTAAAAAGGTATGATATCATTTAACCAATTTATCTTAAACCACATGTTATTACCCAATAAAGAAGGAGCTAATTAATTCTTAGCTGATTAGTTTGTTATCTGCTTAATGAGCAGTTAGTTTGTAAGTTGTTATTTCTGTTTTGAAAGTAGTTATATTCTCAGTTGGATTATCAGCTCTTAGTTACAAGTTGATCACTCATGTATATAAGCTAGTTAATCTACTCTTTTCTTAACTCAAGTCATTCAACAATTCAATTGAGTTCATCATATTCTTCTTTGACAAATCACCAACACAACACCTCCATAAATAAAGCAAGTCATGATTTTTCTATAAACCTCCTGAGTAAACACAATCAAATCCTCTCCAAATTTGTCATAAACACACCTGATTAAATTGTCCAGTTCAAATAGATTTTTGACTTAACAATCTTATAACCATTGTCATCATTGATCTACTGGTTTCCATGACCCTATTCTACACAAAAAAGCCTCAACAAACACAACCAGATCTTGAAAATTCCAATCACCATTAGAACCAATCACTACCACCACCACCACCACTCCTAAAGCCAAATCGCAAAAACCCGGAATTCAAAAAGTAAAGAAAACAACACCTAGAAGCTCAAGTAATAATGGGTTGGTCATTTCAGATGGAGATCTACAACTTAGAAAGAGATAAGAGGAGAAAGAGAGAGAGAGGACTCATGGAGGCGAAGGGGAGCAGGTGGCGGGCTGAGATGGGCTTCACTGGTGATGGCCGACGATCTAGGCTTCGTGGGTCTCAGGAGCTTTGGTTGATGCCAGGCGGCAGGTCACCGTGGAACTTGGCTTGCGGTTTCGAGAGCTCAGGTCACGGTGGAGCTCTGGTTGTGTTGTCCCTTGGCTTCTAAGGTCGTGGCACCGAATGGGTCCTGGTCGTGAAGCTTGGCTGGCGGAGGTTCACTCTGAATGGGGCTGGGTCTTGAAGCTTCTCACAGGTCGCGGGTGGTTTGCCGAATGGTGAGAAGAAGGGGAGAAAGAGGGCGTGAATGACATGAAGAAGCTGAAAGAAAACAAGCCCCAACAAAATGAAAAAAAAAAATGAGAGAATCGTGATGATGAGAATCGAACAAAAGCCAAAAGCATAAACTTCACTTAATCACAAAATTGCCATTCGTTTTCCCTTGTTTTAAAAAATGAAAGTGTTGAAAATAGGTTTAAATTGTTTTCTGTTTTTTGTTTTTAAAATGCAACTTCTGTTTTTCAACTTTTGAAACACATGTTGACAAAAACGTGTCACCAAACATATTTTCTTAATCTTTTATTTTTAAAAATTGAAAACAATTTTTAAAACGAAATGCCAAACAACCCCAAACACTTACAATTTTTTATAAGAGTTTAATTTTAATGTATAGAAAGTATAAAAAAGTTTTCTATTATCACCCAATTAAATACTTCTATTTATAAGACTTTTAAGGTAATGGGTCTTTGAATCTCACTCTTGCTTATTTGGCAATCAATGATTGGATGTCTATATAGATTTTTTTTACACTGTCCTTGTACGTGTAAAAATAATTTTGTACTCTCAAAATAATTAACTTTCTATGTTGAATAGGTAATGTATTGAGGTAGCCAGTAGCTATAGGGAAACTAGGGCCTTTTAATAGCTTGGATTGCATCTGCAGAGGCATATTTGTGCGGGGTTGATTTGGGTACCGGGTAGAAGACTAGTTGTGGATTTTCAAGGTTTTGTCATTAATGGGAAGTCCAACTTCCCCCTACATTACTTTGGTAGGTTTTTTCTTCCTTTTTTGGTCGTACCTTGGTAGGTTTTGTAATTCCAAGCCAGGCTCCTATGTTAATGTCCCTTTGAGTAGGTACATTTCTTTTATTTTTGCTGTGGCCACTTTGCGTAGGTACAATGAGCAGACCAAAATACTCCTAGTAGGTGCATAGCATACATGTTAGTGTTAGGCCCCATTTGCTCTGCCATGGTATTGCAATCTTTTTTTTTTTTTTTGACGGGTGGTATTGCAATCTATTACACATATTAACATATTATCAATTATTTATGTTGCAAAATGCCCTCTTTAAATTTTCTTTTACTGCTTAGTTTGGCCGAAGGTTTCATTAATTGGACAGGGATGGGACTCTTAAAACAATGGAGACAAACAAGAGTCTTATTATAGAATTGAGATATAACTTGCATTTTTTTTCGTAAGTAGTTCTTATTAAAACAAAATTCATTGTGTAATCATAAGTATATAACAAGAACAATAGTAGATCTGTTTATACCTTGTTCATTATATATTTGTACTGTCGATGGAGTAATTTATTTCATTACACATAAAGTCATCTTTCGTAAAATAATAAGTATATAACAAGAACAATAGTATATCTGTTTATACCTTGACATTTTGAAACAATATTATAAATTTTTTTTTTAATTTAATTTGAAGTTAGAAAAATATTTTCACCAATTTAGCATTTTTGAGAATGCAATCAACATCATCTTCCACCCCATGTCACTTGTATCCATCTAGTGATCCACACTTACAATGGAAAATTTTGAAGAAAAAAAATGTTTAAAATTTTTCTATATTTCTATACTTTGTTTTACGGTAATTCATTACATGGTTGATCTTAAAAGAGGATGTTATTTGGCAATCATCAACACAAAATTTTGTCAAATCTTCGTAGACATGGATCAACAATGTATTTAAATTCAGGATAGGTCAGCCATGAAGCAACCAATCAGCACGACTTTATTCCACACATTATTATCTCTGTGAAAACCACAAGATGATTTACAATTTTACAGTACACTGACAAATAAGTTGTGAGGTTCCATTAGAAGGCTACAAAATTTGGGATGAAGTTAAGCAGGTGAGAGAATGAATTAATGAAGGCGTTTTCAAGTGGTTGGAATGATCTCACAACAAGACCAATGGCAAGTTGATTAAGGCAAGAGTAACATGGCCTTCATGTGCCAAAGTAAAGGTTAAGTCCCCATCAACTTAAAAGAATATCCCTTGGTTGATTTGCTCTTTTTTGTGAAAAAATGGTGGGCCTTTCAAGTTTGAAGTTTCTCCTCTATTTTAAATCCATTTTATTCAATTAATGTCGTTCACAGAACATGAAGAGTCTGTGTAAGAAAGGTAATATCCAGTTACCTGGTTTTGTATGTGTCCTAGACTATAATACATATCAAATACATAATATTGTTGGTCTTCTTTCGGCCCAATATAACAACGAGAATAAATAAAAGTACTATGGTTTTAGCACGAATTTGAGAGCTGGATAAGCGCTTAAACAGTGAGTATTTTACACTGTAGAATTTAGCCAATGGAGTTTGGCATTGAGAGAGATACAAAATGAATGACAGATATAGAAAGAAAAAAGTTTTTTATACTCATTATATTGAATATTATCCAATTTATATTTCATTTACCATTGAATGGGGTGTATAGACCTTATTGAATGGGTATTTATATTTCATCTAATAATGAAGAGATGATCAACATAATATTCCATATAAAATAAATATAAATAATATAACTAATACACACATGCCGGACACTCCCGTAGAAGGGGTCAGTGAATTTAACCTTTTAATATCACTATCTGAGCCTTGGAAACGTGTTAAAGGTGACCAAGTTGTGGCGCACATTGGATATAACTTATGTCTTACTATAAGTTATGATATCTTGTGGTGGTGGTTTTAGGCAGGACCACATGGGAAAAACCCTGCATTGTTGAGACACTTAATTCTACTAGCAAACACTGCAGGGGATAGTCCTATGTGTAGGTCGAGAAATTGACAATCATGATTATAGCTTTTTATAACAAAATTTTGTTATACATTGAGCCTATTCTTGTATTGTCTTTTACAATTAATGTGAATGTCCTAAAAGAAAAGAACCAACCAACCAACCACGTTGTTGAGTATGACCACTCCAGGTTCCTAATCAAATTTCCTCGACAGCTAGCTTGGCTTGCTTGTTATGGTTTGCTCTAAATTAATCCATGATTTAAAAAAAATAAAAACAAAATCAGAAAAGACAGAGAACCGATGACTAAGCAAAACACTTAAACTATGATTGCCAAAATCTTGATTTTGTTCATTAAATTGGATGGTGATAAAGCATTATCCAGGAAAGCAAATTTGATTACTGCATCATTTCCTTTATCCGTCCATATTTCTTGTATATAGGAAATTTTGAATTGGTTGACACAGTTTTAGAGTTCTATTATTCTATAGACATGACACATGAGTGATATGGAAGTGGGACATGTACTAATGTACTATATTTGCATGAACAAATATAAAGAGGTAATGTTATAAAGAAGAAAAAAGGGATCATGCAAATTACCAAGCATTTTTATTATCTAAATTATATTTCACTTATTTTCTGTGGATGGTGCTGCATTTGAAGTTTAGCTTTATAGGTAAAAGTAAATGGTACCGAGGTCAGTACCTGGAAAAGGATGAGTAACACTGTAACAGACACATGGGTTGCTGCAAAAACTGGTTTGATTTGCACTGAGTCTAATGTTTGTCATGTGTCTCTCTGATCAGTACACAGTATCACAAGGCCAAACAACAGGAAAAGCCAAACCATCACCAGGTTGTACCGATGAGTACAATTAGAGAGAGAGAAATTTTCTTGCTTCGTCACTTCCTCATACAGGCACACATGCCATTTACGTTTTTACACTCCATTTAAATTAGCTGCACAGCCTTCACACACACAAAAATAGACGCCTTGTCTACACAAGTATGAGGAATATGTGCAAATTGTATGTAAATAAATTCTCTTGTTTAAGTTCCCAAAAATAAACAATTTTCTGAGTTTATATTGGCTTTTGGCCACACCATTTTTTTTTCTTTTTGGAATGATGTTGAGCAGCCATATCGAGAACTGAAATCTTCTTTTACCAGAAAATTTCAGATTGAGGAAAAACTCTCAGAATCAAGGTATACCTTTGGGTTTGACTCATCAAACACTTATAAAAATATTTATAAATCACTCGCTAATAAAGAAAAGCTTAAAAATCAAACTTAGATCATTACGATATACAAGTGGAAGGTTGAATTGCAAGCAAACTAACCCAACCCAAAAAAAAAAAAAACTTTACCAAATGCTATTAACAAGAAAGAAAGATGCACAAAATTATTAAGACAGGAACCGTGACAAATGTATTGTAAGTAAACTTGTGCTCTGAAAAAGCACATGTAGGGAGTATGCTATACACAAATTAAATTAGTTCCAAACAAAACAAAGCTAAAGTAAGCTAAATTTAATATAATACCAGGATGTCCAAGATTTCAGTCAAAAGAAAGGAAGACTAGTCTTTAGAAGCGCTCGTGAAGTGGTTCAGTCATTGAAGCCTTGTTCAAAGCCCGAATAATAACCCTTTCTATGGTCTTTAAGGAAAGCCAAAAAGAAATTCGGTGGTGCCACCGCTAAATGACAAGGTTCACCTTAAGAATTCAGAGTATAATTCAAATTATATAAAGGTGATCTTGCTTGTAAGCCTACCCAATGTGAAACTCCACGAAATAAAAAGGATGAGAAATGATTTTATTTGCATAGCGTACAACCGAAATTGATATTATTTAAACCGTAATCATCACTATATGTGAATTTAAATGGCTAAACTACTGCGTTCAAATATTGAGATCGGAGATCATAAAATATCTTTTCTAAAAATTTAAATTATTCACATGAATAATTTTATATTTAAAATGTCTCTTATAGTTTTATTTACATGAGAGGAGAATCACCATTTTAAACCTTAAAAGATCATATTATTCACAAAATAGTTCATGAAAAAAATTGAATTCACCTATAGCCCCTCAAAGATTCATTTTGCTTGGCAAATTAATCCAAACTTCAATTGTCCTCAACAAAAGTGATTATATGTCATTTTTTATATCTAATTGACAATGTAAAACCATCAATTCAACCCTCAAACGGTCATATATTTAACAAAGGGGTCTATCTAACTAGTGCCACTGCTAAGGAAGTAAAAGAGGAAGTTTTTATCTTGGAAATATAAATTTTTATATTTTCAACACTTGGACTCATCACTAAGTTTAAATACTTGTCTTCTTTAGTATTATTAACCCCTAGTGCACTAGTTAGCATAACCCTTAACAAATTAATTCCCAAAGAATCACTTATTTTAACGAAAATAAGCTAGTTGATAATTGGATTGATTTAGGGTAAATTACATTCACCTCCCAGATTTGTGGAAATGTAACTCACACCCCATCTCGTTGTTCAACCTACACTCACATTTTCTTCTTATCAAATTTTAAGTATTTATATTATAGTTACACTCCTCATTCATAGAATACCTCAATAAACTTAACAAAATAATATTTTTGTGATATTAATTGTTCTTAATTAATAAAATTATAAAAATACCCTTAAACTTAATAGAGTAGGTAAGGATATTTTTATAATTTTATTAATTAAAAATAGTTAATATCACAAAAATATTATTCGTTAAATTTATTAACGGTCTCTTGAATGAGGTGTGACTATAATATAAATACTTAAAATTTGACAAACACAGTAGTGTGAGTATAAGTTGGACAACTAGAGGGGTGTGAGTTGTATTTTCACAAATTAAAGGAAGTGTGTAATTTACTCATGAATTTATCAAAAGGAATTAATTTTTAGAGAATTACATGTGAATATATTTTTTTTAAGAGCTATTTTATTTACAATACTCCATGTGGTCTTTAATATAAGCCGTTTAATGTTATACACGATAATTAAGATAATGATTGAATTTCATTGATCTTTTAAAAAAATAAAAGCAAAAGACAAAAATATTTTTTTATCATTCATCATAAATTATCTCTCCATTAAATAATCATACTCACATTCATTCATTCTCACTCATTATAAATATAGAATAAAAATAGATAAAAACTAATTAATACTTTCTTAAAATATAAATAACTTATATTTTAAAATAAATAAAAAATTTAAAAAAACTTACGGGGTATAAGCAAAATGGTAATTACATGTGCAAGGGGAGAAAAATAGGTGAAGAATTAAGAGAGAGAGAATGGGTCCATGCTGCCATCAGGAGGACCAACAGACACTTAAATAGCCATAGGGCTTGGCTCCTACCATGTCTTTGTGCAAAATACACAAACCCCAAAACACCCGTGGTCTGTCCTTTGCCCCCAGCCCCACTCTCCACATGACCCACCCCACCTCTCACTCTCTCCCCTCCCCACCCTCTCAATAAATAACCCTCCCTCAATTCTCCCATCATCACTACTTCCATTCCTCACTATCTTATCCTCCTCTTCAATTCTCAACTCTCTTATCACACACAACACAACTTGTTTCAAAACCACACCCTCTCCTTCAATTCCTTCACCTAAGATGGCCACCAGAAAACCAAACAAGCTCCACCAAAGCGCAGTTCTGAAGCAAATCCTCAAGAGGTGCTCTAGCTTAGGAAAGAAACATGGCTATGATGATGATGGCCTCCCTCTTGATGTCCCAAAGGGACACTTTGCTGTCTACGTTGGTGAAAACCGAAGTAGGTACATAGTACCAATCTCGTTCTTGGCTCACCCTGAGTTCCAATACCTCCTTCGAAGAGCTGAGGAAGAATTTGGCTTTGATCATGACATGGGCCTCACTCTTCCTTGTGAAGAAGTTGTTTTCAAGTCTCTAACATCAATGATCAGATGAAAAAAAAAAAGCAGGGATGAACAATAGGCTTTTGATGGTTCTGCATGAAGCTGAGGATGATGACCAAGATGAAGCTGCTGCTATATTGCTTCTCTTTTTTTCAACACCTCTCTCTTCATCATACCCATTTTGTGGCGTCCTCATCATTATTTTTCTTGATCTTTTTTTTTTATTTGAGTTTTTGTTTGAACAGCCTTTTTGGGTGTTTATTATGTCATTTTATTATGTGACTCTAACTTTGTACCCATGAGCATTTCATAGGGTGAAAAATGTACAAAAGGTTTGAAGGTTTTCCTCGCAGAGGTCTCTATATTATGCCCTGTGAGAGAAGTTAGTTATGTCAATGAATGCAATGGAGTTAATTTTCTATTGTACTTTCATGTCACTATGCCACCTCTTATCTCTATATCCTTAGCTTGATGAAAAATTATATGCACAATGTTGTTATATCTACACCAAATTACTAGGTGTGCTTGGTGGCAACTTAATTAATTAGACAACAAAAGAGTAGATCCAACATTATAAGCGTTTCTTCACCCAAAACAAAAAGATTTGAATCATGATTTTTTCAGAAAAAGTATGTATTATTTATTATTCATAAGGGAGCAGGGCATGGAAAACTTGTCAGAGAACGTGCAGTACTTACATTGTACGGATCGTCTTTGGTACGATGGGGTTTAGCTTTTCAATTATCCCAATTAGAAAAAATCAAAGAAATGCCCCACTTTTTGTGTAAGATCACTTATAACTTTTATCTAAATAATAATTTTGGAGTTTTAAATAGAAAATCAAACGTATATTCTACCGGCGAAGAATCTAGGTGTACCACCTCGTACAAGAAGCATACTCAGATGTTAACGTAGATTAATTTTACAGAAATGCTCTTTTGGGATCAGAAATGCTATTTCTGTTAATTTTAAGATATAAAAACACATGCCATATCTGATTATAGAAGAACATGCTGATGTCAAACACTTGTTCATATCTTCAATGCTTTTGCCAAACTTACTTTGAATACTCAGATCTCTAATAAGAAAATTATTAATTTATGGCAGATCACCCAATTAATATCTCAGATCTCTTGTTTTCATCAAATTAAGCACAATAACCTGTTAACATGTACAAAAGAGAATATGAGAACGCCACTCGTCAAAAATAACATCATAAACAAATATATAAAGCATTTGATGTGATATAGAAACTTTATATCTCTTTTTATTATATTTATTTAATTTTGAAATTTATTTCAGTTGTAATGTACAAATAACAATTAAGAAAAAAAACAAGAGATGACTTGCATTAAAAAAAACAAAAAACGAACCCTCTCATGTCAAGTCCGTTCCGTTTTGTCACCCTGTTTTAAAATATCTGGTTGTTTTGAAAATTATTTGCACGCTGCACAGCCAGCTCTGTCACAATTATGTTATTTTTCGCTTTTCAGTTCAACCATTATTATCGTTACCATGATCTCTCCAGATATTTTTGGTTTTCGTGTATCGCACTTTGATCTGTAATTCAGTTAAAGACTAAGTATGTGTTGGAAAAATAAACTATTAAAAATTACCAAAAATAAAATAAAAACATAACTATCATATAAGAATATGAAAAACTTTAAAATTGAAGAAAAATCATTGTATCAAATAATAATTAAAGAATATCACTATGTAAAACTATTATAACGCACAGATTTTGACTAGTCCAAATTGAAAATGAAAATTAAGCTTATATATATATTTTGACAATCTCTTTATCAATTCTTTAGTAATGTGGTTCTTTTCCAACTAAATTCTAATAAAAAACTAACAATATGAATTATACTCCCCTTGGATCACTCCTTGATCTAGGTCAAATAATTATTTGGTGGTCAAAGTAATTTGTTAAGATTATTAGCAAAATCTTAAATAAGATTATTTAGAAAATCTATAAATTATTAGCAAAATCTGAAAAAGTAATAGTGGTCATTTATTTTGAAGACATGACATAAATTCTTTGGGCAGTCCTCTGCCTCGAAATAGCTAAGAACTGTCGAAAGCTAGTACACTTTTCATGTGGGTTCAGAAATTGACGACGGCTAGGGAAATGTATAATTAAAGTTATTTAATGTCAATTTAAACAACCAAACTTATTTTTAATTAATACTACGAGATTATATATGGTTGGGTGATATTAATTATTTCAAAAGAAAATTAACAATGAATTAAAATTAAACCATTGTATATTATTGTATGTAACTTTTGTAGTCTCTAATAATGTTATGCTTGAGCGAAAGGGGATGGAGTGTTCAGTCTCAGAGGTTAGTAAGAGTCAGCAAATCATTATTAAGCATTCATTAATTAAAGGCTAAGCACAAGTTGCATAGAAACAAACTTTGAAAGCAACAACTAGTATAGTTTTTTTTTTTTTTTTTTCTCTCCTTTGGCAGAAGGGACCAGCTGAGGAAAAAAGGCTGCCTCTGGTTAGATGGTCCTGCACGTCTGTGTATTATTAATGCCTCCTTTTTCTTTCTTTTCGTTTCAGCCACAAAGGGCTTCTGACATTCACAACTCCCCTTATAACTGCCTCACCAACCCGGCAACTTCGCTTCTGCTGTGTTTGGTTGTTTGTAATGGAGGGAGACGAAATGGAAAGGGAATTAGAAAGAGGATGGGAAAATAATTGAGTTTTCCTCAGCAATATTATAGTCTGAATAATTAATGAATCCATTTTTTTTTTAAAGAAAAATCATGATAATAATTGAATGAAAAGAATTTTATTATAGGTGCCAAGAATGGTTAATAATCAGACTAAAAATTTGTAAAATACATCAAAATTATTGCATTTTCCTGTATCTATTAGGGTGTACAAAGTATAGAGTGGTTCAGTTGCGCTAAACCTAATTCAACTGAATTTTAGATGGAAAATCCTTTTAATAGTGTGTTTGGTTCTACTTTTATATAATTGCTTCTAGGTGAAATTGATTCTGGTATAATTGGCTATGATAAAATTAATTTTAGAGCAAAATGAATTATTTTTTATTGTTACTCAAAGTAATAAATTTTCACTTTTTCTAAAATCAATTTTAGAGGTCATCCTTGATTTTAGAATTTTCAAATCAAATATATTTGTAAAAAACCAAAATAAATTTCATGGCTTTAGAATTGATTTGATCCCAGCTCCAACCATGAAACCAAACATGCTATAAGTCAGTTTTGTTTTCTCGTGAAAAAAGAAGTGAAAATTTTTCCTTTTTCATTTACAGGCAAAGACTCTGTTTTGCTTTTATAAAACCAAACATGTCCGCCCCAGCTAAAAGAATATCTTCTGCTTCTCAGCATCCAACTGTTTAAGAAAAAAATTCCTCTTCAAGTAAAAAAGAAATATATCTTCGCTCATTTTTCTCCTGCCAAACATATTGTTTCTCTCTCGTGCTCGCTCAAACACAAGCTCACATGAGGATTTGTGTTGTATGGACCAACAAAAGATTCAATCAATAAAAAGAAAGCAAGAAGTCAAGAAACGCCAGTTGTGATGCATTTTTTTCAACTATTATTATGTGGCAGGATGTAAGTATTCTTGCAAATCTAGCCTCAAAATCTCGCCCAGATTTAGTTTTTTCTTGTAATATCTATTAGCTAGTTTTCATCTCCAATAATGCTTTTGTACTTGTCCCTGTACTTCATTGTGTTAATTCTTAAATTCATCAAATTCTCATTAGAATAATTCGGGAGTTATTATTGTCTTTTACTGGGAGAGATTATTTGGGATCTACTATTGAGAAATTCTTTACTGGAATTTTGTCCGTAAGTGCCCCACACCCATCCTCTCCTATTTCGTGGAAAGTACCCATCTTGAACTATTACTCTACCTGAAAAGAAGAGTGGGACAGTTGATTAAGATTTGGTTCATATCCTATAAAAATGTGAATTCAAATATGTCGACCAATGTGAGGAGTGAAGGCCTTATTGTTAAGGCAATAAGTAATTCTTCTTATAAATCTTCAAAGAGGTTAGGGGTTAGTAGGGGTCTTCATGGCCTTGGGGAGATACCACTTTTATCTCCATCTAAACTTTTTATCCAATAGAAGAAAAAAAAAATAAAAAATTACCTTGTGTCCCACCGTTCAGATTCAGAATCAAACTGTCAGTACTCAATGATATTAATTGCTTGCATTATATTAGCAATTATGGGTATACATCGTGAAGACTATGGGAAATGATAGCTGGTTCAAAATTTTTCACGGGTCAAAGAATATATATGAATATTTTTTTTGGTACAATGAAGATGAATATTGAATGACATGGCATGAATATGTTATGGTGAAATTGGATTATATTGTCAAATGTAAAAGTTTAGCTCTTATATCAAAAAATGAAAAAAGAAAAAGAAATATTATATAAGCTCAATGTACTTAATATGAGTGTACTAATAGAGACAAATAATTAATATACCGATAAAAATAATTTTTTATGGTACCCAAAAAATATTTTTATAATTATTAGATAATTTTTTTAATAAAACTAATAATATGTCAATACTCAATACTTCATTTACTTAAGACTCATTTGAATAAACAACTATGTAAATCCTTATATGAAAATGAATTTTTGAAATGTAACTAATGAATGAGTTATTCTATATATATTGAGATACATAATAGTGATAAAAGTACTTATTTTGAATATTTTAAAAAGTTATTATGTTCTAACTTCTCAAAAAGTATTGAAATTTACATTTTGGAAAACAATAAGATATATAGTCAAATGGAAAAAGAAAATAAAAATATGACTTATGACTTCCAAAAAGTTAAAAGAAAAGTCATAAATAGTATTATCCAAATTGATACTTAATACATTCAAATGGAATACACTAAAATATTTGCATGTTCATAGGGCAGAGAGATTGTGAGGTAAGTCTACCACTAATTAGAGCTAAAATACCAAATCATTATTAGGGAGAGTATAATTCACCCTTGTACATGAAAAAAGAAAAAGAAGTTACAATTCACCTCGATGCTCCATGACCAAGCAAGAATTTCTCTAAATTTAGGGTGTATTTGTTTCGACATTTAAAAAATATGATTATGAAACTTAAATTTGATATATAATTAAGAAAGTTGAAAACTAATTTTTTTTTCTAAAATTACACTTTTATCTTTTATAAAAAAGCTAAAAATAGTTTTTTTAGATTCTAATTGTTTTAAAAAAAATCTAAATATATAAAAAGTAATTTTTTTAATAAAAATTAATTTTGACACAAAATAATCTCATCAAAATGCACCCTTTATATATGCTTTCTCATGATCATGCCAAATAATGCTTTGGCAAATCCTTTGGTTCAATAATTAATTTATTTTTTAGTAAAGGTTTACTCTGGTCGTTAAATTGTAACTGCATTTTACTTTAATCCTTGAAATTTCAAAATTAACTCAAGTTCCTAAAAATTCATTTTGTAATCACTTTAGTCTCTAGTCAAATAAACGTTAATCAACCATTACTATTCCTCGTGGCATGGTAAGTGACATATGGCATGCCATATATCAATGATGTGTCATGTTGAGCACATGTGGCATGCCACGTGTCATGTTGGCGTGATGCCAAATTAAAATATATTCAAATTGGTCCCTAAAATTTTTTAATATGTCAAAACAATATCTAAAATTTTCTAAAATGTGTCAAAAAAAACCCATATCGCCAAATTTCTCTTCTTGTACTTCATAAAATCTAAATCCTATATAATTCTTAAATCCACTTATTTCTATCTTATTTTCACATCCTATTTAAATAGTTAAAATTTTTAAATATCCTAAATACAATTAAGTGTTTGATTAGTCCAAATTTGAGACTCTCCATGCTTAGCTAGCATAACTAATATGTTGGATATTACATTGCATTTCTTATAATAAATTAAGGATTAAAATATAAAAAAATAGGATGCAAGGAAAATATTATATTATCAAACGTAGATGAAGTTCATCAAGGAGCTATTAAAAACTTTTAATTACAAATTAGGAAGAAATTTTGGTATCAAAGGAATCTAGCATGATAAAGAAGAAAAAACTCTACTTCCATATTAAATGTACTAACATGTGAGGTGTTTCAAATATAAATCTAATGAGCTAGAGGTTCTAATAATGATAGGATGAAGTGGGTATAGTCAAGATTTGACTTTTTTTTCCTCTAATCTTTAAGAATCCAGGTTCCATAAATTAGGAGTTTTTACTCAATGAGTTCTCTAATTGATAAATTGTTTTGAAGTAAATTATTTAAACTTGTTAAAATTCTTATGTTTGCTAGATTCTCTTGACGTGAAGCGAATTACTCCCTCCAAAGTTATCAGGGAGTGAGCTAGTTGATCACTTTGTATATAGTGGTAATGTTTTAAATTGCCTTTTATGGGAATTAGATTTGACAAAAATTTTATTCTAAGCTACGTGGATTATTTGGTTAGTTAATTTTTTTAACTATGATGGTTAATAAGTATGACTAGATGATTTGATTGAAATTATTGCTAGCTTTCTTTGTGGATTTTATAATGCCATGATTTTGCTCTGTGTTATGTCAATTTGTATTGGAAAAGTTTGTGATATTTGAAACTATAAGGTTAGATTAATATGAAGATTAAATTTTGGATTTGTAAATTGGGTTTGATAAAAGTTTATTTAAGAAAACCATGATGAGTTCTAAGTTAGAACTACAACTTCCCATAGCAAAGAGATATAGCGGCATTATCCCCCGCCATAACGAAGAGATGTAATGACCTATGTGCACATAGTTTTTTTTCAGTGAAATAAAATTGTGAGAGAACCTATTTGAGACATCATAAACCTTGTGATTAACAGGTCAATATTACTGCCTAAATAAAATTAGTTCTTCTTGTCACGACCCAATTTAGGCACGTGATCGGCATGTAGGAAGATCTTCCCATGTAAACCTTGTGACTTGGATTTTCTCTATATGCACAGTTAATTATAAAATTATTTAAAACATATTTTCATTTTCTACATGCAAATCATATGTTTATTAATCATCCTGGTCTACTCACATTTCATAATTTAAACTCTCCAGTGTATAAATCATCATACAAAACATATATGTATAAACTCTGATAGTAAATATCCATAAGTACTAAATTTTTCAATACAACCTAAAATAGTATTACAATATGCAAAAAAACGCAAGCATGCTCTTTGGTTCGGATCCTGCCCCATTTATCCTGGAGCACTTAAACAAAACTACAAACATTTCACCCAAGCGAAACTCACCGTTGAAACTCTAGTACCTGAGAGGATGGTAGCTAAGAGGAATCTATAGCACCTGTTCTATCTATGGAATAAGAAAAGGAGAGAGGTGAGTTTTGTGCAAACTCAGTGAGTGAGTCCCACCTGTAACCCCTCTTCATAGGACATCAAGGAAGTATGCATGGAATAATAATAATATCAATAATATTCAAGAGTCTTATATAGCCAAGTATATATATATATATATATATATATGTTCAAATCATCATTTTACAAGTCAAACCATTTCCTCAATTCACTATCATAATTGATATTAACTAATCTCATAAGGTAGTAGCTCATAGAGAAATAGAAATCTCTATTTTGGTTACGTACAATATTTGTGATGTAACAAAACTCTTAATATAAATCTTTGGTCAGTGTGACAATAAATTCTTTAATATCTCTGGCCTAGGCATATTTGGTACCAAGGTTAATGGATTTACTTTAACACAGCATGTTTCTCTATAGCTATTGTAAATAAATCTGAAAACTCTTAAAAAGCTTTTAGTTCCTTAGCTTCTAAATCTATCTATTTTAAGTCTGACTTTAGCATAACTGTGGCTATGAAATCATGCCCAAAGGGTCACCCTTTGTAGACATTTGTGATTTCATACATCCACAGAGTATGTACCGTAAACTTAAATCTCGTGAAGATTCAAGCTCTAAAACATTTTGATTAACCATCCAAACCAACATTCAAACTATCAAGTTGTTCATAACTAGAAAACTTAATATCATATTCTCAAATAACAAAGTTTTATAATCACAATTCTATTCCATTCTCTAAACTACATATTTGGTTATAAAAATATATCATATGCATAAACTAGTTCTAAAATCCATATAAACAACCATAAAAATCCTTAACAGTTACATACATCATCAGTTCTGCATAAAATTAGTATAACAACCATGGTCCCATGAGTTTTATCAAAAATATATTTCATGCTTAAAGCGGGCAATTCAAATCACATAATCCAATAGTAATCTTCAAATCCTTATACAGTAATCTCTAAAATCAAGTAACAAATCATATTTTCATGAAAATAGCTCCAATGCATAACATAGAGATCAGGATGCAAACCCACTCACCTGGAGGGATGATCAGCAAAAAATTTACACCAATAGAACTTTGGAGGAGCGAAAATAACACCGCTATCTTACATGAAAGTAGCAAAACTCTAGATTAGCCTCTAAAACCTCTAAATACACAAGAATCCATGAATTCATCTTTAACAAGGTAAAGAGTTCCTTTCCCTTGATGGACATAAAAATCACCCCAAGAACAAGGAGAAATTGAAGAAAGAAGAATGAAACCAAGAGAATTACATACCTTTAAGCTTGGATAATGGAAGATTCCAGTAAAACTTGAAAGAATTGGAAGAAAATGGAGTTTGGAGGGTGAAGAGAGGTGAGAGAGCGAGTTTTCCTGGTGTTAGGGGTGGAGGTCGGTCTGGAATGGTCTCAACCTCAAAATGGGCTTTTTATAGTCCTGCGAGGGTTAAGGCTCTCACTAGAGCGTCCAAATCATATCCTGTACCACCTTACTATTCCTTGACTATTAGCAGCGCTTATGAGTGCTGGGCTCTCACAGGAATATTTACATTTCTTAATTTAAAGTTAATAACTTTAAAACATAAATGTAAATAAGAAAATACCCTCATTTGGATTCAAATAAAATTTTAGAAAAATCAAAATCCCAACAAAACAAAATCTAATTTTTGGGTTTTAATTCAAATTTGGAAATTCTTACGATTTTATAAACTTTTAGGCTAAAAATGAAAGGTTTAAAGATTTTATAAAATTCATTAAAAATCACTCTTTAACTCATTTTTCTCTAAGGAATAATTACCGGGACTTTTGGTCCCAAAAATATGGTTCTATCATATAACCCTCCAATGGCGTGTAGTCAAGACTTAGCGAAATTCAAGACCCAAAGTACAGATAAAGGTAAACGGAACCTTTCTTGGCTCGAAAAATTTTTCTAACCCTATTTAAAACTAGGGTATTACACTTCTTATGTAACCCTCATGAGTATTTGAGTATTTGAGTATTTGATTTGATGATGAAGTTAATTTTATGTGAGAATGAGTGTGAACATCATATTTTTGTCTTCAACTTATTTATTTATTTACTTTTTTATTTTTTGTGTGCGTTTGAATTTAAATTTAATCTCAGCTGACTCAACAAAAATAAAATCAAATTAAAATCTTAATTCTAGCCTCACTGACTCCTAGAATCTCTCTAATCTAATCTCTATTTAATAATGACGCACTGTAACTAAAAGGGGGGAGAGAAATAAAAAATAGCCATTAGATACCCGATTCACCACTAAGTTACATCACCCACCCTCCTCAGTTTCATTTGTTCCTTATTTCCATATTACGGTGAGTCAGTAAAGCGAGTTTGGTTTTTCCTTTTTATTGTTTTAATCCAATTGTATTTCCTTTATTCTTTTTTTCTTCTTGGTCACGTCGTCTTCTTTTCATTATTAAGTTTTGTTTAGTCCTTCTTTTGGGTTTTAAGAATTAGGATATTTGTGTTAAAGTTGTTCATTTCAATTTAGATTATGTTTATTTTTTAAAGTCTTGGATATTTCAATTTCTAGATTTATTTTCTTTTAAAATATAAAAATAAAAATAAAATTTTTATCTTTTAAATAATTTATCAATCAAAATTCTTTTCATAAATAAAATCAACCAACACATTTTTTATCTTTAGTTTCTTAATTAAAACCCATTAACACATACTTATTTTTTACAAGAACGACGTGGCTTTAAGTTCCCATTGCACCAGGATACATCGGCGTAGCCTACAACTATCAAGCCAAAATTAAATTTTCTTCAAATTTTGTTCTCTTATTCTATTTATTATTCATTTATTTATTTATTTGTATATAATTGTTATATTTTTTTGGGAAAAATAAATATTATTAAAGTTATAAATTAATTTGCATAATGAACTCTAAGGTAACCGTATTCATATGGATGTATTAGGGTGCAAGTGAAATTAAGTTTTCACCCTTCCTTAATCATAATTAGACTCAGGACCTATATCTTTTCAAAAGACTAGTTTTGCCAAATCAAATGGTTTTCCAATTTTTACCAGAATTAAAATTGGTGGTGACTCCATTTTTAGAATTTGTTTTTTTTAGGAATAAATTTTTATTTGTTGTCATTTTGTTATGGTGCACTTGGGTACGTTATAACAATGAGGAATTGAAAAAAATAGTGAGTAAATGTATTTAGTAACTATTTTTGAGATTATACTTAAAAATAAAATTTTGAAAGTATTTCTTTTAAAACTATGGAAGAAGTATGGAAATTGTAAATTATTGTTTTTATTAATGGCTTTTAGAATTTTGCATGATTTCCAGGCTATCTCGTTTCATTTTAAATGCTCGTACGTTAATTAGTTTCTCTTTCTTATCCACTTTGTTTATAGTCCTCATCCTTTGTCGACTCACAATTTCCTTTTTCTAGAGTTTCAGGTTGCAGCAGGTTCCTAGCATTGCTATTTGCCCAGGAGATTCCTTAGCCTTTTGATATGCCTCCAACTCCAGTCCATTTGTAGTTATGGGACATAAGTTGAGTAACTTTTGGGTTATGTATGTAAACAAAGTTTAAAGTATGGTCTTTTTGTGAAATTAGATTCTTGTTGTGTCTATGACTGATAATCTTGAATATATAGGCTGTAGGATATGAATTGTGATTTGTAATAGGTTAAGTTGATATGGGAATTGTTAAATTTTTAGGGGAGGTTAGTAGATTTTCATGGCCAAAGTAAAAAAGTTAATATTTTGTGTAAGTGGGATCCTATTTTTAAGTTTGCCGGGCTAAGTGAGTTCACATAAGGTTTAAGTTTGGGTCGTGACACAAAATAGGAGAAATTTGGAGATTCGTGACTTTTTTGACACATTTCACAAAATTTTATGAGATATTTTGACACATTTGGAAATTTCAGACTTAATCTAAAATCTATTTTAATTTGGTGTTACATCAATGTCACATGACATGCCATGTGTGTTCAACATGACACATCATCGACGTGGCATGCCACGTGTCACTTTGCGTGCCACATCAATAGAACGGTAATTAACGATCAACTAATGTTTGTTTGATTGAGATTAAAGTGATCTATGGAATGAAATTTCAGGGCTAAAAATTTAATTTCAAAATTTCAAAAATTAAAATGAAGTACGTTTATAATTTCAGAGGCTAAAGTGAACTTTTACTCATAATTTTTCAGCTTTATGTGAAGTAAGTTATAACCATGGAAGAAAAATTGAAGGGAGAGCTTGTTCAACCAGTTGACAGAGAATTCATTGGCCTCTAGTAAGCTTCAAAATTCAAAAGTCAAAACTGGTTAAAAGGGAAAAGCAAAGGTTTGATTGGTTTGATTTTTCTAAATTTTTTTTTCAAAGCTTAAATATTAATATCTTATGGCAGTTATAGAGTAAACAAAAAAAATAGAATCAAAGAAGGCACTAACAAAAATTATTGGTTATTCTTCTTTCGCAGGCTACTCACCATAAACATTCACTAACAAATATCGTTTTCAAATGCTTTGTATCTTGTTATGAGGTTGAGACTAAAGAAATTTTATATAGATTATGTTTATTTTATAGATCTATGAATATTTTTTTGTTGATTATGTTAATGTTAATGAATTAATATATTTATTTATATTCTAATTAATCATATGTATATATTTATATATATTTTTTATTATATTCCAAATTAATTGAACCTAAATCTTTAAACTAATCCTTTAAGGGTTCAATATCCTACTGATTTTCTGTTCGTTGCTTATATCAGAAGCCCCTATTTCTCATTCTCATGCTTTTAATTCTCGGTCGAGCAAAAGGCCAAAATGAAAACGACTTATATGGGAAGAGGATGGAGCATGGGGTGCGGAGGGGCGAGGGTGGAGAAAATTTGTTGGGCTGCTAAAAGAAATTTGGACGGTTTGTGTGGTACCACAAACGTTAATTCTTTCAATCTTGTCTTGCTCGACAATTTCATTTTTGGTCTTAAATGCAAGTCATAAAAGTGGTCGTTCAAATCAAAGAACTCTTTTTGAACAAAGAAAAGCTTTTTCATGCGTAAGAGTCTTAATTGAAATGGTAATTCTCACCCCAAAAAAAAGGAAATGAAATGGTAATAACTTTTAAGGGATTACCAATGCTATATAATATAATCAAATTATAGTAAGATTTCTTCATAATTATAGTCATCATTCCCCCTTCATATGGGCTCTTAATCTTAAATTACACATATTAGAAATCACGCCAACTAATGACTCGAATCGTGTTAGTTTATTATATAGATAAAAGTCTTCTAACGTTAGTGTTTTTATCCACACTATTCTAATACAATTGGAAGTTAGTTAGCATGTGCATGGAAAAATGTATCATGATAAAAGGTTCACCTCCTTAAATTTTAACTTTAGGTTAGTCCTATTGTCAATGATAAATGCATGAGAAGCCAAAATAATTGTTTAAGACAGAAAAATATATCAAATCATTTGAATTAATCAAGTATTAGTTAGTTACTTGGTTAATCTTTATCATATTTATAATAACTTAGAAAAGACATGGGAAAACAACGTTATCTTTCTTAGTTGGAGAAAGCAAAAGGGTGGGGCTAACGCACGTCAAGAAAAGAAGGCCAATCTGATGCCCCCATGCTTCACAAACCCGAAAGATTTAATGATAATAAAGATGAGATAAGATTAGGGCCCGTCATGACATTCGATTATAATAATAATAATAATAATGTTGATTGTGTCGCAGATCCTATCAAAATTCAAAAGCAAGGGAATATTCTGTCAAGCCTCTCGTCGGGTCGAAAATGTCCCATTTGGTGTATGAGGTGATAGCATTATTATTCAAATTAAAAGTACGATTTCTGTACTGGGGTCCCGGTGGCTCTGTTAGAGAGTTACAATGTCACCAGCAGCCACCCAACCACAATTTTTTTTTAAAAAAGTTTAATCTCCATGAAGTGATTATTAATCAATCCTGTTTTGCTGTATGTTAGTAAAAATCGTTGAATATTATATTTATTATTTTAAACAATATTTAAATAAAATAATTTAATTGAATAAAACTTTTTGCAATATCCATAAATCAAAATTAAACTAAAAAAAATTGTTATTTATAGTATAGACCTGCTTCTTTTTTTCTGTTCTAAATACCTATTTTAGACTCCCATGAAGAGCAGGAAAAGCATAAAGTATAGAATGTTAAAAGGAAAAAATAATGGATCGATCAACTTTGAATTTTCCTCTAATTTAAGATGAGCCCATAAAATAACAATAAAAATCACCAATTAAAAAATAAAAATATAAAAAAAAAACAGTGAAAGCTGACTGTGTGACTGGAGGCAATAGAATGTTGTTGTAATCTAGTGCTAGCGTGTGATCGAAGCTCTCATATTGGAACCCCACCATAGGAGTTGGTATGGATGAGCAGCACGTGATGGTTGCCCCACAACTACAAGGATCTCGCTGTTAGTTTAGACCATTGGATGGGTTTGTTTTTCCACAAATATAAGTGGTTGTTTGCTTTGTGAAATAGTTTTAATTTTTAAATTTGTAAGGAAAAATTAAAAAAAAAAAATTCAAAATTTTAGTTTTTAATTTTTTTAGTTTTTCTTTAAAAATTAGAAATTTGAAAGTTTTGGCAAACAAATAGCTAATCCATCCGAAATGTATGATCTTATACGTAGAACGCATGAATGAATTCATGCAACTGTGGAAATGCATGCATTTCAATCATAAATTTTATAATAATGCAAACAATGAAATTATTATCCCATTTATAGTTCTTTTTAGTTTGGTATATATTATCCCAAATACTTTGTGCATTATTTATCATAAGGCTCCTAGCGCAAAACCTTATTAGCACGTCCCCATTACATAACATATGCATGCATGATCTTTTTCTACTCTGACTTCTAGCTTTCATAATATAATCTATATATTTTGCGCTTATTATGTAACTAGTACTAGAAGTTTAGCACTCAGTCACTGTCCTTTTTCCTATATTGAAACATTAAAATATGTTCACATCTTATATAATCCGAAGAAAAGTAATATTTTCTCTGTTGCTTCTGTCTGGAGATAAAAGAAAATGAATTGAAGTTGTGAATATAACGGACAACACCATGTGCATCCCACTTCAAATGGTACGACCCAAGTTGATAAACAGATCCATATAAAAGAAAAAGGGTTCTCGAAGTGATACTGTTCTGGCCCCAAAAAGAAAAGAAGCAGTGGTACTGTGATTCTGGGATATTTGACACTTTAATTATAATTAAAAAAACGTTAATTTTAACTAATGTAATGCATTATTAATTAAAGCTTTTTATCATCAAAAATTATATATTTGTTTAAAAATATCAAATATATAATGTTCGTAATCATCATTCATCACTTTTTGTAACCAAAAAAATCATTCATCACTTTAAATATTGATATATAGACAAAATCTTAATTCCACATCAACAAAAGACCAATTTGAATATTAGAAACATGACATTTGCAAATGCATGGGATTGGATATGCTTAGCGAGGTTGAGACTTATATAAGACATATTTTGTAGAAAATGACATAGCCCAGCTCGTGTGCCCAAACCAATTAATAACGTCTTTCTCTGAAAAATTCCTTTTCTTCTCTCATTAACCTTTTAGAAATATGTAAAACAAAAAAAAAGAAAAAGAAAACAATGGCTTGCACCTTCTTACTTTTTTATTGCCCTATTTTTATAGTTTGCTGTCTTGTACGTATATGTAAACTTTTCAAAAAAGTTGGATCCTTTTAGGCTTTAGCATGTGGGAGATGACAGCCGGAGGGCCCAACATGAAGAAAATTGTTGTCATGAATCCAATTGATGAGAAGACAGGATCCTATTGAGCTTGACCCAATAGTAATGCATTCCATTACACAGATCAGTTGGTCTTGGATTGGATACTTTTAGACCATCATAATGCTAGGTCTCAAAGTGGGCCCATCTTTGCTTTTTTTCATGGCATTGCCATAACAAGCTGATTAGGAGCGGATCACTAGCCCTCAATTTGCCTTCGACACTAATCTAAGCAAGATGCTAATCACCATTTGAAACCCCACCATAATCCTCAAGGTTTTCAAACCGCTATCCAATAAAAGCAAACACTCATGGACTATGGATAGACTGAAAATGATTTTTGCCAACAAGCATGTCTAATGTCTTTGATTACTTTTATAAATGTTTCATCTTTAAGTTATCCTAATAATAATTTGAAGGATTAAATATATTTTTTATTCCTCTAAAATTTGTTATTGATTTTTAGTCCCTCCTTTTTTTAATATTAAGATTTTAGTCATTGCCGTTAGTTTGTAATATTAAGTAATGATACTAATAATGATCAAATGAAGATTTTTAAGAATTAATTACGAATTTCAAACTGTTTTTAGAGACATAAATATGTAGTGCAAGGACAAAAAATCTAATATTTTAAAAAAACTAAAATTAAAATAACTTATATTTAGAGGGAGAGAAACATACTTAAGTCTATTTTAATAATTCTAAAGACATTCTAAATTTCTTGCCATTAATTATAGTTTGCTCAAATGACTCAAATGATTGATCAAATATATTTGTACAACCGTACTTTATTCTTTTATAGGTTAACAACAGTCCACCCAATATATCACGACCTTTTCTTTTACATTGTCAACGAGTTAAACCCGTGATTATTGGCATCGCTCTAGCATAGTTATGTGTTGGTGCACACTAATAATGATCTGAAATTTGGGCACATACAGTGCAAAAATAATGAGTTGCCACCAGAGAACATGCATCATTTGTTACACGAGCAAGTCTTTATAGCCCCATGCACAATGATGCTGCCGAGAGTGTGCCAATAGCTAACAAAAGAAAGGGGAAAAAAAGAGGTTAGAATGAGTCAGCACACTTAACAGCTAATCTAATCTTAATAATCATTTGAGGACATTTAGACAAATTAGACCCCGTCATGCCCCGACAATTATATATATATATCGGCAGTAAAATGACTCAAACCATTATCTTATACCGGATATGAGATAGAAAGAAAGCATTCATTTACATCAAATCAAAATATGAACCGAATGAGTATGATTTGATTTGATGATATTTTGATTCAATATAATATCATAATGTAATCTCTCGTGTTTTGCCTACTTGGGTCCATATGAGAAATCTTTATCGCTATTGCTTTCTTTTTCTGTGTCTTCCTTTCCGTTGGCTCATTATGTTGAGTTTGTTTAATCATTGTTAATATAAATTACCTTCAATGAGAAAACGAAGCTAGCTCGCGATGCAAAGATTTTGGATGAAAACTACTTAGTTGAGAAAATTGAACTAAAATTCACGTAGTTATTGGGTGTGTAAAGATCTAAGCACACATCTTAACAAATTTGGGTCGCAGTATTTCTTAAATAATAATTAAAACGAGAAATATATAATATCGAGCTTGTATTATTAAACTTCAATAACGCAAACGATATCATCAGTACATGTTATTGAATTTGCCTTCATCTTACAATTGCTTTTGTTACCACTTAACTCTTGATCACTTAAACTCAACGACAGTTATTTAATTTTTCATCTACGCAATATAGTATTAAATCTAGGTGGAGACAACCATGCTTCCTACTTGGATATGCATATCAAGAACCAAGCGAAAAAGCTTGTTTTTTGTTGCGCGAATATAACTAGAGCAGCTTTAGCAGTTCATTAATAAATGAGAATTGCTATTCTATTGTTCATAAATTATCATTAGATGTGATGAATAAATAGAAAATTGAAGAACCATCACATTTAATAGTAATAAGTGAATATTTCAATTGAACAACTTTAAAGTTTGAAATAATATTTTAATTAATAAGTTGCCTTGTATTTTTGTAGATCTAAGGACATCATGCACGTGTAGTAAGTAGTAACTATATAGTATTGAACGACATGAACTACTACTGGTAGGATTTTCTAAATGGGATTCACGGGTTGGCCATCTATAACCAATTAATGAGCCCTAGGCTGTTTTGGCTGCAATGAAATCGAAGTCAAAGTTTTCGGCTAGCAAGCGACCCTTTAATTGAGAACCTTCTATGGTGAAATATGGGTGCCGTTTTACAATATCCATAATTTCGCTAAGATCAACGTCGATAACAACACATTGTACTATCAAGACAAGCTGTAATCCACTATGCTAAATGTGTGTTTTTTTTTTTTGCTTCTCTAATTTAAACTTCAAGTATAATTTTATTTAATATAATTTTAATATATTGATGGTATAATTTTTTCAAAAAAAAATTAAATATTAATATTCTATTAAACTTAAATCTTACACATATAATTTCTGAAAAACAAAAAATATACCTGCTCTTCCCGGAATTTTTTTTTTCCATAACTTCACTTGTAACCCTCTACTTAAAAATATAATTCTTTTGTTACCGTGTCCTTTACTGTCATTGACAGCCATTTTACTCTGAGTAGACAAGAGTTTAAGTCGATATATAACAAATATTACAAATGTGGATAAATATTAGTTTTTATTGTAAAAATGTGGATATTATTATACAATAATGTAACGAAATCACCAGAAAGTCAAGAAAAGAGTAGGGAGTTGATGAAGACATGAGTGTTGAATAGATGTTAAATCCTTCCTTTAAAATCGATCCTTAATTTACACATTTTGCAAATCACATATAAATACACAACAAAGGATCCATCCCGTTTGAAACTATTCAGACTTGGGATAACTCCTTTTTTTAAAAAAAAAAAAAAGAAAAATAAAACGAATAAATTAATAATTAAGCCAACCTGACCCATATATAATTTTTCATCATCACCATCCACTAACAATATCTAATTTTCTAAATCAATAATTAGGGCCCAAACAAAAATAGTGCCCCAAAAATAAATAATAAAAAAAGGAAGTTAGTAATCATTCCATGATTCCTCTTCCCCAAGGCAAGCAAAGCCCAAGCCCGATCCGGCAAGTCCGAGTCAACTCAGCAGATTAACTCGTCATGAAGCAACGGCCACGATTCTCCTACAAACTCAAAACCACCACTAACACCACTACTGCTACTACTTCTGATGTCCACGTGGCACCTTCTCTGGAACTCTTCGAGCGTAACGAGCACTGATTCGGGTCGGGCCATGACCCGGAGCAGCTCCTCGAAGAGAGACTCGTCGCAAGGGATAACGAGAGGCCCACGGTTGCAGAAACCGTACTCTTCTTCAGCTTCCAATAGAAGCTTCCGGAATATTGGGTGGTTCAGCTGCGTCGCGCGCACGATGAACCTCCTCATACTCGGCCCCACACACACCGCCACGTGTCCCGCCGGCACGTCCGCCGCCGCCATACGGCCCGCGGCGATGCTCGCCTTCCTCCGCCACCGCATGAGCATCTGCCGGATCCGAACAATTCGCCGGATCTTGCTGCTGTTTCCGGTCGACCGCGACATTTTAAAGAAAAATTTGAAAAAAGAAAAAAGAAATTGAGAGAGAGATGACGACTGAAGAGTGTGTGTGTGTGAAAATGGAAACGGTTATTTTGGTTTGGGTTGGGTTGTTGGTTAGGTGGTTGAGCGTTAATGTTGTGGTGCTATATATGGATTGAGTGAGGGTGAAATGCCACTGGAGTTTGAGATAATTACGAGATTGTGCCATTACGGTGTTGCCTCAATCATGGCCAAGCCCATGTGACGATGTGGAAAGAGAAGGAGACTGTTCATGTGGGCTTTCGGATTTGGGTAGCCCACTAGGCTTATCTTCAATCATTTGTTAATTTGTTATTAATGGCTTGGTTCCTTGAAATGCAATGACCATGTAGATGTACTAGGTCTCCTTTTATAAAAGCCAAATTATAGGGAAAATGTGTCAAATTTTTTATCCTTCACGTTTTTTAAGATATTTTCATGATATTATTGTTGCTGTTGTTGTGTTTTTTTTTAATAGTTTTATGATGATTTATTTTGTGTATTCTGTGTATCAAGAGGTGAATTATTTCGGAAAAGGGCGCATAAATGGGTCAAATATTTCTTTAATGTTAGCCAGTTATGTGTTTAATTACATAGAATAAGATGACAAAGAGATCAGCCCATTAAGCAAGTAACACCTCCCTTGGAATTTTGAGAGGACACAGCTCCATACTCATAAAGAGAAACCCTTTATACCCACCCAAAAAAAGAAAAAGAAAACGGAGATATTATTAATCAAGGTTTCACTTTTCAAAAATTGGTGGTGCTGTGCCTAGTTTTGAAGCTTTGAAGTTTTTTAATGTCGACAAGTAGAACCCTAATTCAACTTTTTTCGTGAATAGTTTTCTAACTAACTAATTTGTTGTGTTCTTTTTTTTTTTTAAAATTCAAGAAAAGGAAGTGAAAGGAAACAGATCGTAAATCGAAGCAATTTTATTTTCTGGTTTAAAATAAGAACAACTAATGTTACTTTGTTTGCAGCTTAAGTCACTAAAGAGGCTAACGTTACATGTGCTTGCCACAATTAGTTATTATGTTTCCTTCCTTCCATCTAGCATTGGGATCATGAACTCGGACTGATCTTTGTCTTTGACCTGCATAAGATTTAAGATCCAAACTACATAACAAAATCCTGCAGCAAATCCTGTAGCTTTTCATTATCCTAAGATTTAGATATATATATTTTGCTCACAATGCTCAATTAATTAACAACCGGGGCTAAAAAATATATGGGAGTGCATGCGAATCATTATGATTAGATGAATAATGAGGACAACAGTTGCGCCGTTGGGCAATTCGATTGCCATAGACAAACAACAGAATTAATCATGTTGCTTTGAATTTATTAGCTAGGAAACTGTTTGATTAACTATGATTCCAAAGTGGGAGAATGCGGAGGGAACTTTAACATAATGTAGTGTATGTGTGCCCATTAACCAATTATTATAATTAAGTAAAGACGAAACTTGAAACGCAAAAAGAATGGTAGCGGGCAAAAGAAGACGCGGAATATAAATATTAAGAGGATGAGATGAGAGATTCCATGATAACAACACTAAGGTCAAATTAATTGTAATTATTTGTTTATTAGTAAATATATAGAGGTTCGTGATGAAAGAGACAAACATGGAGAGACAGAATCATCTGCACTTCGTTTGGCAATGTTTGATTTTCTTAATCCCATGATTTCCCTTGTCTCCCGGTATCATTTTGACACAGTAATCCTGATTAGAAAATAGGCATCACTGAAGATTTTCGAATATGTGCTGGCCCCTGCATAAGCAGTAAACAGAAAAATGGAAAAGAAAATATTTGTAATTTCTTTTGGAGTAAACACCAAATTGATCCTTGACAATTTCGTTGATGGACAAATTGACCCTAACAATTGTAAACACTCAAATTAGTCCATCACAATTGTTAAAATAAAACACTATAGGTTCATGATCTCAATCCTCGATAGAAGCTAGCTGGGAAAGGTGAGCTTGTCTAGAGGAAATAAAGTTACAGGACAGCAACTCAACTAGTACTAGGCTAAGCTTGATAGGTGGCCGAGACTGATGGGCATGTGACGGAGCTCAACTCTTGTTATCTAAGCTCCGCTCATCCTGGCTTTATTTCCTCTCAACGAGATTTTTTCATCTCTCCCCGAAGCCTTGACAGCGGATTAAGAACCTATAGCGTTCTATTTTTAGAATTGTGAATGATTAATTGAGGTGTTTACAATTATTAGAATTAATTTATCCATCAAAGAAATTGTCAGGACCAATTTAGGTGTTTACTTTTCTTTTGGAAGCTAAAATGGTTGTCACAACAATCGAAGGACAAAGGAGATTAATTAAGAGTTAATTCCCGTCCTGATAGGTAATATTGCTGAGTTCGATTCCCATATCAATATGGCCTTTTTCACATATAAGTATCTTTCAGTGTAGTTTTGGACTGCACCTGAGGTATGACTTTAACCCACTTGTCTTGTACTATGACTGCAAATGTTGAGAAACGCCTTTGCGATTTTACTTTCCTATCCATTTGGTGGCATTTTACTTATACAAACAGCCTATTCATGAAGGGATAGATTTGTTACAGAAGATTGTGAAGTTTAAGTAGCAGCCAGCTGTTATTGTTATTCACTGGGAATTTATTCGTGCAAACCAAAAGTTCAGTTTTAGAGTAGCTCATAGAAGCTCAACATTTATCATCTCTAAACACAGGAATAATATTTGGCAAGCTAGTACATTTCGGTCTTGTTTTGTCCATGACCAAACATGGAGAAAGCTGACGACTATCATAAAATACAAGGACAACACATTAAGGAAGTTATTTTCCACGGTAAATGTGTTATCACCCACAATCAAGTAGAACGACAGATTGGACACAGCCACAAATTTCAGAAGAAAAAAAAGGCAATCTAAAAACTAATAAAAAATCGAGTTTGAACTCAAGGAGAGGTTTAGCTCGCTAAGTGCATAGAGTATTTTTAATCTTTGAATTATGGAAGCCATACATATTCTACATTTCTACTTGTAATAAAAGCTGAATAGTTTTACTGAGAGATACTAAGAGCCCACTTCTGGTAGAGCAAATTATTGTTAAAGTAAACCACTGCATATTTTTATGAGTAATATATTCTCAATTTATAAAATTAGACCATCACTTTTATCTTGTTTTCCGTTAAGGAAATAGTATTGTTTTTATTGACTTTCAAAAAGAGCACAAGAAAATACAGCGATTGACTCAATTTAAGAATGCATCTCAAATTTCAAAATGCAAAAACAGTTAAGGACGTCTACCGTCTAGACATATCAGAATTCAGCGACAATCTTTTACCAGGCTTCAAGCTACTGACATCTAAGACAGAGCAGGCACCTTGCAATATAAAGTTCGAACTCAAAACAGCCAGGCTAATTATTGAAACAAGGCAAAGCCGCCGTAATTGAACATTCTTTTGCGAGTTGCACTAAAATGCCGTAAGATTATCCAAATCCAAAACCATAAACTTAAAAAAAAAAAATGGGAGAAAACATGGTACAGTTTCTTGCAATGAATTATTTCCGCATCCTACTCCAGCCATGGACAGAGAGCCCTAAGGATCTCATTGCTTTCAGTGGTGAGCCTTTTCAGCTTTTTTTTGTTGAGACTTGGCTTTTGCCTGAAAGAAGAAGAAGCAGGAGAATCTAATCAACAACCGCAGGCCAAAAACCAACAGAACTAATCCAATCCAAATCTAAATCCAGTTACAGAAGCAAAGCACACAATAATCATAACATGTAGAAGCAAGGTACAACATCCTAAATTTCTTACATAATCTAGAAAGGAAGGGAAAAAATGGACAAATTGGAGTAGATCAGCACTCTAAGGATATGTTTTGATTGATGGGAAGCAAGGTTGTCAAACACGCATACCCTACCTTACCTTGAATCGGACAAGGAAGGTAGGTACATAAAATGTGGGATCGTAACACAAGACGGAAGATTCTACCTAATATAAAATAATATCCAGCAATATATATTTATATATTTACTTATAAAATAATACAAACAATGCATAATAACAACAAATCAAAATTATAAAATTTAAATATAAACTATTTCAAAATATTATTGAGTATGAGTTTCTGTAATTGTATTATAAGCGTTATAACAAAACAAATGACTCTATCTTACATTCTTACCATAAAAACTAAGTTTTATATAATAGCAGGCTTCAGGCTTCAAGAATACATTTTTAATCTTAAAAAATGGGAGAAGCCACTAGAACATATATATGCACATGTGGCAGAGAGGATAAAAAACAAATGGGCTTCCCAAACAACATAACATAATCAACACCTACCCATACGAGAAAATCTTGTAGCTTCACACAATTCTACTCCAACCCTCCCAACTACGCTTTCCACAACCCAAGTAGAGAACAAATGTCAAGCGGCTACACAAATTAGAAATCACGTGAAGTCAAAGCCTTATGTTGCAGTCATGAACAAGTACGAAGTCGCATGGATGAGGACGCACCACCACAGATGGGGTCGCTCCACCATAGACCGGGTCACACCAACAACCCTAACATGTCACAGCACCACATATGAGGTTGGACCACCAGTCTGGATGCATTGCACCACCAGCCCAAACAAATCGCATCACGTAGTGGCCGCTGTTGTGGTAGCATCTCAGGGAACGTTTGGGTTCCAGCAGCTTCAAATGAAATTTGGGGGTGGGTAAATGTTTCTAGGCCACGCCTAGTGGAAGAAGTTTGGAACGTAGGAGATGCACGAGTTCACCAACTTTACGAGGTAGCACGCAATTCACCACCATTCCCACCAAAACATGTTAGGAGCTAGGAACCGGATCAGAGAGATGAGGGAAACACGTAAAGTCATACTGTTCTACAACTTGAATCACGATTTTGACAACCATGATGGGAGGTGATGGAATTGAATGGCCATAGGTTCCATTGTTTGAATATTTTAAAATAAGATGGAATCAAACACTATTGGATGGAACCTACTCTGTCCAATGCATTTATTTTTCTTCCCTCTGAGATGGGTGGAATGGGATGAGAGGAAATGGATTGCATTGAGATTAAATTATTTAAAATCTTACCATTTCATCCCTATCCATTGACTTTCCAAACAACGGGATGAAAACTTCTCTACACTCCATTCTCCGATATCCAAAAAATGTAACCGAACATTTACTCCGTCTTATTCCATCTCAGCACATTCCATTTCATGGCATTCCATTCTTTGGTATCCAAACAATGAAACTGAACATGTATTCTGCCGTTCCATTCCACCAAGCTCTATTCCATTCCACTCACCAATCACCATGCAATATCCAAACATAAGAGTACTACAACAGTCCATAAAATCCTAACACGTGGCACAGCATAACATTTAAATCTGATCTAAGCCACTGGGAGTATCCAACAATTTTCCCAGTATCAAGGGACTACTTAGTCCTTGTACTGAGATTGTTGTTTGTTGACCACAATATCACTCAGGCAATGAACCTAGCAATGGGACTAAATTCAAGCAAAGACTGCAGATCTAGCCCCAGCCCCCAAGAGTGGCATCAGAAAGGTTCTGCAAGCCTAAGTTTTGATTCATCAAACCGGAAACCAATTAAAAAAACTAAAAAAAAACGTATTGTTCAGTCAAAAAATTAAAATCCCTTCCATCAGCCTGCTGCAAAGCTTATGCGATTGTACAACAAAACTGCCAAACTAGAAAAAATTATGAACGTAGTTATCAAATCACGTGCGTGGATTGCAGTTCAGATCAACACTGATTTCTAATTCTTTTTTTTTTTTCCCATGTCAGGCAGTTAAATTTGCAGAGAGCATTATTAGCACTAACACAGTAATAAAAAAAGATAGATCGTTGAATTGCCAAATGCATTATAACCCTAACCCCCAAAAAAAGATGGTCAACGATCGATCAGATGCAAACATAGAAAAGGGATTCGTGAAAAAATACCTTAAGGTATTTCAGCTTAACGCTTCCATAAACGAGGCCAAAAGAGAAAGCAGAAGCTCGAGCGACCTGCCAACACACCGGGTTTCAATTATAACAGGATAATTATCGTTACTCAATTCCCATCTTTTTTGTCTTTTCCTTTTTCTTTTTCTCGGGAAACAAACAGAAAGAGGGGAAATTAGAGGCGTACCAAAGCTAAGGTGCTTTTGCCAGAATAAGGTCCGGGTGGAGGCGCCATAGGAATGAGAAGGAAGGAAGGAGACGAGTGCGAGCGAAGGACAAGACTGACGATTCTCCTTCACAGTGCTCGATTCTCGAACCCTAGCTACGACTGCAGAGAGTGTGTATGTGTGTGCCACTCGCCGCCTCGCAAGGTGTCGTTTTGGTGAGAAGTTTTTTTTTTTTCTTGTCCCTTTTGTGGGATTTTTGGTGTTGTTCCTTTTTGGTATTTAAATTGGCGGGTGATGATCCGAACCCATGAAGCCCAGAAACTTAATGTGGGCCTTGAATTGTGACCCAAACCCCATGAAGCCCAGAAACTTAATGTGGGCCTGGAAACCCAATAAATATCCGCACTCCTTAAATGATTTGGATAGTGGTTAAGTTTGACTTTGGTGTATTGGCAGCTCCATGCTGATTTAGGACGCATTGCATGAAGAGTGGATTTACTCCACAAAGCATATCAACCTTTTATGCTTCTTGAGCCGATCAGAGAGAGAGAAGGAGTGAGAAAACAATCAAGGGTTAAAGCATATCATGGAGGGGGAAAAGAAAATGATTTCCTCCGGGAGTATGATAGAATTTTTAATTCCTGCATTGCATGTCTTGTTTTGTTCAGGTTAATTGAAGTTGGAAAAACTGCATTGTATATCCTTTTAACACTGTAGATGACAGAGTTCACAACTTTAGGTTCCAATCATCTGACACCCGTAACCAGATTTCATATTAAGTGCCAGGCGAGTAGATTTTAGGAGTTAGGACCGGGGTTTTGTTTGTTTGATCAACGATAGTTACAAATTTCAAAAATTAGAATATTTGCCAGGACATAGTATATTTGTGTGTGCGGAAATGGTTTTGTTAGGAGATATAATATTCACTTCCATAATTTATATGAAGATGATTTGTCATTGTTGTTGATGATGGAATATTTATTTGTATCTGACTAACTTTGATAGAAACATATTTATTTAATGGAAACAGTGATAGATCCAGAAAATCTTAACAATGGAAGCAAGAATAATACATTAGCATCGTGTCAAAATTCTGAAATGGAAGAGTAAAAATAAAATGAAAGTTAGAAGGGTATATGATCAACTTATTATTCTCAAACATAAATTTACTCGTGTCTCCAAAAGAAGGAGTAAGTGGGCTGCACACCCCTACCCATATACCTCTATTTTGGACCATTCCTCATAAGTACACATCTATCCCAAAAATATAAGAGAAAAGGGGTGTGAATATTTGAAGCGGATAATGCTCATTTTTCAGCTGAAGACTCAGTTAATGCCTTTACATTATCCAATTAGTATGTGGGTCAAATCTTCTCGACCTTATCCTACTTGAAAGGGTTTTGCAATCGCTGTTTGTGTCTTTTCTAATTTGTTTTTGCTGATTCGTTTCCCACTTGATACGCTTAGATAGAGAGTCGATGTTGATTGGTGGTAAGTGTGAGTTCAGTGTTTAAACATAGTCCAATTTCATTGCCTTTTACTATGCTTTTGCAGACAGCATTGTTGATATATTGGTATTGTTTACCTTTCGCGGAAAGCTAGACATGTATTGTTAATATTGCATCATCCATTGATAATATCAAACATGAAAAAATATAGAAAGGGAAAGAAAAAGAAAGATTAAGGAGAAAGTGTTGTATGGTGTATGGCATATCCTTTCTTGTCTATATATGCGGCCGCGTTCTACCTTTTATGGTTCCTTTGTCTTTGAGCACTTATGCTGGCCTTGGGCAATAGCCATTTGGGGCCATTCCTCTAGACATGAAACGGCATACCCTCTTTAATAAAACGGCATATCGAATTTATTTTAAGAGAAATAACTATTATAGTAAATACCAAAGGTAGTACCTAAAAAATTTGCATAGGACAATTTGATCCTTCAATACTTGAAACTATTTTCATGATTTCTCAATAATTGAAACACAACACGTGTTGGTTCCTCTAATAAGTAGTCATTAATACAATAATATACATGCCGTGTTACAATACACATATCACATAAACATACATCCTGGCTCCAAACAATTCTATTTTGGAAGGATTCAAAACATAATTTGCCATCTTCAAAAAATCATTCCTCCTTACATGATGTTGTTCTAAGTTTTGGAGAAAGAATAAACACCGAAACGTCGTCATATTATTCAAAAGATGTGAATGCGATTCTATCATGAGCATAAGATGCCATATTATTGAGTTAACAGAGTATGTTTGTCGTTCTTTTAAGGTTTGATTGATGGATTCAATCCAAAATCAAATTGATTGATCCAATCTCCGCAGGCAATGCCCATGATAGTAAAGAGCAAGCAGTTGTCGAGGTTTCGGGCCCCATACCCCACTTGTGCTACTTCTCATAGGCCAGTCTGCTCATGCCTTTTTTCCCAAAATAAAATCTCTTGCTTCCGTGGCTTGAAAAAATATTTCCGATATGATACATATATTAAAAAGTCAAACTTATAAAATTATAAGCTTTGTTTATTAAAATATGCATCCACTCCAGCCACCTGAATTGCTTAACATTGCCGCGCATATATATATTTTTTATATATGGATTCTTTTCTTCTTGAGTCTCGCAATAAATAAAATTTTGGGCATCGCTGAAGTTATAAATTAGCGGAAGACTTCAACTTGGCGATGTAGGTTCCATTCTTTCATAAACCAATTGAAATATTCATTTCTCTCTGCTTAATTTTTGCTTTCGTCCTTGCTTATTGATTGAAGTGGACAGAATCAGAACTAAACAAAAAGAAATTCCAGTATGACTTGATGGAATCTTAGGACTCTTTTTCCATGCAAAGTGGAAAAAACAAGAGAAGCGAATGGCCGAAACTGTTTCATTATTAAATTCTCAAAAGGATTGTTATCAAAATATGTTTTAAAATAATCATACTCTATATAGCCTATCATTTAAGCCAAGCATGGATGATGACTCAATGACACTTCATCCTATGATGCTAGCATAAAGGCAAGTGGGCGCCATGGCACTGCCGTACAACGAAGGGATAAATACAAGTGTAAGCTAATGGGGAAAAAAAGAGATAAAAAGCTATTTGGTTACATTATTTTATTATATTATTTCTAAAATATTTCTTTGAAAGATAATAAATTAACAAAAATTTATGTCATTACACACCCTTTTTAGGGAAAATTATACATCATCCGATTGTGAATTATAGATTATGTACATTTCAGCCCACTTACTTTAAAAACATACAAATTAACCTCCCTAAACTTTTATAAGTGTGTATTTTGGTTAAAATAAGTATATTACTATATTCCTTTAATCTTAAAATATATGCAGATTGACTTGTTTAACTATCTTAAATGTTTAACTTGATATCCTAAATTTTCTTAAATTTATGATATTTTTATTAATAATTGATGAAAAAATGAATGAAATGATTAATTTGTACATTCAAAAAAGTTAAAACAATTGAATTACACATTGTAAAATTTATGGTCTGAAATACACATGACCTGAGTAAAAAGTAATTTTCCTATGAACTGGAAAAAAAAAAGCAATTTTTCTTTTTTTAGATAAAAAATAAAATATCGATAACAAAAAGTTCCGAAAAAAAAAACTCAAAACAAATGACAACATGTCTAAAACAAAAGAAAACAAGGCAATTGCTTATGCCATTGATTGTGACATCATATGTACACTCAATTTTTACTTTTGGATTTTCTTTAAGAATAACTTTTTGAAGAAATTCTTGCTTTGGAAACACTGTCGAAGGTGCTAGCTTGACTTTTCATTGTTATACCCATCTTTTAAGCCGTTAATAGTGAAGTATCTCGTTCACACCAGCTGCTCTGGGCATAGAAGAGAAAACTAGTAGCTCGATCTAGTGAACTGCTGGAATTAGACCATGATGCTGACTTAAGCTTATGCAGTTTAATGAATTAAAGCAAGTTAGTGAAGTATTAATATGACATGAATTTAACTGAAATTATGGAGTGCTGCCGTGCTTTTATTACAGGTGTATCTTATGCAGTGTGTTCATTGCCTGCACTTTGTTTATGTACTCTTTATTCACTCTGATTGAGTGTTGAACCTCGTTCTATTAATTATCAAAAAAAAAAAAAAAAAATTGGAGTGCTGCCGTGCTGGTCTGAGCAAAATAAATTTGTATTCCGTAAATATACATTCGTGAATATCTTTCTCAACGACCCGACCGAACTATTAATTGGAGTGGGAGGAAACAAGAGATGTCAAAAGAATTATTAAGATTTTTTTTTTAATCGAAGGGATGAAGATATTGGTTCTACTTTGATACTAAAAGTTGAATGCCATTATTAATCACGAGAGTAAAATCATGGGTGATTTGAATTTTGGTGATGCTTTGAGTTTGTCTTGCGTTCACGTAGGGGGTATTGGTGTGTTTTGATGTTGTGTGTTATATTTTTCAACTTTGTGGTTTAAATCTTGTTAGGGAGTGTGTTTGGGTGGTTAACGCTAGGTCTTTGGGTGATTCCCTAAGGCGTGTTGGGAAATATTTTAATGGGATAGAATTGAATTCAATTCTTATATTTAGAATAAGTTAATAAATTATATAATTCAATTCAATTTTTTAATTTGAAATGCATTTGAAAATGAATTGAATTTTTTATTTTGACAATTTTGTCCTTTATTGACAAAAACATCACATTTTACCAATAAATCTAAAAAATGACACAGTCAAAACCAAATCAAAGTGCTCAACAAAATAAAATCAAACTCACATCAGTATTTAGATAAACATTTTAATGTTAATAATAAGTATGATATTTTGGGTATCTCAATTTTGAGAATTTTTTTATGAGGTAGAGCTGGTTGTGTTTAATTCAAATCAATGTATCATTCATAAGTTTCAAAATGCTAGACTAAATTGATAAAAACTCACAACAACAAAAAAGAAAAGTGATTAAAACACATTTTTGGGAAGGTGGCAAACGAAACCAAAAGGAAGCAAGAAACAAGAGATAAAGCCTCAACAAATACACAGTCCCTACACTGTCAGAAGAAAGCAAAGCCTCCACACTCATTTAAATGAGAAAATGTTTTAAAACTTTTTAATAATTTTCGGTTGGATAAAATAAAAGACTAAGGATATGTTTGGTTTGAATTTTCAGTATTCATTTTCAGTTTTCAATTTTGTGAAGGAAATCCTAAAAATTCTAAAACTAAATTAAGTTTCATTTTCATTTCAGTTTTCATATTTTTTTTTATAAAATCCTAAAACTGAAAAACTAAAAATAAAAACTGAAAATTGAAAACTCAATCTAAATATGCCCTAAAGAACTAGAAAAGGGAAAAAGAGAGCAAAAGCGTAGCAGGCTGGAACACAAATCGCAGGAGTGAGCTGACCTTCAATGCGGACAATATTGCAACAACGTAACAAAGAGGTCGAGAATAATATGCAAAACCAGGGCATATTGGATATGTCAATCTTTAACCTCAAATTTATTACCAAATCAGACCTCCTGTGATTTGATTTAATTTGGGGTTTTTAGAAGAACTGAATTCTATTTAGAATTGAATTCCACCATATTAATTGATTCCAAAGGAAGAAATTGAATTCCAATTCCTGAGTGAATTCAATTCCAAGGATTTCTAAACACCTGAAAGTATTTGTTTTTGTCCTCTCCTCCTTTGGTGGTATAACTTGCCTAGTTGGGGTGAATAATAGTATTTCCCACATAAAGTAAATTAAGAGACCATGAAAAAGGAGAAAAAAAAAAGGTACTTACAAGGATAAATAGTTTGGTTTCCATGGATAAAATCAATTCTCCTGTGTGATGGTCGTTAGTTCGTTTTGATGGAGATTCCAATGTTGGTACTATATGTATAACAAATCGAGTATAAGCACTCTAGAGTTCCACTCAAGTATATTTTTATTCTGTAATCGTTGAGTTCAAAAAAATATTTAGAAACATGGAAGAACAAAAGACATACATCTATCAGGTTGTACCATGCCACAAGAAGTTCATGATAGAGACCCAACCACACGAAACACCACCACAAACATCAGTAATAAGGAGTTAAGGGTGTCATGTCCTCACCCAAATTATCCAAATTCTTCATAGGAATTAGGGTTCAAACGGGAAGTCTTCACTCCACACTTTGGTCCAATAACCACACCAGACTTCATAAAAGCAATGTATCAAATGAAAAAGCATAATGATAGATGCCACATTTCTAAGCACTTGTACCATATAGAGCCCATCATATTTTGGAGCTTATTGAGTATCACAAGAGTGTACAATTTGCCTAATATCTTCCACAAAAGGTCTCCTTTCCAAAGAACAAGCATGATATGAAACTGAGTTGGTTGGTGCATATAATTTCGTTTTCAGGAATTTCATACTCCATTAAAGGATCAACCATCATACGATCCAACAACTCTTAAATTCCTCCAGGACCAAGTAAATTTATGTCCCAGAAGAGAAATATCAATAATACTCAGGAGATAGCACATTCATTCATGTCACCATAATATTTTTTAGCAGGTACCAAATTTATATTGAAAAATGCTAAATGTATATTTTCAAGGGCACATCTTCTCTATCAAAATAAAAGGGTAAATGTTACTTTTAATCATTGTATAGTGTTTCATTTTAATTCTTAAAACAAAAAATTATTAATTTTGCCCCTAAATTGTAAAAGCAATTTAAATTAATCTCCAAGGTAGTATTGCTTTCATAAATTTAAATTGCCAAAAGAATTAATTTAAATATTTTTTGCAATGCACATATGAGGGGAGTAATGATAAGTAAAAGGTGAAAATTTGTAATATACAAAAAATAATGTGCATACATGTAATTAAGTGTTAGTGAAAATACTGAAAACTTATTTCTTCGTATAGGCTTAATAGTGATAGGACCTAATATAAGATGAATTGGCAAACATAGACCGGTTGAGATCAAAACATGACATTCTCATATGTTAATTAAACATGAGAGGATCCTCTTTCATATAGATAGGGAGTATTCATGTAGGTGATTGCTGAATCATTTCGAATTACCCAACTTATGATGTGCTTGCAACAGTTGTAAAATTTAAATTATTTTAATAATTTATTATTTATATAATTGTCTTTTATAGTTAGTCATGATAAAATTAATTTTGTGTTTTATCCTTTATGGAATTTTGACTTTTGATAATGTCATATCGATCTTTCAGGCTATACATTTTGCAAAGCATGAAAGGATAAGAAAACACATATAGAGATTTATAACCTGTTTGGTGCGTATTTAAAGATGATAAAAAAAGGGTAGGACTTGAAATAATAATTGTGTAAAATATTTGTTAGGAGGAAATAAAAAAAATTAGAATCAACTAAATATATGAATGATATAAAAAATATTGTGTAATTGTGTAAAATTTTCTCCTTGTGTAAGGCACTTGGATTGGTACAGTGTGGGAGGAGTTTTGATAATATACATGAGATACTAAGTTTAAATCTCATTGTTAGAATTGCCTTAAAAAAAATCATTTTAGATGTATCAAAAAATTATCAAAGAAAATAAGTCTCATATATATATATATATATATATATATATATATATATATATATATATATTGGTTATTTATACGGATGATTCCATGGAGGCCAATTCTATAAATATATCATTCTCAATAAAAAAAATAGAAAATTTATTTCCGTTTCTGTTTTTGCTAAAAAAAATCTACATCAAGATGCATCGTCACACAATTAAATAATTTTTTTGACGATTCCCTTGAACACTATAAATAAAAACCAATATTTGAGTAGGAAAAATCACCCAAACAAAAAAGAACAAAAAATAGCAAGGAGTCTCTCAAACCCAAACGCCGAAAGCTGAAACCTAGAAACAAAGACTTGAGAGCATCCAAGTCTTGTTACTCCTTCTTGAGTAGCAAGCTTAGCATCATCTCTCTCTCTCTCTCTCTCCCTCTCTCTCATGGCGGCACCACCCCCAAACCTCTCTGTCTCCACCACCACCACCACCACCACCTCCCTTCCAAACCCTCTCCTCTCCCTCTGTTCCACAACAAAACCCTCCTAAAACCCGCCACCACACTCCCCTCACGCGCCTTCTCCCCCTCCACAAAGCCCTCTCCTCCAAAACCCCCTCTTCCCACCACCTCCTCTCCTCACCAAAACAGCCCTCCTTCGATTCCTACGATGATGACGAAAAGCCACGCGAGGAGTGCGGCGTCGTTGGAATCTACGGCGACCCAGAAGCCTCCCGCCTCTGCTACTTAGCCCTTCACGCCCTCCAGCATCGCGGCCAAGAAGGCGCCGGCATCGTCACCGTCAACAACAACGTCCTCCAGTCCATCACCGGCGTCGGCCTCGTCTCCGACGTCTTCAACCAATCCAAGCTCGACCAGTTGCCCGGCAACCTCGCCATCGGCCACGTCCGTTACTCCACCGCCGGCCAGTCCATGCTCAAGAACGTCCAGCCCTTCGTCGCCGGTTACCGCTTCGGCTCCGTCGGCGTCGCCCACAACGGTAACCTCGTCAACTACCGAACCTTGAGGGCGAAACTGGAAGATAACGGTTCCATTTTTAACACAACCTCGGACACCGAGGTTGTTCTTCACCTTATTGCAACATCGAAACACAGGCCTTTTATATTGAGGATCGTTGATGCTTGTGAGAAGCTTGAAGGTGCTTATTCCATTGTGTTTGTTACTGAGGACAAGCTTGTTGCTGTTAGGGACCCTTTTGGGTTTAGGCCTTTGGTTATGGGGAGAAGGAGTAATGGTGCTGTTGTTTTTGCTTCTGAGACTTGTGCTCTTGATTTGATTGAAGCTACTTATGAGAGAAGTATACCCTGGTGAGGTACTTGTGGTTGATAAAAACGGGCTTCAGAGTCTTTGCCTTATGTCTCATCCACAGCCTAAACAGTGCATCTTTGAGCATATCTACTTTGCTTTGCCGAATTCTGTTGTTTTTGGGAGGTCTGTGTATGAGTCCAGGAGGCAGTTTGGTGAGATTCTTGCCACTGAGAGCCCTGTGGAGTGTGATGTTGTGATTGCTGTGCCTGATTCTGGTGTTGTTGCTGCTCTTGGATATGCTGCTAAAGCTGGGGTCCCTTTTCAGCAAGGGCTTATCAGGTCACACTATGTTGGGAGGACTTTCATTGAGCCGTCTCAGAAGATTAGGGACTTTGGTGTGAAGCTTAAGCTCTCACCCGTTCGTGCTGTGCTTGAAGGGAAAAGGGTTGTGGTTGTTGATGACTCTATTGTTAGGGGAACCACTTCTTCAAAGATTGTGAGGTTGCTGAAAGAGGCTGGTGCTAAAGAGGTTCACATGAGGATTGCAAGCCCACCAATTATTGGGTCTTGTTACTATGGTGTGGACACACCTAGCTCTGAGGAGTTGATTTCCAATAGGATGAGTGTTGAGGAGATAAGGGAGTTTATTGGGTCTGATTCACTTGCTTTTCTCCCATTTGATAGCTTGAAGAAGCTGTTGGCGAGTGAGTCTCCTAATTTCTGCTATGCTTGTTTCTCTGGCAAGTACCCTGTTGAGCCCAGAGAGGTTAAGGTGAAGAGGGTTGGTGACTTTGTGGATGATGGGCTAAATGGGAGTTTGGAGTCTATTGATGGTGGTTGGGTTCAGGCAAACCTAAGTAGTCCGAAAGAGGTGAAGGTTGGTACTAGTCTCTGACAATTGTGTACTATTTTTTGTGATGATTTTGCTGTGCTTGGGGTTTTACTATTCCGTAATGTAATGGGTACTACCTATGTTTTTGTGTTGCGGTGAGAGATAAATGTCAAGCCACATATCTAACTACAGTGGTAAATTGTGATGAGCTTCATATATAATTAGGTTGGATTCTGAAGGAAGGCCAATGCTTGATGGTTTATAATTGTTGGTCTATGTTCAGATCTGATATTTTGGAGCTTTGGTTATTTAGAACTTAGAACAGTGGTATAAGAACTTTGGGATGTTTTTCTTGTCCTCTTTTTAATACAGGATTTTCTTCATGGCTCTTGCTTCTAAGCTCTGGATTTTTTTGCCTCTTAGGTGTTATATGTCTATCTATGTAAATATTTTCGAGTGGGTAAAAATTAAACAAATGACTTTTAGATAAACACAAGTTCATGTTTTTTGGTAATGACACAAGTTCATGTTTAAGTGGTAGAAAAGAATTTGGTAGGATAAAAATATAGAACAATTGAAAAATGCCACCCCTATTCCATGAAATAAGTTAAAAGTACTTTACACTAATCTTTTTCTTTGGTGATGACAGTTTACACTAATCTGACAACAATAACAAATCAAAATCAAAATTTGTGTTCAGTCTCCCCGTTCAGAACAAGGCATTACTTTTTGCTGCAAACTGCAACTTGTACATTGTTTCGAATATAAGTACCAGCCAAAATCACCAATTGCCAGCAAGAAACTCAATAATATCTGTTTCTATTTTCCAACAACAATGAATTAAATATTACGCGTTATCGTGCTGTTATTCCGTGCGCAATGTCAGGTTTTGACCACCGTCCGTTATGGCAGATTAAATTACATCTCAAAAATCAATATATTATGTGCTCACATGAAAAAAAAATAGCACAGCGAAAATAGATAATAGATCACAGGAAAAAAGAAAAAATCTCATCTCCTCTTTCATTTTATTTTATTTATTGACTGGGTCATCTGTTATTTCTAATGAATAAGGTTCTAATCACCATCTGCTGAAGAAACTCAGTTCTATTAAATAAATTGAAGGGAAAAGAAATTAAGAAATATCATTTTTTAAAATTAAAAAAAAAAAGGGAAATCGGTGCAATAAATAAGTAGTGGAATCAGAAATTTCAAATTGACCCCGCATGCAAGTCAACATAACTCTAAATAAAATTAATTTTTGTTTACATTACATTTCAATATCAACGAATATTCAATGTGTCATATCTTTTAATGTATTGTATACTACTTCAGTTTAAGGTCAATGATGAATAGGAAACCTTTCTACACTTCAAACTAAGAGAAGGCAGGAAATACCCGCATGTCTCAAGAGTCAGCAATTGCGAAGACAGGGATCTCTCAGGCTAGGAAATGAACTGCAGATTCAGTCATTTTCAGCTATGTTGTAACTTGTAAGCATTTGATTTATTATGCTTTGGTGTAAATCTAAAGCCATCTGATATCTTGCCAAGTAACATATCTGATGTGATATCTATATGTATGAATGAAAAGGCAAAGCATATATAAAAAATGAGACATTATACTGTCTATGTGATAAGATGTATTTTAATATTTAATAAGAAATATGCTCAAAACGATGATATAGTGCAAGAAGTTTCTTGGTGTCGGTCTATTCCAGAAAAAGACTGAGTCTTTGGTAGGCTGCATTTTACAGTGTAGATCATGTTGACTAATACTATAACACTATTTCTGCTGACTATTGCAGCAAGAGATGAAAAATACTTCCAATAAGACATTTTTCCTAAACAAACAAAGCCTAATTACTTGAAATAGAGGGCAACTGCATACCAAGTCAGCTGCAGTGTCTGAATTATCTGGGACATGCCTAAAAGTCAAATCTCAGTATTCAAATTAACATTGATGACAAACTAACTAACAAAAAGTTTATAATGTGACACGTGTAATAACTTCTACTTGGACAATCTCTACAAGAACATAATTTGATAGAAGGGTCTAATTAATCAAATCAAGATGGAGAGGAAAAAGATGATAACTTAAAGTACGTTTTGAACACACCAAAGGCAGAGTTGAACAGGGACAAGAATAGAAAAGCCGAGATTAACCAAAACTGGCATCTTTTATACCTAGCAAAGCCATTATCAGTGTTCGGACAGAATAAATTTAGGAAAGGAAACCCAGGAGCATGTTAATGAATATTTACATATGCATTGGGGTTGGACCTTTAAATCCATTCTGTTCATTCTCTGACTAAGCTCAACAGACTTTAACTTCCTCAAATTGCATGCTACTTAGTTTGCTAGTTTGCTTCATAGTCCACCAAGTAACACAAAGCTGGAAACTAGAAAGAGAACATGTTTTTATTCTCCAAGGGGTGAAGTATGCATTTTTGTGGCATTAAATATCAACAAAAATATGGAAGAGCAAAACATAGATGAGACAACAGAAAGGCAAAGGGATCCTTAAACAACATAGCAAGGGCCAAGAACTCGCGTCTGCCTCTGGGAAGCTCAACTCCTTTTTCCACAAGAAGCTTTTGAAACATCTTTGCTGAATCCATTTCTGTCTCAACTATTTTCTCAGACCATTCAGAGTAGCAGGAGGCATACCATTAGCATTTGTCCCAACTAGTTCACTAGGGCATGAACATTTTCTTCAGAGTTAATATTAGACATTCGCCCTAGAGCAGCTGGTTTCTGCACTTGTTAGGCTTTTATCATAAGGGTTGACTCAATACCTTACAAGAAAGATAATTCAGGAAATAAACAAACTAAAGAAGATAGAAGAAACCGAGTAACCTGTGCCTTTAATGGTTCAAACACATGGCTGAACCAGTGAATCAGCATTTAAGAACACATGAAAAGCATAGAAATAACCAGGCATAACAACTGCAGCCTCAGAACTTTTCATAGTTCAAACAACCAAGTATACTAAATACGAAATTAATATTAGACAAAATGTCAGAAGTGGATTTGAACCCACGCCCTCTCACGAGGACCAGAACTTGAGTCTGGCGCCTTAGACCACTCGGCCATCCTGACAACTGTGGAGAAATTTTAACACTTAATTGTTTTGAAGAAAAGCCAATACGTAATTCATAATAAGAATTACCTTTTATTTTCCTCTTTTTCCACTGATTGACAATTACCTTTCAGCATCCTCTTTATTAATGTGTACCAATTAAAAATATTACCATCTTAATGTAAAGTGTTCATATGTGGTTAGGATGATATGTCAAGTAACTAAACAAACAAAATTTCAACCGATAGAGGACACCTTTCAAGCCTTACCTCGTGGCAAAATCTTTCTGACATTTCTCCCTCTTTTCAACACATCATATGAAAATTTAGATAAATATATCTAGAAGTTCCAATACCAACAACAACTACATACAATATAATTATCTGACATTTGAAAACATAAATTGAAACATGTAATGTTACACACAGAAATTTATAAAAAGTAAACTATCCGTACAAATATTTGTTTATTTTGGTATTCACATGTATATTTCTTTTCATAAATTATATCTCTGACGTTCTTCTTTCAATTTATGATATTGTGGACCTAAGAGCAACTCTAATGGGCGAATACACGTGTCCTGGTTGCAGATCACCCACGAATTGGGCATGGCTTGGGACTTCTCCCATTGTAGCAAAGGAAAAGAGTGGAACACGTCCCCAGGGACCATCCCAATTTTAATGTAGCTCATTTTCTTTTGAATGAAAATAATAGAAATTTTGTTATAGTTGTTAAATGGTTATTTTTCAAATTAATAAAATGTATGAGACCAAAATTGGGATCAAAGTTAGGACTTACCATTGAAGAGAAAATCTCACCTCAAACCCAAATTTACTTTTATAGCACATTACCTATGTGGTATGTGGTGAGATAAAAATGGAATCTATATGGGACTTCTCATTAAAGTTGCTCTAAGACTAGAATTTCTTAGGTGATCATAGAACAAAACGATATTTATTCTGCTCTATTTATTAATTGACAAGGGCTATTGTATTAAAAGTGTTGGGGAGTGTGAAACAATAATGGCTCAAAAATTTATGTCAATTAATAATGAGTCAATATTTTCTCCTACTTTTGGTGTACCTAGGTATATCTCCTAAGACACCCAACAAGTTCCAAATATATATATATATATATATATATATATATATATATATATAGGTCCTAGACACATCACATAGACTAGGGCTTGTTATCCGCATCTCACATGACATGGTTTAGTCATTTTATTACTATTGAGCTAACATTCTGGATCGAAAAGAAAGCTTCAATAATTGAAGCGAATGGTCTATGCCGTATTCTGTAATAATGTATATATGTATTTCTCCTTGTTAAAAATGGCCTACATTATCGTCATCCATGTACTAGGCTCTAAGTTCTTTTGTTGCTCATGTCGTTTAAGCTCCATGATTTTGAGCCTCTGTGCTTGTGAACTTATCTTAGTGATGATGTTCCAACTGAAAGGCATACAAAAAGGGGAAAAAGTTTGTGATGATGTTACAACTGAAAGAGACCGCCAGTTAACTTATCATAACGTGGATGATTTTTTTTTTTTTTTTGGTTTGGTGCTTTTGGAGGTTTGATTTGAGAATAGATTGAAATTGATAGAAAAAAACTTGGTGCTAGTATTGTCCACATACTTATTACATTTACAAATTCTCGGGTGCTTCGGAAATTTGACAAACAAAAATGTTTGATTGAGAACTTAAAAATTCTTACAACTAAATATATAATCAAACAATAATATAAAATTTTTTACACTATAACAATGTATCAAAATTAATAGATGATTTATACTAGATCTAATAATATAGATTAGATTAGGAGATGTTGGACTAGAGTGCTCATGTTTGAATTATTAATTCAGACTTTAATTTAACGGATTGAACATTCTCTTATTAGTACAAACGATTGTGTTAGGCAGATATGTAATAAACATTAAACAATTTCGTAAGTCACGGGATGGAAAGGAAGAATTGAAAATGATATACGTCCATGCTTGATGCCTATGGATAGGACTGCAGAATTTTGTTTTCTTTGTTTTGAAGTAACTTGAGTTAGAAAAGTAACCTTGGGTGGAGACATTTCGAAGCAAGCGCAAGTAAAGGTCAAGTTAATTTCACGGAAAGATTAATAGTCACTAAAAATTAAAGCACAATTAACATTTTTTATTATTATTTCTCGAATGTAAAATCAACTTTTTAGAAAGTTGGAAAGTTTGTAGAAGTGTAATCATCTCCACCATTTCAGATGTCTTTTCTTTTAGAATGTAAAAGCTAACTTTAGCTTAGATAAAGCGAAATCCCAGTATCCCACAACTACCATAGACAATAAACACTTGTATTTGGTCAACCAAAGGAAAAAGAAAATCACTAGCACTTAGGTCTGGGTCATTAGCCATGTAAAGCCTCAAAACAGTGCGCAAAGGATCAATGCACAGAACCATAATAGAATGGTCATTATTTACAAAAGGAAGTTTGAACAGTTTTTTTTTCTTCTTCTAAACTTCATCATAAAACAGATCATGTCCAAATAATGCTACAGTTCAAGATATATACTGAAATTAAATAAGAGGTATAATTTAAATATAAAACAGGAATTAGGACCTGTATATGGACTTCAAACCACTGTCCGAGCTGGACAGGCAATGGAAATCAAACTTGAAGTCATCACAACTAAGGAAAACTTTTGTAAAGATGCAGAACTGAGTGCAATGAAACAGCATCCTTCACAACCAACCTATTGTTTTAAGTCGGTCTGAGAGTTGGCATTACCATTCTGCTGCTGTGGCTGATGCTGAAGCTGCTGTTGTTGTTGAAGATGAATGTTTTGTTGAGACGCGGTAGGAGGCTGCTGCTGGAACATCAGAGGGTTGACAGAATGTTGTGGAATCAAGCAGCTTGAAGGGTGTGACTCCCCATTCAGCTCAGCTGTAGCAAGCTTTAGTCTTTGAACCTCAGCAGTTAAAGCCTCATTTAGAGCTGTTGGATTAGAGTACAATGAGCACAAGTATTCAGCATAAAGCAATCACTGAATTCATTTAAGTCTCCAATGGTACTACAAGGGACAACTACAACTAATTGTACACAAATGTAGCAGACAAGCAATTATGGCTTTTAAGAATACCTCCAATAGAAGCGAACAAAGCATAATAAAGGATATTAAATAAATAAAATAAAAGGCATGCATAGAAAGAGATAAGTCACCGCTCTATGTAAAGGAAACCTCATGTATAGTCAAATTCAGCAGAAGAATGCAAGTGCAGATAAGGACACAAACAGATGGATTTTATCAAATAGCATTGATAACAGCTCACATAAGATATTTCTGAACTCAACTAAGAAATTTGGACAGGAATGGCTGAGGGGGCAGTTAAACATCAGCAATGGATAAGGCAAATTCCATATTCACTTATGATGGATGCTTACTACGTCATAACCCAAATCAGTTTTTTCCTGAAGTGCTGAAGTAAACTGATGTCTCTCATCATTGTTAAACTTATAATCTTTTCTCTTTAATTTCCATAACCCATATTCAAACGCTAAACAAAAGTCACATGCCACTTCCATTAGCTGTGAGAGCTCTACAATCAAGTATGTTATACAAGATGTAGTTCAGCGTACAAGTCCTATGGATTTAGTGTTTTAGATTCAGTTGGCCCAGAATGAATGCAGCTCTCTTAGATTATTGCATATGTTCCAAATGGTATAATTATAATTCAATCAATATTAATATGTTGCCTTTGCTGACAATGTCAGCATGTATATCTGGTACTCTTAACATCCATACGGACAAAATATGGGGACAAAGTCTATAATCATCAATTTCTCAGCAACAATGAGTTTAGTTCTAATGTTCTATTGCAACAATAAGTATAGCAAAACATAAAAAAAAGTGCTTTTCTTACTCAAAAAGGTGCTATCCAACAGTGGTCAAAACCCAAAACCTTGCAACCCACCATCACAAAAATGCATTTCTCACTCAAAAAATATCACCACTCTGCTACACTGTAGATCTAATTATACGACTAGATTTGCCTCACTGATTAGCAAAAAGTTTCAGTACATTTGCAACAAGTGGATAACAGCATTAGCATCACATTAACACCATAAATGTTCACTGACTACCGCACATTTAATCAATGACTACTTCATGTGTTATAAAGATTCCCCTTAATAAGATCAGCATTCTGTTGTAAAAATTAGAGTTGACAAAATGCGATTCACACAAATAAAATTTAGTCGTCAGTACCTATATAAATTGCAATCCCAGATGTGAACAAAAAATAAAATCTAAACCAAATACCTTCTAGGAGCTATATGAAAATTCTGTTTTGCAAAATGCTGTTCTCCACAGTGAACTTATGTAATACTTAGTTGTCTATGCTTCTAATAACTTTATCATGACATGAAAACAAAACTAAATAGCTTACAAGCACTTAGGTATAATAACAGTGATCTAAGATAATTTTAACATCATCAGTTGCATGTTGTCTCCATCTAGAGGACAATTGCTGAGTAGTACACCCTACCCTTGCCTATGTTCAGTTACCATACTTAAAACTCTTTGCAGGAAGTATTTAATATGCACATTGACATACATGCAACTAATTGTTCAGACAAGGCCACAAGAGAACAATCAACAAACAATGCTTATCAGTTCTTAGCCAAACACAAAAAAATGTCACATGTTTTGCTCATTCACCCAAAAGAGTGGAAGGAAACTTCGAAAGGCTGTGAAGTAGAGGAGGAGAAATACCATCTCGGAGTTTTGCCTGTTGTTCCATGGATTGAAGGCGAAACTTCAACTCACTATTTTGGTTAGTGAGTCCAACAGAATCTCTCTGCGTTCACACAAAGGAGAAGAATCAAGTCAGAAAACGGTTGCCATGATCACAGAACTAAACAAACAGTACAAACAAAAATATGTTCCCACCTGCAACAGAGTAAGCTGTGCAGAGAGTGTTGTGGCCTCAGTCTGCAGAGTCTGAACCTTATGTTCTAGCTCCGAAATGTAACGCATCTTCCGTTCTTTGGATCGTGCAGCTGATTGCCGATTAGCCAATATCCTAACATGACCCAAAAATAAACCCAATCAGTGAACCATTCCCATTCATATTAACAATACCAGTAGTGTTATTTCAATGTATATTTTGCAGACACTCTTTTGACTTCTGAGAATCATGTATAAATAAGTAAAGATTTTAAAAATAATCTTGTCCATTATTAGTATCTTATCTCATCAGCCACATTCAGTCATGTATATCCTGTATGTCTAAAGTAGATTCTATATTGAAAAAATGCTAGACAGATTATTTCTTCAAAAAACATTTCCCTATAAAATACATTAACTAAATCCCACTAAGGTCCCCCAAAAACATTTCGGGCGGCAAATTGGGCCCTTGGGATTTGAAAGTCTATATTGGTCCCTCCTTACAAGTCTACACAATTGAAAAAACTCTATACGAACAGAACCAATCAAACCTGTACCAAGGGACCAATTTGTCCCCTTTCTTAAATGGGGACGGACTTTCGAATCCTGAGAGACCAATTTGTCCCAATGGATGGTAATTAGTCAAATGGATAATACATGTTGGTGATTAAGATGTCAAATGGTATTAGTACATCACAAACCTCTTTGCGCGCTTAGGATCGGACACGGCAATCTCAGCAAGCTTTTCATTAGCCATGATCTTCTTCAACTCAGGCCCACTAAACTCACCATTCCCAAACTCCAAGCTGAAGCCACTCGAATTCCCATCCACCCCATTACTCGAAGGCGACGAAACCAAACCCCCGCCCCCGCCGGCGACGAGAAGAACCAGGCGAAGAAGGCGGCATCATCATCATCTTGCTAGGCGGCAAAGACAACAACGACTCATGATCACTAAAACTCAACTTCCCAATAAAACTATCCATCGAAACACTCCTATAGTGCCTACTACCACTACTCGTGGCCGCAGCAGCAACAGTAACAACATCACCACCAGCACTCCTCTTCACTCCCCCACCCTCTTGCTCATTAACACTGCTCTCAGCTTCGTTATCACTGCTATCACCACCACCACCAGTGTTGTTAGTCTTCGTCCCACTCGCCCTACTGTCCAAATCATTATTCTCTGTCCCGTTCTTCTCATCAGAAGAATTATTATTATTATTCAGCGCGTCGTTAATGTTGTCCAAGTTCATGTACGCAGAGAACAGATCATCAACCACTTCACCTTCCGGAGAGAATTTCTTCTCCCCTGATCCCTCCGCGTCTTCCTTCTTTATCATCTGCGATGCATTCGGAGCACCCCTGAGAGGGATTAGCGGCGGAGACGAGTTTATAACGTTGGAGAATCCGAACGGGATGTCGCTGTTGGATCGCCGGTGCGATTTTCGCGGAGGGGGCAGGTTGTTGTTGCTGCCCCCCGGGCAGCAGCAGCAGCAGAGAAAGGGGAGGACGGGGGCAGGAGAGAGTGGTGGGAGGTGACGTCACGGTCCTCCATTGACACGTCAGCGGAGTCGGAGATTGAAGTTGAGGAGTCACGGAATGGGGAAGGGCTTAGCGGTGGGAGAGAGTCGAGCGAGAAGAAGGAGGGTTGGGAGAGGGATGGGTGTGGGTGGGTGTAGGTGAGCCCGATTGGTGGTGGAGTGTGCGGGAAGATGATGATGATGACGACGGTGGGATCTGGGAGTATGGGGAAATGGGTGGGATCTGGTGCGGGTGAGAGGGTGGTATCCCTGCTCGTCTGTTACCGTCTCCACCGTAAGAATGGTGAGGCGTCCTCGCTGTGGTGGCTGCACGCATTTGTTGTGAAGGTGTGAATTGAGGTATTGTGAGCTGGTCCATGCTTAGTGTCTGTTTAAGGAACGAGGATGAGGATGTTCCAAACGAGGATTGTAGCCTCTGCATCATGTCGGCATTAGCACCTTCACAATCACCCATTGCTAAAAACACAAGAAAACACTTACGAGAATTTTTCTTCTTCTTCTTCTTCTTACAAGTTGAAATCCGACAATGGATAATGAAATCAAGTCCAGGTAATAATCTGCAACAGCAAAACCTTAATTAAACCACGAGCAATAACAAGAACAAAAAGAGAAAAAGAAGAGCACGGGTGAGTTGAGTTGAATTTACGTTGGTAGTGTTGTTGTTGATGATGAAGGGAAGGGGCATTGATTAATAGAACGAAATTCAGAAGGGGGGTGTTAACTTTTATTTTTCTTGTCTATGGCGGAAATGCCGAAGGAGAAGGCGCTTATCTCTCCAAGATTCACTCCCTTCAGAAAACAAAAGAAAAATAATAATAATAATAATAATGATGATGGAACCTCACACACACGCTCTCTCTCTCTCTCTCTCTCTCTCTCTTTCTCTTTCTACAACCACGACGATGACTACTACTACTACTACACGGATTTCATGACTACTACGCGTGAATTTAATAAGAATTTCATTTCGGCCGAATTTGCATTTCCTTCGCATTTCAATTTCATTCCGACCTCATTTGTCTTCTCCAGTCCCATCTATCTATGTCTCCGCAGCTTGTGTAATTAATAGGAGGAATAGGAATTTCATTCCGTTTGAATTTGAATTTTACTTCGCATTTCAATTTCATTCCGACCTCATTTGTCGTCCTCTTCCAATCTAATCTCCCTCCATGTGTCTCCGCAGTTTGTGTAACCACTGTTTTCTTCTAGCTTAACTGCCATACTAAATGTCTTTTTCTTTGTTTTCTTTTTCTTTTTCTTTACTTTTCTCTTTCTTTCTAAATTTGATTTAATTTTGCCAAAATTGATTGCACGTTAAAATCTTGACTCGGCTGCTAAACGCTAAACACCTTACTAAAAAGGAAAAGCGCCGACGGTATTACTACTTTATTTATTACCAGGTTTTTGTTTTTCCACGGGCCAATTTCCAATCTAACTAGTTTCGGTAGGAAATCTTATTCTATACTAGTATTGTTGTTCTTTGGTTCTGTGCCATAATTTTAAATTTTGGGACCGGATTTTGTACTATTTTTATTCCCGTATATATCTTTTTTTTTTAAATTTCCCAAATAAACCGCTATAATTTCCAAATTCGCATTGGTGGGGATAAAGATTTTGATCAGATTCTTATTTTGTGATTCTATCTGATCTTAAAAAAAGAGCTTCTTGTGTTTGCATAACAAGTTGCCTGATAAATCTAATGTAACATTGATATATAAAATACATTTATACATTGTTGTTTTTGCATTCCACTGTATCATTAATTAATTTATACATATTTACTCTATCCAATTATAAGTGTGTTTTGTTAAACGAAAAAATTGTTCAATATTATTAATTATTTTGTCAACATGAACTATTTTTGTTATATTTTTGAACGATTTCTTAACCTACGTGCAAAAACTTTAATAAACACTTATAATTAGATAAAGAGAGTAATTTGAACATGCATTTATTGAAGAGAGGACTAATGGCATGTGGTACGATGGATAAAGAGAATAGAGTTGGTGTCTTTTAATTTTATTTTTTAAAGAGTACATAACATAAATTAGTCTTGGGGTTTGGCTAAATTGCTCCACCTCATTCTTATTCAAAAATTACACCCCACACATTATTTTATTTTACTAAAATTGGTTTCATAAATTCAGGAAATAGAGCATTTATGATTATTTCCTCTCATTAAATTTAAATAACTAATAAAAATTATTATTTTAAAATATTTGTCTTGTTTTCAAAATAGTATATGATGAAAAACACTAGTAAAAAAATTAAACTATTTAAAATAAATAGAGTATTTCATATTTACCCTATAAATAAAGTATTATAAATATAATAAAGGGATAAATTGGTCTCTCATATGAGTCCATACAATTAAAAAAAAAACTATATGGACATATACGATTAACCAATTTGTCCTCTTTTTGAAATATGAAGGACTAATATGAAACTTTCAAATTTAATGGACTAATTTTGCCTTCTAATATATTTCTAAATGATCATTTTATTTTTATCATTTTATAATTATTATTTAAATTAATTTATAATTTTATATCACGATAGTGAATGTGCAATTCGCAGGCCATTTTGCTAATATATATAGAGTTTAATTTCATGCCCAATAGTATTAGTCAGGGAAAGTTGGCACGTAATTCATTTTATAACCAACTTTTATTCAAATTTTAAAAAACAACACATGATAGATTATTTGTCAATTGTTTTGTCATGAAACTATCTATTCGAAAAATTTAAGATTTTGGGTTAAGACACATGAATGACTTTATATCTATGCACAGACCCATATTTACCTTGCTGAAATTTTAATATTTTTATTTAGAAGAATAGGGTAAGAAGATCGAACTTTAGACCACTTAGTTATATTGCTGATATAGTATCATAAAATCATCTCTTCCAAAAACTTAAGCCTTTGGTTTAGGCACATGAATAATTTTATATATAATATGTTTCTCATACAAATGTCTCTTTGGACTAAAAGCGTGGACAATGCATAAACTCATATTTACCTTTTGTTAAAATTTAATTTTTTCATTTAAAAGAATGACCCACTTGGTTCAATTATTCCCCTTAGTTCTTGCATTTCCTATGTAACAAAATAAAAAAGGAACTAAAAGATTTATGATCTACTATGTATTTATGTACCCTAAGCTTAAAGCTCGTGAGCTTTATGAGAAGGAGTGTTACAAATAAATAATAATTATTTTAGATTGATCTAGGTTAATATTAGTTTGATTTTGTTATATGTTTTCATTTGGTTCCAATTTATTGTCTTTATTATTTTAGGCCTATAAATAGGCACACCTCTTTGTAGACATATACAACATCTCAATCATACATCATATTCAGCCTTTCTCTTTGTGTTCCTATTTTCTATTATGTTTTCTAACATTATATTTAAGTCATGACACCCACCTTGAAGATCCAATTCTATTGTATTAAGCTCTGCTTAAAGAGCAATTTTCTTTCTTTCCTTCTAAATTTCCTTTTGTTTTCTCACATTTGCCTAAGACACATCTCTTCTTTCTCCATGGTTTAATTTTCTCCACTTTGTCACCATGTTTCGCCTTTAATTGCCTTCGCATACTTCGTTTCCTAGTTCTGTCCAGGGTTATGTTCATTTCTCAATCCCATCTTCCGTTCAGGCCTTCCTGTGTTTCCCATTTTGCAGGTCCATTAAGCTCTTGCCCTCCCTACCAATCTATGTTTAATTATGACAAGCTTAAAGCTCTTGAGCTTTAGTTTGAAAGGAGTGTTCAAAATAAATGTTTTATTTTATCAATTTCAATTGATATTAGGTTGATATGGCCGTTATGTTTTGATTTTATTTTAGGCCTATAACTAGGCACACCTCTTTGTAAGCATATACAACATCTCAATAATACATCATATTTAGCTTTTATCCCTCTATTCCTATTTTTCATTATGTCTTCCAATATATTTATTGTTTAGTGTAAAAATGTTTTATATTGTTAGTATGTGACAATACTTTGTGTATGCTTGTCATAGTTAACTATACATTGTTTTAATAGCTTAAAAACTACAACATTATCATCTACTCACATGCTGAATGTTATAAGAATTGTGTTATAGCAACTCAGGATTGTGGAACTATGCAATATGTGTGAAGAGTCATGGCCCTAACATGGGTATATATAGAGGAAAAGCTTGATTGTTCGATTTGAATTTTTGTGTCATCAATGAAATTATAGAAAATAACTGAGTCATATTTTACACTTTAACTATTTTGTGTCAATGCTTATCATAATTAACTATGTTTTTCTGCTAGTTTAAAAACCGCAACATTATCGTCTACTCATATGGTGAGTGTTATAAGGAGAAATACTCATGTGTTCTTAAAGCAAGAGAAAATATATATACTCTATTTCATTTATTAATTGATATACCAGCTATTGTATTAAAAATGACTAACAAAACTAATATATCAATTAATAAATAAAATAATATAAATTATTTTTCTTATTCTTATAATACCTAAGAAATTTTCGTGTTATAAGAACCATATATGTTGAGCAGTTGATCAAATTGACCAAGAATAAACACTTATTATGTAATAAACATAGACATTGTTTTTGGACGAACTTATACTTGTATATTCGTTGATTTTTATTTTTTTTAAGTTTCTTTGTTGCAAATTTTGCCACCAACGTAGCGTGCATCTATGCATGATTTTACCTTCTGTTCTAATATGAGTGGCACAAAATTGAACATAAGAAAGTGAGGCACAAAAATAGACAGACACCCTTTCTTATAAATGGATAATATGCATGTACCCAAAAAGAAAAAAATAATATTACACTCTCAAAGGTGCATGAGTGAATTAGTGGCAAGAGATTTGTGTAACCTATATGAAATTATAGATCTAAATCTGATGATTAGTACCAATGAATATATTATTAGTTTTACATTTTATTGAACAGTGTCTTAAGAGCACTAGTTAAAAAATTTAAAATGCAAAATTTTGTATTTAGAAGGTGAATTTTTAAGTTTTTAATATATGAGATTCATTCAAAACTTTTGAAACTTGTTTTTTTTTTTTAATTTCTTAACTATTGTCCTTAGAATATTGATTAGTAAAACTCTTAATTTTAAAGTGTTTTAAATATTTGAAGTAATTATGATAGTTAAACATATCAGAACTGAAATATATGTAAGCCTTTGCAATGGCATACTATCTTTACGTTTAGGCTTTGAGCTACTCGTATAAACAAAGTCTTTGGTTAGCGGAGTAAACAAGAACCTTTGAGCTACTTGTATCAACAAAGTCTTTGGTTAACGGAGTAAACAAGATGAATATATTTATTATTAAAATGCGGTAAAGAATTGAGGTTTACAAATAAAGTGGCATAGTATTTGTTTGGTAATGACACGTTACGTTCACAGGAAACCCTATAGTGACAACTTATCAACCATTCAAAATATAATTTAGAGTTAAAAATATACAAGTATTATAAAAAATTTTGTGTCAATTGTATATGATTCACCATAAATTTAATCTATATATTAGCATATTTTTTCATCTATATTGGCTACTAGATTACTAAATTTTCATTCATCCTCCTTAGATCAATTTTTGTTTGAAAAGTTAACCTTTCCGGTATAATTGTAAGGTTTGTTGTCTAAGAAATGGTTCAGGAGCAACTCTTGATTAGCTTAAATAAAGGCAATTTTTTTTTTTAATTTTTATACAGGATATGAAGGCAATGTTGTAGAATAATATACTTAGAACTTTTGACGGAATATATGGTGATGGTTGAACTAAATGCGGAGCATATTTACCAATTTAAATATCACCAATTAGATCATATCATTTTGACATCTACTTTTCAGTAAAACATCTAGCTATCTAGGAGTTTTGTTTAAATGTTTTGATATTCGGAAAAAAAATTTAAGTAAACATTGTCTACCAACAATTAAGCACTCCATTCATAATGTAATATGTGTAAAAACCATTTACTTACATGTCTTACTCACTTTTAATTTAATTTTGACGTGGCCTTAATCATTATTAACGTTATACAACTTATTACTCTTCCATCATTTTTTACATCATCTATTAGTCAATTTAAATGAGGATCCTTTATGTTTATTTTGAACGGCTATTTCACCAATATATGACCTTTTGGAGCATCAAATACTCATTCTTAATAATAAGTGGTATCGGATTCAAACCATGCAATGGTTACAAAGTAATCAGTTTCGGGAGAATTATATTCTCATGAGAGATCTTAAATGTTCTAACAAAATTATCTCCTATACTAGGATGTCTTTGGAAAACCAAAAAGAACATAATCATGTTAAGAGAAAGAAAAACACAAGCACTTAATTGGCCATAAAAATAAAAAAATTTACGAGACCATTTATTAAAATACTCGTATTTATTCTTTCTAACAATTAATTTGACATGACCTATGTATAATAAACACTAATATCAAGATATAATAATTATCATTTTTAAATAATAGTTTTTACAATATTTGTTATTATTGTTTCACAAATATCATTATACCTTTTTATAGTTTTTAGAGTATTTTTTTAGTTAATACTCATTTTATTCCTTGACTTTATTACACTCATGAGTCATTTTAGTCTTCAACTTTTAAAATAAGTTAAATTAGTTCCTAATATTACAAAATGTCAGTTAAATTGTCCTTATCTCACTTTTATTTAACATTTTATCAATTAAATAATGACGTGTAATGTTAACTAATATACTGTATATCATATGTCATTTGAAGTATAATAAAGTTTAAAATAATTTATTTTGATATCTAAAATTGTACTAAATGAATCATTTTATAACTTAGAGTATAGATTTAAATAACTCATATTGTATAATATTTAACCCAAAATGAATCATTTTAAACTTCCTTATACTTCAAATAATATATAATATGTCAATATCATTTAAGATTATCTATCATCATTTAATTGATAAATATTAAATAAAATTGAGTTTAGGGACTAACATGACTTATGTTTTATAATGTCAGAAATTAAACTGACTAATTTTAAAAATTAGTGACTAAAATTAATATTAACTCTATTATTTTTCACTTAATATTTAAGAAACTAATATTTAGAATAAGACCACACGCTGAACCAAAGACCCCAACGGTGTTTTCTTCGTTACAAATGCTATTATTAATTGATTATTACAAGTTTAATATTAAGAAGTTAGAGATATATATTATTTGAAGGCATATATTTCCAATACTTATTTTTTAAACATATTATTTATAACTATACAATTTATTTCCGAACACTTGATTTTCTTTTTTGTTTTACATCGTTGTTGTAAATTAAAACAAAAAGACATCCATCAAACATTCTTTATTTTGTGACTATTCCATAATGGCGCGCGATCTGTTCATAATCTTGAAGATCTACTATCACGGAGGGATTCCACTGGGGCACCACCTTATGGCCACATTTTTATTGGTTTGTTTGGAAATTAAGACACCGATCATAATATATATATTTTTAATTATTTTGGACGTTAATAGTTATTTTTTTATTTTAAACTTATTTGACAATACAGTTTATTATTTTTTGAAAATTTATTTTTGAAAACACTCAAAATATGCACTCTTATTATTATATATTCAAATTTATAAGTTATTTTCTAAAAATTACTTTCATATAAAAGTTTCAATAAGTTATTTATCCATGCGGGTTCTATGTGTGGATAGATGAAACTTGCACTTTTTTAAAAATTAATTGAAAGTAAATTAACTTGTAACATAGGTAAGAATGCGTTTAATTTATTTGTCTTATAAATTAATCACACAACTTCATGTCGGGGTTGTGTAGATAAAAATTTCCCTAGAGTTGTAGAGTATAGTAACTGAATGATTCGATTCCTGTACATTTCAGATAAAATTTGGATCGTCTAGGTTCAAATTCATTACAAGTATGTAAAATAATACATTTTGTACTTATTTACTTTACAGACCAAAATAGATAAACCTTTTTATAAGAAAAAAGGTAAAATGACAAAGGTTGACCCGGCTAAATTCCACACACATCCACATATATCCAAGGTTGAAAATTTGAATTGATATTGAACCTTGAAGTGGAATTTAACCAATTTAATTTGAATAACTTATATAATTGGATATAATACATATATAAATATATAAACATACAAAATAAAATATATGTCATAAAATAACTAAAAATTAAATTATGGCATACAAAACTCATAGAACATAATATAATTCGTCTCTTAATTAAAATAAACATTATCCATATGATTAAATCTCTCAAGTTACTACTTCCCATATTAGAAAAGAAAAAAAATTATGGAATGAGATTTTAGGTTTTTTATTAAAAAAAATCCAAAATAATGAAATTTTGCATTTAAAAAAAAGGTTCAAATCGATTTTTTGGCTCCCCAGCGTTTCCCTCTTGCCCTCTCACCGATTCCCACGGTTCTTCCAGGGCATTTTAGAGTTCAATTTTACCCTCACCTTCTGCCAAGTCGATCTTAAGTTAGTCAAATTTTTGAACCATGCATATATCTACGTAGCATAATAATTAGGAGGAGTGCTATTTGAACATTTAAAAAATAATATTTTATTTTTATTTTATTATTATTGAATATATTATAAAAATAAAATAAATAGGAATCACCATTATCATCCATAAATAATAAAATGAATATCTCAATACACATATTTTTTTGGGACGTTGAAATGCCACTTCCTTAATAACTACTTACTCGGTTACGTATGTATGTCTGCTTCTCTGTGCAGACTGCAGACTGCAAAGAACAATTAATTAGCATTAATTTTTTTATTAGGGTGCCTTAACATCATGGCAATTTAAAAAGTACTAATTATTTTATTGGTTAGATATTTCATCAAAATATTAAATATTCCTCCATTAATATTATTTAAATTGTGGTCAACAGTATCCTGCAAGATTACTATCCTAATATATACTAAGCACTGTGAATAAAAAATATATATATATTAAGCACTTTATGATATATGCGGAGAGATATAAATCAACCAACACTCGAATAATTGCCCTTTGCTATGGTTAGGTTGGTTGTCAATTATTTTCGTTCTTTATTTTGAGTGCTTGTCATGTCATAATATTTGCATAATGCTACGTGAACTTAGCTACTCCAAAATCCTGATAATTATTTAATACAGACCGATTCGTATAACCCAAAAAAAATAATTAATAAAAATAATAAGAAGAAGAAGAAGTGAAATTTGGGATCTTGAGTAAAATTTGGAAGGAAGAGACAAGTCACATCCATAACGTAAACAAAAAGAAATTTGACGACAAAGAAAAAAGATGACAAGCGTACAAGCTTAGCTATAGATGGTCAAACCAATTGTCGGCACCAAATACTCAATCATTGACCTTAATGATGCGTTTTAACTTTTAACTACAGACTACAGAGGCCAAGGTGTTCATTCCGAGATGCAGGAACCAGCAAGGCACGAAGAATATCAGGTCCTACAATGAGCTCTTCATTCTCATAAACAAACTTAGTACCTCAATGTATATGAAACACGTTCATGATTATCAAAGCCATAGTGTTCTGTGATATGGATAACATTGAAAAACAAAATTGGACGTGCTCGTCTTGCCCCCTTTTTTTTTATAATCTCCCCTTGTTATTTCTCCTTCACGATTATCAAGAGTATTTTATTTCATAATACTGATATGTTTGCAAATTATTCCTTCGCAAATTCAAATAATCTCTATTAGTAGACCACTTCTAATTTTATTATATCCATTACAAAGATTTGTTGTGATTATGATTCTGTTATAAGTTTAAAGCTAGAAAACTACTTTTCACACCAAAAAAGCCATTAGAAATCTTTGTTGTGATTATGCAAATAAAAAACTTTTTTTAACTATAATATTAGAAGTTAGGGCTGTGAGACGAACTTACAACCTCTTATAGCTTCTCATTAAGCATCAGAAGCTATTATAGAACTGTTGACTCACATGCATACGAAAAGTTATTGTAAATATACTAAACTCTTAAATTAATATAATTCGAATTAATTCGACTTACTATAAAAATAAAATTATCACAATATTATTTAGAAATTAGTGTTGAAAATAATTACATGTATTTAAAATTCGATTCGTGTAGAAAAGTAACATTAAACTCTTTTAATAAAAAGGGTTGATCTTCAATTCTTCATTCAAAATAATAGTATGAGATTCTAATACTATAATTATATATACAAGAATTGGGGTTATGCCATTGTATTTTTGTATGATCGGATGAGTTTATATATACAAGTTTACTTGTATTTATGAAAGGGAAGAAGATTAGTAATATAAGAAATCAAGGTTGGTGGACTCCAGTGTTGCCATCAATCGTGGCATAGTAAAGGGTAGTGATTTGCTTTCCTCCGTGGCATATTATATGTTTGCGCGATTGGTTGCAGTGCCCTCCTTCAATATACGAAATTTATTGCTCGGGTATGTTTAGTACTTTCGTTGGAGAACAAAAAATGAGATAAAAATTTTCGAGATGCTCAATTTAAGAAACTCTTATCCATGTTTTACTTTCCAGCTAATCAAACACATCCTAAATAGTATGATAATAGGCAAATCAATTCCAATGTACATGAAAATAGGAGAAAACAATTTCTTTCTCCACCACGTATATATACTAGTCATTTGACCCTATGATGTACGAGGTGAAAATAAAATATAGTTTATTAATTATTACTGAAAATAAATAATAATTCATTTAAATATATCTTATAAAAAATTATATATATAAATTTCTTTTGAAAATAAGTTAATAGATAAATAACTAAATACACAAATAAAATATAAATGTGTCATTTTATTTCATATCTTATTTTAAATATCATATTTATAAGGTTGCAAAAATATGATGGAAGGCTAGAATTAAAAAAATAGAATACTAAAAAGGTTGTGTATCTTTTAGAGAGGAAAGTAAAAAAAAACTGAACAGTATAGTTTTTGTATTTTTCTATAGTGATGGAATAATAAACATTGCTAGTGGAATGTTAAAAATAAATGGCTCAATGCACAAGCCAACAGAGCTGAATTGGTTGCAAAAGATGTCACCTGAGAAAGGAAAGGAAGTGAATTAGGAAGGAATTTGAGGATGAGAGATAGAGACTTAGAGGAAGAAGAAGATGCTTACACTCTCATGCCTTCTCCATGATGAAATCCTCCAGTTTTGTAGGCAATTTTCTAATTCTATTACTCCTTCTTGGTGCCCCATTTTTCATTCTGTTGCCATGTGCCCAGGGTGCATAACAGAATGGTTCTCACTTTCTGTTTCCTGTTCTCCCCAATTTGCCCTTTGTTAATCTTGCATCAAAACATCGATAGATAACCTTTAACTAATAATAAATAGCCTATTTTATGAAAATTTTACGCATTTTGAAAGTTGAAATTGTTGAATAATGAAAGAGAATAAGTAACAATTTTACTATATAATGAGCTATGTAGGATGACAATGGATTCATTAAAGATAGACATATTCCCGCCCTCCGTCCTATCTCCATCCCATCTCATCATCTGCCTCATTTCTCATTCCCCGTAATTTGAATCCTATGAGTATCCGTCAATATTAAAAAAATTTTAAAAAGATAAAGGTTTTAAAAATATTTTGAAATTTGAAACATAAATGTCATCAATAACAAATATTACTAATGTAACATAATCCAAATTAAAGATAAAGATATATACATAAAGAAAATCCAATAAAGATAATTAAGAAAAATGATAAAGTGAATATTTAAATAATTTATATAAATGACGAATTTGTGGGATTATATGGTGCGAGGACCTCATTCCCGTCCGTAACCCATTTAACAAATGGGACTCCACACCTTCCTCACGAAGACTAAATATATCTTTATTCCTCTCCATTGTGAGCAATTTAGGTACTTATTCAGCGGTATTTTTTTTTCATCCCAAGTCATTTACGTCTTTTTAATAAGTCAATTTTAAAATATGTTACAATTAATGTGTTATAATTAATAAAAAAAGTCATAAATAATCATAATTTATATAGTTTTTTAATATTACATATGACTTTCAATTTTAGTTCAATATCAACTTAAAAATATATTATAACAACTTTTATATAATTATATAATAGTTACATATGATTAATAAAATTTTTGTTAATTATAATTTTTTTATGGTAAGTAATTATAATAGTTTTGTTATCATTAATTAATACTATAATAATTATAAAAATAAAATTTTGATGATATAATAATACTTTCAATTATCATTTTATTTATATTATTTGTTGTTATTTTCATATTAAATAATTTTGAATGAGATATTTTGTAGAATATTTTTATTGTGTTAATAAAAAAGAGATATAAAGGTATAATTGAAAAAAAATCAATAATTAGAAGGTAAATTAAATTTAAAAACTTACTTTAATTATTAAGATTATGAAAATGGTAGTGGGACATAATTTTTTCTATGAATGACACATGAAAAACTTTCTATATAATGAGTCTTAAATATTAGTATTATAGATTATAGATTAAAAGATACTTTATTAGCTCGTAATATATTTTAACACATTAGCTGATTTAGCTCCTAAATTATTAATGCATTGATTAGTGTAAAAAAAATTAATGTGCTGACAAAATAATCACTAAATATATTTTTTTATCTACACTAACAAAGCCATTTAATAACTATGAAAATGATTAGAGGTACCACGAACCACTAAAACATTTAGGAATTAATTTATTAACACATCGATATTTTAAGCCTCAAAATGATGGTTTGCACTGTTGTAAAAGAAGAGTTCCTTCTTTGTGATGTAAATTTTAATTAAGGGTTTTGCTAATCAGTATCTTAAAATAATAATTCAAGTTTTAAAAAAGGTAATTTTTTTGTTAAAAAATATTATTGTTATGTTTTCAAAATGTGTGATCTATCAGAAAACTTTTAAACTTATCTACTATCAAAATCTTAACCATTACATTTAGGGCACCAGTCAAACAAATTCTTTAATTTAATTTAGATTTAGGACGTGTCACTCGCCAGGCCCAGGGTTTGACATGTGTAATTGCTTTCCCAGGCCCCAGCACACGGGGTCACGCCAATTGTGCATCAACTCCTCAGACAATGGCTTAATGCCGAAAAATAAAATACTCATAATGGATCCTTATCCACTCTCAAATCAAGAGAAGAGCCAAGCCTCATTGGCCCATGTAATAATACCCTTCCCCATCCATGTTCTTCTGAAAACGAGATCCTATTTTGTCTCTCATACCTCCCCTTCCCAAACATGATAGTGAATGTTGAAGACGAACAATAACATGATAGAGAATAGGAATGAATGATTTCAACCTTGATATATTATTGGTATAATTTTTCATATTATTATTTAATTTTATGATGATGTATTATTTAATAGTTACCGACCACATAAAGTATCAAATTTACTAAATAATAATATCTTAAACTATCTAACTTAATGTTTTTATATTTTTAGTATCTACCGTCTAATCTATTTTATTCATGCAATAAATTGTGAATTTTATTTTGATGTATTGGTATTATAAAAGAATTTTATTCAATAAGAAAAAAATAATAAAACAATAATATGAGTGTCTCTAGCATTCACTTCTTAAAAAGTTATGCACATTTAAAGATATGACCAAATCAATATTAAAATGTTTTGGACATGAATTGTACCTAAAATTCTGTCACGGAAAATAAGCCCAAACAATTCGGTTCATGGGTGTTACCTGGCCCAATAACGGCATGCCTATTTGCTGATTAGTTTCACATGTCTTGAGATTCGGACCCAAAAGAAAAAAAAAATGCCTTGTGATTCATGGTGGGTGATAACCAGCTTGTTTGGTCTACACCGGTTGCGGCTTCCGCGGGCACTTTTGTGGCATCCGAAGATGATTTTACCAGGAAAAAACATAAAGTTCCTTTCATCCAACGCCCTTTTTTGCGTTGAAAAAAATCTAAACCAAACAGGCTGAACATAGTCCCTCTATGTCTTGGGTATCCCATGCTACTTTAACTTCTACCATTTGATCAAAAACAAATTTAAGTGTGAAACGAGGAAAAAAAAAATTCATGTGAGTGGTTAAGATAAGTAGTTAATAGATGTTATGTAAAATTATTACATAAAATGATAATATTAACACTACAAAATTAACCCTCATTATTTCCCATTCCTACTCTACCCTTCACCCTTCACCCTTCACCCCTCACCCCCCACACATAGGGATGGCAATGGGGTGGGTTGGGACGGGTTTTGCTGAACTCAACCCCGCCTCGTATCAAGTAATTTGAGTCTCAACCCGCCCCTTTACCTCAGTTTTACAAGTTCAAATTCGCACCGTCCCGCCCGCTATTTTTAAAAAAACTTGTAAAATTATCTCAAAATCTAAAAATCAAAAGCAAAAATATAAAATACAACCAATAACAATGTTAATATTTAACTTCTATAGTAGTAATCATCAATACCAAAAAAAAAAAAACATAATAGAAAAAACAACTAAGTTCCAAATAAGTTTAACATATATCAAATTACAACAAAACCATAATGACTTTATGTCTAGGCGTCTAGCCTCATAATTCTTCAAACCATCATTCTTCAATTTCTACATCATCATCTTCATCATTAACTGTTGATAATCATTCAGGAATAGGTTTTGTGCCTACAAATTAAACATGGTAAATTCATTAATAAATCAATTAACATCATTTGAATATCAATATCTGTAAAATAAAAGAATTAGATAAAGCATATGAAAAAATTTACCTTTGCCTCCATAAGTTGCCCACAACCAATTTTGAGAACACATCAAAGCTTCTATTGTGTCTTCATTTAGATTACCACGATTAGGACTAATCAAATGACCACTCGCACTAAAAGCGGATTCAGAAGCCACACTAGACAGGGACAGCAAATATATCTCTAGCAAATTTTTGAAGAGTTGGATACTTGGCCCCATTCACTTTCCACCAAACTAAAATATCAAAATCAGGAGTTCTTGGAATAACATCTTCCTCAATGTAAAAATCAAATTCAGTTTTCACAAGTGAACCCTTTGCTTTCTTCAGTTTCTAAGATACAACTCATAAGCAACATCATCATCTTGATCTTTTGAAAGAGTGTGGTTTTGTGCATAAAATTCTTGCACATTTGAGCTTGAAGAGCTTGCCTTTTGTTGGTACTCAATTATCAAGTCATAGCATAATTGTTGAATTCTTTGAACTTGCTTTGTACAATCTATTGAATCTAGATATAATTTTGAGAACTTGTACTCAAGAAAAGCAATTTTATACCTAGGGTCTAGGACAACGGCAACACCCATAATGCCATGAACTTCATCCCAATACTTCTCAAACTTTCTCTTCATATTACATGCCATATGACTAATCAATGGATCAAAGGAAGAAGCCCATTTTTCCAATGCCAACTTTATTTCACAAATTTTATGAAAGTAAATATTAGCAGTTGGATATTGTGTACCAGAAAACAATTGAGTCACATCATAAAACACTTTCAATTTACCACATATGTCCTTAGCAAGTTCCCACTCCTCATTACTTGGCACACTTTTATATTGAGGTTCCTTTTGTCTTAAACGAGGAAGACATCTTTGTACAATGAAGCGTTTCTAACATTACATAAGTTGAGTTCCATCTAGTTGGGCAATCAACAACTAATTTTCTTGTGTATGGAACACCTGATTTACTACACCAAGCAACAAATGTTTCATGTCTTTTAGTAGTTGCTCTCCAATATAATACACTATTACGAATCTTCTCCACACTTTCCTTAACTATATCTAAGCCATCTTTCACAATCAAATTCAATATGTGAGCAGCACAACGCATATGCAATAATTTCCCCTTCAATACCAAATAATCAGAATCCAAGCGTCCCAACAACTCTTCCATCATAGCATCATTAGTAGAACAATTATCTAATGTAATGGTTGATAATTTTCTATCTATGTTCCATTCCAACAAAACCTTCATTAATGTGTGAGTGAGCACATTACTTGTGTGAGGGCGGGAACATAAGAAAACTGAAAAATTTAAAAAACATATACAGTATGAAATCATAACAACCATTGATTTAATGTTAAGTGTAAGAAGGGATAGGAGAAAAACCTCAAAATGCGCATCTGCAAATTCCATGAGCTATCAATGTAGTGTGCCTGACAACCATGTATCCTTTGCTTTGGTTGGAAGTCCACATGTCTGTTGTAATTGCCACCTTACTTCCATTTTGATCCAATGACAAAGTTGTTTTGAGTTTTTCTTCCTCATAAAATTGAAGAATGTCTTTCTTGATTGTGTTGTGACTAGGCACCTTAAATGAAGGCTGTAAAGAGGTAGATATTCTCTCAATGCAATATGTTCCACAGCACTCAATGGATATTCATGCATTATAACCATCTTGGCAAGACACCTTCTTGAGTATGCTAGATCAAATGTGAAATTTTCTTCCCCTTTTTTGCCTTGTTTCACAAAACATTCAGCAATGGTTGATTGTTTTGATGTGACTAACTTTATTCTCTTGCAATGGTTAAGCACATGATTTTTCAATGCCTTGGTCCCATTCCTTTGAGTTGCACTAAGTACCTTGCCACAATGAAGGCATTTCACTTTCCATTCTCCATCTACTTTATATCTTTCAAAATACTACCAATAAACACTCTTTAGATTAGATTTGTTGTCATCTTCAACTTCAAGTGTTTCATTTTCATTTTTTGGGATAGATGTTGCTCTTGTGGTTGGATCAACACTTTCTCTTCTTGTAGGCATAGAAACATCCTCACATGCCATGGCTACATTAGCCTCCATTTGAAAAAGCTACAAATTCAAATAAAAAAGAACAAGACCAGACACAATCAAAAATAATTGAAAATTAAATTAGATATCAACACAATCCATAGGATGATCAAAACATAACATTAAGTTACTACAATAAAACAAGCCATTAACTCACATATCCTCCAATAAAACATGACATTAATGTACTTGAAGGCTCTAAGCTATTTTTTCATTGGTAAAGAAAGCCTCATTAGCTAAAATAGGAGGAGGAGATATCATAACAATATGTTAAAACCTTAAGAACTAACACAAAGTGAATATCCTCCAATTTGCTTCAAATTACAATAATCAAAATTTTCCAAAAAAAATTGGAATAAAATGTTCTAAACAGGAAGTAAACAAAGGCAGTGTTCAACCCAAAGCAATAATGGTGACTCCTTGAAGCTTCAAGCTTTCAAAGCAAAGCAAAGATGGAGGTAGAAGGAGATTTCGAAGCTTCTAACTTACCTTCAGGCAGGCGGGAAGAAGAGAAGGAGAAGCAAGAAGCAGAATGAAGGAGAAGCGGAAGAGAGAGATGTAGAAGTAGAGACTAGCAGGTAGAGAGTTGCCGAAGGAAAGGCAGGGGCCTGGGGGGAAGGGCACAAGCAGATCGAGGAGAAGAGATTCGAGTCAGGAGCGGCAGCCATCTGTCTGGTGAGCCAGGTGGCACCCTAGCGCGGTGGCGGTGTGGCCTGGCTCCGCGTTGGCTAGTGGCTGGCGGCACAAGCAAAGGAAATTAGGTTTTGGAGTTTGGCACTATGGTGTATCATTAAGGAAAAGGGGAACAAAACCAAAACTAAAAACGGACACTTGCACTTTGTTTTTAACCCACTATTTTGAGTATTTTTTTAAAAAAGAAACCCTCCTGGCACTTTGAAATATGGCCAAAGTTAAAAACCCATTACAAGATACATTATGGGTGTTGTTGTTCTCAAGACTTGCCTGGCACTATAATTTTAGAAAAGAAAACTAATATAGGGTTAATTAATTTTTTTAAGATATATATATATAATATATAGTTATATAATAATATTAAAAATATTATATATAGGGTGTGGGCGGGTTTGGCGTTCACCTAAACCCGCACCCGCCCGAACCCGCGCCCGCCTCGCATCAACCTAACCCGCCCGCGGTTTAAACCTACCGAGCGGGACGGTAGTGCGGTAACCCGGGTCGGTAGAAATTGCCATCCCTACCCACACAGCACTTAAATTACATTACACTCGTAACCTTTTCAGTTTGCTAGCTGTCGCCTTCCTAGTTGTTTAGGATATGTTTGATTTTAATTTTCAGGATTTTTTAAAATTTTATAAAGAAAATATTGAAAACAAGAAATGAAAATTGAAAACTAGATTTTATAGATTTCATAATTTTCAATATTGTCCGCATAAAATTTAAAAAACTGAAAAGGCACCCTTATTTTTTTTCAACACTCCTTCCATTTTTCGTTTCATTTTTTGGTCTGGGTACTCCTTCCACTAATTATTTTGGATTAAGCCTAATTGGGCCGTATTCTAACCGAACCCATCACTAAATGGGCCAGAGAAGCTGGCGGGCCCACTTTCTGTGCTTATGATGGACAGTTCTAACTTACGCCCTGAGAATAACCAAACCTTGCGCCACTCAACCGAACACACGCCTCGTATTTCCTCCGTCTAACGTTTTCTTTTCTTTGTTTTCCAATCTCAGAGCTTCTTCGCTTGAGTAGCACTTTCACAAAGACTCTGTCTTATGTTGAAGGATTCATTATCATCATCATCGTCATCATCATCTACTTAAGGAGATGTCTCTTGTTCTTGTTAAACTGCTGAGACTAGCATGGATCGCTGGCACATTGCCCATAATCATCGTTTCCATTCCAACTCCAAAACTCAACTGGCTCCATGGAACCTTGTTGGGCTTTGCTAGCAGGGAAAGATCATGCACTCATCCTCCCAAGTAACTTCACTTTCTCATTCATCCCCCCATATGCCCCCTTTTTATTGCTTTTTACTCGTAGGAATGTCATATCAATTATATCAATATTTGAATATAGTGAGTTTGACACTAATACTGAATTGTGGTGATTGGTGTTTAGATAAGTGTTAATTTTTTTCGGTTACTCATTTGTGATTAATTTTAATACGCTCTCAGTGGAAAAAAGATTTATCGTGCTGGTAATACTTTTAAAATTGCGAGTGGTTGAGTTGAATACTTTTATGGTTATAGTAGTACATAATTAGATATCTGTGTAAATTATTTTTTTATACAATGATATTATCTCGGAATTAAATGCTACTTATATCTTGTGCACATCCATTATTAGTTATTAGTACAATAAACACTTACATAACTAAAATATACGTTTATTTACTTTATCAATGTGATATTTTGTAACGGGGTGCATGAAAGTTGAAACCTTTGTCATATTGGATTGCAGAGATTCACCCTCCCTCAAAGATTCTTCTTGCACTTCTATGCCGTGGCTTCTGTATGGACAACGTTCCTGCTTGTTACCACATGGGTGTATGCCTACACAATGGTGCCACCGATTACGGAGCCATTTGCTTACTCTACCATCACCAGCTACTTGACTGGAGCTTCAACTCTGGGAACTGGTTCAGCTAAACTACAGCAGAGATATGTTGTGTGGCAAGCTGTTTTTCTGCTTTTGCTGATGGAAGTTCAAGTGCTGAGACGCCTCTTTGAAACTATATATGTCTTTAAATATAGCCCTTCTGCACGCATGCATATCCTTGGCTACCTCACCGGATTGTTGTAAGTTTATTCATAGACCTTTTCAGTCTAAGAAATTGTTTTGAATGTTACTAGAGTGCTTTACTAATCAGCATACTGGCCGAAATTGTGTGAGCAAATCCTCAAACGAAAAAACATATTCCTATTGTGAGTGAGAAAGACTTCATTTCTAATGCCATCTATGCATTTTGGATTTGGTTGCAGAATTTTCGAATGGATTCTGTTGCTTTATATTAATTACCTCGGGATAAATACTTATTTGCTGATTGATTAATCTGAAATCATGCCAAGTTTCTGCTTGGTAAACTTGGTTAATATAATTCCTGGCTTGATGGCTTGATTGAATTGCTATAATTAATTGTCTATCCAATGTGGTACATCCATTTATGTTCTGACAGATTCAAATACAATCAGATAGATTGTTGTTTTGCTTTTATATTTTGAGTACATCATAGTGTACCCCTTGCCTTAACTTACTTTTGAGGATGGACATGCCGCGGTGCTTGGAATGACAACGTTCTAATTGCCAAAAAAACCTTTGTACTTCTAGCATTAGACAACATACATATTTTGATACTTGTTCTACTTTATGAATTTGTTTAATGTGGTCAGTTACTTGTCTGCATTCATTTTGATGTGTCACATCTCACATTAACTAGTTAAAATTCTTTTTTGAAAAGGTGTTTTATTTGATAGGATAGCTGAAACATTCTCATGTAACATCTTGTGTCTATATGTGCGAAGTTATAAAGATGGTTCTCAAAGCAAATAATATTTATGATGGTTTTACTAGAAGAGGTCCCTACCTACTGGCAGTAATTGTTGCTGTTATTTAATACATGAGGTATAATAGGCATTCAGATTTAGGCTTCATTGAGGCACATTTTTGAAGGTTTAAACTGGAAATTTTATTCATTGAACTAAGAAAGACAGAAGCAGAAGTTAAAAAAATGGGAAAAGCAAGCAGAGAAAGGAAGTAGAAGACTGCAATTGACTCTTGAGAATGGCTAATTTGCTTTGTCACTTGTGAACTTACTGCTATTTATATGCAACTAGTCCTAGATATATTTGCTACTTACTTTTGCGACTATACCTCTGATGAGCTTTGACATGCTAGACAAACTCCATTTTATTATGATATGGATAAAAGTTTGTGTAAATTTTTTTATTCATGTAATTTTTTTGTTCTTGGTTATGGGGTTTTTTAAGTCTGAGTTCTTAGATTTGGTTTTTCTGATCATAGCATCTTGTTTCTTCCTTGTATATTTGAAGTAGTATGTGCTGATATGAAATCTGAAATTGGTTTCAAGCTTTCTGGATATCCAAAGGGTGATGGAGGATCTTATCCATGTTCTTAAATGACACAATATTATATTGATCATGATTGCTGCATTTCCTTCACTTGTTCTTAGTTGTACTTCATGTTTGTACTCAAGCAAACACTAAAATGAGGATGATTGATTTGTTATTTTTCTGAAGCTAGTTTCTACATAGCAGCACCGCTGTCACTGTGTGCTGATTGTGTGTTAGAGGTGTTTGGCTTCCTAGTAAATCTAGTGACCGAGTTCATTGTCAAAGGCAAGAATCAGATGCCACTAGCTGAAGTAAACTTCTGGCAAGCTATAATTCCTCTCATCAACCTTGGGTGGAAGCATTGGATTGGTGCAGCTGTTTTTTCATGGGGCTGGTTTCATCAGCAACGATGCCATAAGATTCTTGTACGTAACGCCTACATGATTGACATCTAAATCTTAAGTTTCCGAAACATGAATATCAATTGGTTTGACTACATTCTCATTGCTTCTAGTTGCTAACCATTTTGATTTCACTGAAATTATAATACTAATGGTAACCAGTTACATTAGAGAATGAATTTGGTCACATAAATTTATAAGTATAGTTAATGGATTTCTTTTTTTACTTTGACCTTGACATTCTTGCAATTTACTGTCATGTGGCTGCCTGAACTTTTATGATTTTGCCAGGGTTCACTTAGACATTCAAGGCAAGCAGATGAATATGTAATTCCTCATGGTGATTGGTTTGAAATCGTTTCCTCTCCACATTATCTCTCTGAAATGGTAACTCTCTTTCCCTATATCTAATTGTTTCTTCTACTATTGTGACTGATGTTGAATTAAATAAGTCTAATATTTGACAATAATGAAGGTTATATACGGCAGTTTTGTGGTCGCTACTGGAGGATCCAATCTGACCATCTGGCTAGTTTTTGTTTTTGTGGTAATATATTCGTTGCAGATTTAGCAAGGTTTAGGTGTCCTGAGCAAAATTTTTCTTTGATTTATACTTGCCTTTCGCACATTTATTTTATTGGGTGCAGGTGGCAAATCTGACATTTGCAGCAGTGGAAACACATCGTTGGTATCGTCAGAAATTTGAAGATTACCCAAGTAGTCGGTTTGCTGTTATGCCATTTGTTATCTGAGATTGCGAGGCCATGTGTAATTACTTATCAAAATAGATTGCTCTAAAGAACAACATAAATCTTCAAGATGTGCCTATGAAATTATTCTTAGAAAAGCTTGTATCTAATACGATTGGGGGATTTTTGGCTAAGAAAACATTTTTCATTTGTGTATAGTAGTAAAAAATATAGAGTCAGTGTTCTAGCGAGCTTAATGAAAGACATGATCCGAAATTGTGTAAGTATGCGAACTTTTATAATTTGTTTCTATCTTTCAGAAGCTTATGAACTAAACATTCACATTTTCAAAGGTCCATTCCCAAAAAGGAACAGGAGAAAAGGACGGGAAGTAAAACTAGAGGATAAATATTCTGCGTTCTCCTTGTTTAGGACCTAACATTTTATGAGGGCTTAGAAGATGAATTTTCATCATCACCGAGCATAGTTCACATAAGGCAATGAAATGGGCGTAGGATGGCCTGAAAGATTAGTTTTTGGCCAACATAAATGTCAATACAAGTCTTAAGGCTGAATAGCTATGATGTTTTTGCATATTTTGAAGATCATCATACAGCTAACCATAAGAAATAAAGGATCATAATACATGCTTAGAAAGGAAAGCGCACTCTCACGCATAAAGATCTATGCCCCAAAACCTAGCAGGTTGATTGGTTCGATATTTCTTGTCCATACTTCCGATGAGTTCCATGTCCTCTTTTGATAGCTCGAAATCAAACACCTGGAAGTTCTCTTTCAATCTCTCCAGTTTTGATGTTTTAGGAATAACCACAGTGTTCCTTTGAATGCCCCAGCGAAGAGCAATTTGGGCAGGAGTCTTTTTGTATTTTTCAGCCAGACCCTGGAATCAGACAAGTGAATTCATTAATTCAGTCCCTAAAATCTTTTAATTTGCAACAAAGTAAATAATATATTAGTCAAACTTCACTTTGTGAACTGCCAATTATTGTTTTTGTATAGACAATAGCTGGCACTCATTATACATAGCTGGCTACTAATCAATGTTTGGAAACTGGTATTGATAACTCACTTTCAGAACTTGGTCATCCAAACACGAAACTGTACCAAACCATTCTGTATTTGCTGCAGCACCTCCAAGTGGAGTGTGGGCTGTGACACAAACCCCATGCTTCTGGCAGAATTTGACTAGAGACTCACGCTGGAAGTATGGGTGAGTTTCGATCTGATTTACAGCAGGCTTTATCTTGGAATATGCTAAACAGTCTCTGGTCAGAAAGATATCATAGTTGCTGCAAATAGCTCTTTGTCAGATTCTAATTTCAATGAACAGAATAATAAAAATTTCTCAAAGTCAATACTACAAAGATCTAGAACATAAAATTAAACATAGATGGCTCATCAAATACGTTCATCTCTCATTTTTTCAGGTGAGAATAGCAGCACCCAACAACAACCAAAGCCAATACCACGAAGGGCAGTGGTTGTGTAATTCGGAAAATGCGACAATGATGAATAAACCAGCATATAAAAAGTCTCGAATATGTATCACACAAGTCAATACAGTTGATTGCATGCAAGGATACAGGTGTTAAATAAAATCAGACTTGTTATGTTAGGATGTATCTCAGTTAGTTGGTTTAAGATAGGGGTGTTAATAGTTATAATAAGTTAGTGGTTAGCAGTTTTTAGGAGTTAATTTGGTGGCAGCAGTTCTTATGTATAGCCCTGTGCCCCTGTCTAAAAGTGGCTTGGTGTGTTGGAGAAAGTTGGTTTTCAAATTCCTTTTCTATCAGTTTTCTTTGTTCTGAAAATGCCACTCTAACAACTAGGCTGCACCTGCAATTTTTTAATCATCCCATAACAGCATAAACCTGCATGTTGTGGTTGCAAGTTGCTTGAAAATCGCGTGAATAATAATGAGTTAATGACTAATAAGAGATTGTGATGATGCCAACCCTCATAAGCTAACCAACATTGGTTATTTCATGTTTCTTCATTCCTGATTTCACTACTTCCGAATAACTGGACAAAAACTCATCACAAAAACAGAAACTGTCATAAAAAAAAATGAATTTGCAGAGCATATACTAGAGCACAGTGAAGATTGCATGCAGCACTAATTGCACCTGATCCCAATGCTGCGAACCAAGCCCATTGAAACAAGATCTTCCATAGCATGCCAGGTAGTTTCCAGGGATATGGTTGTATCTATGTCCAAGACCCCATCCTCACCCAATGCACTATCAGTTGTACCAACTCCTGCATTCATGTTGAATATGACAACAATTATACACAAGACTTATACATAAATGTGCTTGTACTCACTCACTCGTTGAAATCCCAAACAACATAATAACAAACTGATATATCATATACCAGTATGCCTTGTGGCAACAGGAAAGTGAACAAGATACAAATCCAGATAATCCAACTGAAGCTTCTTAAGACTGTCCTTGCAGGCCTCAACAACATGTCCATGATCAGAATTCCAAAGCTGAAAAAACAAGATTGAAATCCCAAGCGTAAGACAGTAACTAACTACATGACTCTGACCAACCAACCATCATGACTAGTATTTACTATTTTACTTACTACAAGTCAAAAGTAATAAACAAAGAAGATAGTAGATTTGGTTGTGAAATTGACCTTGGTGGTAATGAAAAGATCCTCCCTCCTCACAAGCCCACTACTAAAAGCCTCTTTAAGCGCCACTCCAACTTCTGCTTCGTTCCTGTAATCAGCTGCAATTAAATAAATAAATAAAACCATTTTTATAAATAAAAATAGAACAGTGCGTGAGATGATTAAGCAATTGTTTTCATAACCCAAATTACCCATAATCGAAGAAAATGAAATACAAAATTAAAGAGTTAAGGTTGATTTTATTTACTGAATTTTAAAAAAGAGTCAAATTAGTCCTGGACAATATAAAATTAAAGTCATAAAGTAAAATTAAGTTTAAAATAATTATTTTGGTGTTTAAAATTATATAAAATGATTTATTTGATGTAATTTTAGATACTAAAATAATTTCTATTAAACTTTATTATATTCCGGATAATATATGACTTATTTTACAAAGTTAGGGATTAAAAGGGAGTGCAAGATCGGGAGTAAAATGTAGATTAACTCAAAATTAAAATCCAACAAAATAAGCTGGCGAAAGTTCTGAACCAAAAACATAAAACTAAAAAAGAAAAAAAGAAGTAAGAAGAAGGGAGAGTGGGGTATCGGAAAGTGAAAAAGTACCAGCACAATCCAAATGGCGATAACCGATTTTGATGGAATTAAGGATGAGATCCCTGATGTCTTGAGCTTGCATTCGCCACACACCAAGTCCAATGATAGGCATCTTGAACCCACTGTTCAGTGTTATTGCCATTTTCACTCTTCTCCTTCTCCTTCTCCTTCTCCCCTCACCTCACCTGAGCAACCTATGACTCTCTCTGTCTGTGTCTCTGTGTGAGTGCCACGATGCTCGCTGAATCTAATCACTATGCTCATTCTCCGCTTTCTGTCTTACTCAATTCGGAACAACCCAGGCCCATTAAGAAACCAAACTGGCCCAAAATAACACAGCAGTAGCCCATTATAAGCCCAACGTTATGAGATATAGAGTGGGCTTGTTAAACTCGGGTACGGGTTTTGTCCACCGGGGCGGGTAGGAACCTGTTAGTGCTATTTAACTAGTTACAAAAGATGAAGACAATGGAGGAAGCGAATCCACGTTCGAGATCGGAACCGCGTGAAGAAACCAGAAAATTCTTCAGATCGGATTCAGATCGGATCCAACTAGAGAGAGTAATAGTAACTAAATGGCTCCGTTCAGCGGCGATGAGACGGCACCGTTTTTTGGCTTCCTTGGAGCCGCAGCTGCACTTGTCTTCTCCTGTAAGCTATTCAATCCCTAATCTCAATTTCCCATTTCTTAATCACCTTTTTTATTTGCCTGTATCTCGATCAGATCTGGATTCGTGCTTATATGATCTACTTAGTCTCTTTTATTTATATGTATAGTGGTTGTTGATTCAGTTTTCTTTTGATAGCTTCTGTGGAGCAGTTGTTGTTTGATTCAATAAATACTGGTAATCATAGATTAATTTTTTATCTGTAAAGTCTGAAACTTATCATCTGATTTCATTTTGGGACTCAGCGGGAAAAAATAAGCCCATAACAATCGTTTCGTGTTGGATTGAAACTTGAAAGTGATTGCAGGAACTGCCGAAGCGATTATCGCTTCAGGGAATTGTCATGTTATCTTGTTTGCAATTAAGCCTGTGTCACTGTTAAAACGTGACTTGGCAATTTCTTAAATTTATATTAGATATATTAGATGACAGTGTCTGTCAGGGCGTGAAAGTCCTTTGTGCTAGCGAGATTCATCTGATCAAGACTTTCACTTGAATTGATGGGAAAGGTATGGGAGCTGCCTATGGCACTGCAAAGAGTGGCGTTGGAGTGGCTTCGATGGGTGTCATGAGACCTGAGCTGGTGATGAAGTCTATTGTCCCTGTTGTTATGGCTGGAGTTTTGGGTATTTATGGCCTTATTATTGCTGTTATTATCAGTACTGGCATTAATCCCAAGGCCAAGTCTTACTATCTCTTTGATGGTTATGCACATCTCTCCTCTGGTCTTGCCTGCGGTCTCGCTGGGCTCTCTGCTGGCATGGCTATTGGCATTGTTGGTGATGCCGGTGTTAGGTATAATTTTTTCTGCCTTAGTTTATCATCCATGATTAAATTGCTGTCTGATTTATTATTTTCAAACTTGTTTTTAGAGAACCTTTTTGTTTTCTTATTTCCTCTGATTCTAAAGCCTATAGAATTTCACAGGGACACTCGATAGCTATTTGTTCTATCAATGAGCATATAGGTCCTTGTGTGCATGTTTCCTTCTGAATCTGAACTGTTTTCTTACGAAGTAATTGTTACTATGTCCTAGCCTTCTTAACCATCAAATAGGGTATGATCCATGATTGAAATTTGTCTATACTTGCCTGCGTTTTGCTGTCAATTTGATACTGGGATATATATGTTTTCCAATAATTCCTGTTAAATTTCTCCTTTTGACTATTTTATCTCCTTCTGCAGAGCCAATGCACAGCAGCCAAAACTTTTCGTAGGAATGATTCTGATCCTCATCTTTGCTGAAGCTCTTGCCCTGTATGGCCTCATTGTTGGTATTATCCTGTCTTCTCGTGCCGGCCAGTCTAGAGCTGATTAAGAGAGGAGCTGGGCTGCAAAATATTCTTTGACAACCCATATGTTTTAACCTTCTTATTAAGAGGGCGAGGGGTTAAATTTAGTTGTGAGGTTAGTTATGCTCGGACAGCACTTGCAGGCTTTAAGAAACACTCATGTGAAAGCAATTGCTCCACCTGCCATTTGTTGGTGACTGTTTGTATAAGTAGTTTTTCTTTGCTTAATAAAGCTTCTTAAGCTTCCTCTTTTTCCTGTGACATGTATCATGCCATATAATCTGAGTTTACATTTTTTTTTCCTTCTCACACATGTCTTGTCTTGTCTTATTTTTGGCTGGTGAAACTGGTGCATGTAATGATTGGGTTGCCAGTGTAATTTATATGCATTACTCGGTCATTTCTTATCGGATACTGGTCTTGCCATCAAATGCTGCTTTGGCTGTTTTGAGCCGTAGCCATGTCATTTGAGTGTTGTTATTTTTATCTGTTCTTTTAGCTTCCAGTCCGACCCAGCTGGTTATACTCCTTTGGGTGCTTGCTACTTTAGGGAGCTTTGTTTCGAAAAAGTGATTATAAAACTTAAATTTTATGACTGTTTTTTTGGTATTTTTATAAAATTTAAGGGTATTGGTATCTTTTAGTTATTTATGTCTTAAGAATGAGTTACATATCTGTTAACCTTAGTTTTTGAAATTTATCATATTAAAGGTCAAATCACAATTCTTGATTACATAAGAGTACCAATGTTGTATGGGTATTGAAACAAAAATTAAATTTTATATATAATTGAAAAAATTGAAAATTGATTCTTTTTTTAAGTTAGTCTTTTTCAGCTTTTATAAAAAAATTGAAAACTTATTATTTTGATATTCTAATTTTTTAAAAGTAATATTTAAATATATTTAAAGTAATTTTTTGAAAAGAAAAAAAGTGATTTTCACTTCAAAAAAAAAAAATCTCATCCAATACCCCTTTGTCAGGCGGTATCAATGTGCCTATATGCAGCATTAACCAATAATTGTGCAAGACCTAGCTAAAGAAAAGAAGAGAGGAATGGAAATCAAGTGGAAGATCGTACATTTAAGATCATTATGATATTTATGTTTAGAGACTAAGCCATTTTAACTTCGAAAATATCAATCGCTTATGGAACGTTAAGTATAATTGTGCTCCAAGTACTTGGATAGAAATATCTTTGTTTTATTTAGTGGAAGAATTCATCACTTAGATCCTCATAAAAAAAATATCTGAAGCTAAAATGTTACTCTCATGAAGTGTTTGGAGTATAATATTACTTGGTGTTCTATGAACACTTCATAATTTCTCATACTACTTAATAGCAATATCAAAGTTATATTTATCATTGATATAATCAACTATCACAAAAACAAAGCAAGCATAAAACACCAACATCTATCACATGGATTAGGATTCTTTAAAGTAAGAATTTGTATAAAGTGAGAAAATGAGGGATTATACATTTATATCTTCAATATCTATCTACTCAGTGCATATTTGATAAACACAAAATAATTGATTTGATACTGTTATGGACTATTTACAAGACCAAGAATGGCTCTAAGAATACTGGGTTAGCCACAAGGGAGGTTGGTAGTTAAAAGCCCAGGATGTAGCACCGAGTATTCATCAAGGGCTAGGACCTGAAGTGGAATGCGGCATTCACAACCTACTATTTCCAAGATCACCAAGGTGCTGGATTAATCTGACCTCCTGTGCTTGGAGCCATGTGTCCCAATATGCGGGTAAAGAACAACCCACAAAACAAGCCCACTAACCAAACTCCCGAAATACGCGGTAATGGTAACGGATATATAGGTTTCCTACTTAAAGATAAAAAACAATGCATCAGGTATGCATTCAAACCATACACTATCTGCTACCTTACACAGCTACTGATACCTTAGTGGAGCTGCAATTGCCCTACCATCCATCCCTTCCTAGTCAAGCTTCATCAAGCAAGGAAGATAGAGATTTCGTGAGTCTCTCATTCTCCAGGTGACCTCTTCTTATATTCCTTCGTTATATATCAAATCTATCTTAACTATAAATTATTTTATAGTTTTCAGGAATTCACTACATATAACTTTTTTTTCATGCAATTTACACAAAATAGTGGCTGGTAAACTAACTCATTTGACTAAGAATATCGTAGAAATGGTTTAACTAGACCCCTAATTGTATTTGGCATGTTCTTGCTAGGAGGCTTTTATTTGAATAAATTCGTGTTTCACATTTAAAAAAAAATACATTTCATTTAAAACATTTAAATATGAAGTTACTTGTACCATAATTAGTTATAAAAAATGGTGATAACCAATTTTGATGGATGTATCTACTATCTCCACTTCTCTGTTGATGTCAGCTTTTCCATATATAGGGCTCGAACCAAAAGTCACTGATTTAAAAAAAAAAAACAGGAATATTTACTGCTCCAACCAACCATTTGTTGGTTACTATTGCCGCTTTCTATTTTATTGAATTCCGGGCCACCAAGTTGGGAGTAAGCCAGGCCAACTAATTGATCAAACTGGCCCAAAAATAACAAACCAGCATCCAAAACTGCACAGTGGATAGTCATCCTTTAGTCCATTATAAGCCCAGCCCTGTGAGAAATGGAACGGTCTTGTTGAATTCGGGTTCGGGTTATTTGTAACCGGGGCGAGTAGGAACGTGTACTTGTTTTTTTGGTAGTTAGTAGGAACGTGTAATAAACTAATTAACTAATTTTTTATTATTTATTATTTATTATAAAATTATAAAATATGAAGGCAATGAACGAAGTGAACCCAGGTAACGTTATTCTCGCTTCCTTCCCGACTGTACGGCAACAGAGATCGGAACTGTGAAGAGATCAGATCAGATCCAAGTAGAGACAGTAATAACTGATGGCTCCGTTCAGCGGCGATGAGACGGCACCGTTTTTTGGCTTCCTTGGAGCCGCAGCTGCACTTGTCTTCTCCTGTAATTATTCAATCCCTAATCTCAATTTTCCATTTCTTAATCACCTTATTTATTTACACCTCGATTGGATCTGGATTCCTGCTTGTATGATCTACATAGTCTCTTCTTTCGGTTTCAATTTTCCAACAATTTAATGTTCGATACGCAAAGCCGTACACTAGTGTGTAGTACCTTTTTTGTTTGTTAGTGGTCTAGGCTTGCGTTTCGATCCCTTCGGAAGTTTCGAAAAGCGATAAAAATTTGCTGCTGGATCTTTACTTGTTTGTGTAATTGTTATTGATTCAGTTCTGCTTTGATCGCTTCTGTGGATTGGTAGTTGTTGTTGTTGTTGGATTCAATAAACTATTTGTAAACCGTAGATTAGTTTTCTGATCGAAGTGATTTCATTTGGGACTCAGCGGAGGAAAAAAGAAATTAGTCCATGGATTTCGCTTCATGTTGTTTGTAAGTGATAGGAGGAACTGCTGAATTCATTTTATAAAATAAAACAAAATAAGATAAAAATTTTGAGGTTTTGTGTTATTACTATATGTGGAGATTTTTCTGATCAATGTTTTCACTTGAATGGATGGAGAAGGTATGGGAGCTGCCTATGGCACGGCGAAGAGTGGCGTCGGTGTGGCCTCTATGGGTGTGATGAGGCCTGAGCTGGTGATGAAGTCTATTGTCCCTGTTGTTATGGCTGGAGTCCTGGGTATCTATGGTCTCATTATTGCCGTTATTATTAGCACCGGCATTAATCCCAAGGCCAAATCTTATTATCTCTTTGATGGCTATGCACATCTCTCCTCTGGGCTTGCTTGTGGACTTGCCGGGCTCTCTGCTGGAATGGCTATTGGCATTGTTGGTGATGCTGGTGTTAGGTATAATTTTTTCTGCCTTAGTTAATCTTATCCGTGATTAAGTTTTCATCTGATTTGTCATTTTCAAACTTGTTTTCAGAATACCTTTTTTTATTTCTTAATTGCTCTGGTCCCAAAGTCTATAGAATTTCACAGTGGCACTGAACTCACTAGCTCATCGTTCTATCAATCAACATATAGGTCCCTGAGTAAATGTTAAATGTTTGCCCTTCTGAATTGTTCTTAGGAAGTAAATGTTAATATGTCCCTAGCCTTAACCATCAATTCAATATGGGGATATATATGTATTGCAATAATTCCTATTAATTTTCTTCCTTTGACTAATTAATCTCCTTCTGCAGAGCCAATGCACAGCAGCCAAAACTATTTGTCGGAATGATTCTCATCCTCATCTTTGCTGAAGCTCTTGCCCTGTATGGTCTCATTGTTGGCATTATCCTGTCTTCTCGTGCTGGCCAGTCCAGAGCTGACTAAGAAAGGAGCTGCGCCGCAAATATTCTTTGTCATCCCGTATGTTTCAACCCTATTATTAAGAGGGCGAGGGGGTGAATTTTTTTGGTTGTGAGGTTAGTTATGCTCGGACAGCACTTGCAGGCTTTAAGAAAATACTTATGTGAAAGCAATTGCTCTGCCAGCCATTTGTTGGTGTTTGTTTGTATAAGTAGTCTTTCTTTGCTTAATAAAGCTTCATAAGCTTCCTGTTTTTGTCCTTATGACAATCTATTTTGCCATTTAATCTGAGTTGAATTTGTTTTTTTGCCTATCGCTCTATTTTTTCTTTAGCTGCTGTAACTGTTGCATGTACTGGTTTGGTTGCCAATGTAACTTCTATGCTGCCAAACGCCGCTTTGGGTGTTTTGAGCTGTAGCCTGTAGCCTGGGATTATGCTGCTGGTCATATCTTCGTCTCACTCTCCTTTTAGTAACCAACTTTCTTCATCATTTCTTCTTATCGGTTTATGCGGCATTCAATATTTTATCTGTTCCATTTTCCAGTCCGATTGCAGTTTTGGTGGGTGCTTGTTCCTGTATATCTCTGTCAATGTCCATGTGGCTATAAGCGGCATTAGTAAATGTGCCTTCGTTACGAGAGCAAATGTATTGCATGTACATATACCTCCGGTTTTATTTTTATTCTCTTCACCTAGACTAGCGCAAGACTTGGCCAAAGAGGGAAAAATATCAAGTAAAAGATCGAACATTTAAGATCATCATCACATTCATGTTTTATAGACTAATCTGGTGATGATCAATAACAGTATATTGTTATATGTATCACCGATACAGTTAAATATCACATAAACAAAGCAAGTCTTAGAATAACAGATGTGAGTCTCGGGCTCAACCTGGCATGTGAACTGGTGAATCGATAATATCGTAGCTAGAGTTGTGGATCAAATCGGTTTTGTTATTGGCTTGGTACAAACCGGTCACCTTCGACCAAGTGTTGGGAAAATCGGCGACTCATCGTGTTTGATTAAATCAAATCGAGTCATGCATATTTTTTTCAATAAAAATCATTTGGATTTTTTAATAATATGTAGCTATAAAATTTAAACTTTCTAAAAAAGCCTTTTCATTTTATAAATAAATATCTAGCTTCCAATTTCTCCATTATTTGATATGGAACTAAAATAGTAGGAAGTAAATTGCATATAAGATGTAAAACTATTCATTTTATATATTTATTTTTCAAACGGTGACCCTAATAATCAAGTGCTTTAGTCGACTTAATCTATCATTGAGTTGAGTTTAATAACCATGTTTAAAACCAATGCCTGTTACACCTCCACGGAGCAAAGCAGTCTTAAATATTTATCTATTTAGTGCATGTTATGGAATCTTGATTATTTTGAAACAGATTTTTTTTTCAAGAAAAAAAAGGTTTTATATATATTTGGTATACTTGGTAAATGTAGATTTTATAAGAAATTAACTTCAAATAATATTATATAACATTTAGAGTGTAATATCACCAACCATGTGACATGACCTCTTCACTTAAAATAGCATTTGAAGAAAAGTTCACTTAAGAATTATATTTGTTATAATTGATAAATTAAGATATGAAAATGGTGAGGACTAAAATACATAGATGACTAACATATAAGAACAAAATATTTATTTAAGCTCTTTTTTGTGTGTAGTCTTTAAGGTATTGTTATCCTCTCGAGCATTGATGCGACTAATTAGAAACTCTCTTAATAATAGTTTTCTCCAAAATTGGGGCCTTAATTCTTTTCGTGGAAGCGTAGCTCGCTTGGTACTTTATTCAAATCTTGTTGGTAGCCTTTATGAATGGTTAATATTTGAAAAATAGGAAACAAGTTATATTCATTGCAAATAGCTAGCTTTGACAAATCTACCTAAGCTTAATTTATTAATCAAGTGGGTTCGATATTTATCTTCTTTAAGTAATGTCTTGGATGAAATTAAAAGTTATAACCTCAAAACAAAATATGATTCATTTCGTTCTTTTACACTATATAACTTCCAAACAATATTAATAGATCAGTTCCGTTTTATTCCCTTATTAATATTCCAAATGAAAATGAAGTTTAACTTTGTTTTATTCCCTCTCTTCCCTTCCAACTCATTCCTGTCAGTTTCGTTCTATTATGTTAAATAAAAAAGAGTTACACTAGATGGTCTTAACAATCTGTATACGTGTAGTATTATTTGAACATTTAAAAGTGGATATTTATTGGAACACCTACTTTATTATCATTAGATGTAAATGAATAACATCAACTTTTGAATGTCAAATAATACTTTTTATGAATATATATATATATATATATATATATATATATATATATATATATATATATATATATGTTTCGTTAGCAAGGTGGTTGAATGTAAATTATGGGTGATAAAAAAATATATGAAGAGCTTATCTCATATCTTGACAGATTTGACATCCAAATTTGGAAATTATCCATCGGCTAAACATTGTCGCACAAGATTTTTTGTACGGGAAATTTCTAGCCATAAATCTTTTCCGTTATGACGTCTGAGATCGATTGTTGCATGCTCTCTTCAACCTTGCTTTGATTTTTCTTTGTTCCTTCAACTAAATATAAATGTTGCTACATGTTCTTCTTGTGATCTCTTTCTGTGTGGTCTCATTGGTTGTTTCTTTTTGCGGTCCCGAACTTGGTTTTCGTTCGTGCTGTACTCTACATGCATGTCCAAATTAATTAATTCCTCAACTGATGAGTTGATAAACCATTTTTTCTTTTTGTCTTTTTTCGTGACTCACAATCAATAGTGTGATTGCAACCTTCTTCAGAAATAATATACACATTGGATACCCTGCAGAGATCAATGATGATAAGCTTATGCTTGGTTCCACTGTTTTCACTTTCTCACACAATGATTGGCAACTACAACATTATAAAATACACAATAAGTCATACCCTATAGCAATATAATGCAACGCTTCATCATCCAATCATAAAGTTTCTACCATTATATCTATCATCATAGGCTCTGGGTCTGTCAAGGTGCCAAGTGACCAAAATGAATTGTGTTATCTCTAGATGATGACCAGAAAAAATTAGGTCACGGTTTCATTCTTTTGGGTAAAGAATTAGGTCACGGTTTCCTCTTCCGAGATAAGCTAAGTTAAACATGTCCCAACGCACGTTATCTTGTTCAGCTCCATTATTCCTTCTCTAATTGAAGTAGGCCATGCTCTTTTTGAGACTTTTGCGACCTCAGCATATCTTCTTTGGCCACATGCTTTGCTTACTTTTTCGATCATGGCCATACAAACCCTAATGATGTGTGTTTCACATGCATTTTCTCGTCTCGTTCGAGTGGGTCATTGTTTTTCTTTTTCTTTTCTTTTTTTCCCCTAAATTGTTGTTCTGTATTTTTCTTTGGGATAAACTTTTCCTTCAAATTAAAGAAATTTTGGCTAGCAAACAGTTATCCATTTTTTTTCTTTTTCTTATAATCTTTTTCCTAACAATCCCTTTCTTCTACATTCAACCATTGAGAAACATATTCACCTTAACTACTTGGGTCCAGGACACATTTTTAAGTTATTGTCTTTAATTTTTCTTTATGTTTTCACTTTGTCACCGTCCCCGTTCATGCCGCATTAAACTTTCGAAAAGGTAACTTCCTGACATAAGAAAGTCTCTTTTTCCAGACGCAATCTGAGGATTCTTTTACTTTGGATGTGTTAGATTGAGGGATGAAAGGAGTTAAAATATATATGGTCAAGTTTTATGTGTAAAATAATACATAAAATTCTCATTTTTATATTCATTTTTATCCTGTTATCAAATATGCCCTTAGATGCAATTTGATGAGGAAAATACATAGATTGACACCGATAATTAGGTAGGGAATGGAGAGGGCATTAAAGAAGGAGACAATAAAAAAAAAAGTGAATTGTTAATTAACTACAGATAATCGTACGCAACACTGCATTACATTTAATTAATTGGACAATAACGATTATAGTACGATGATAAAGTTGCTTCTTATGTCAAAAGGTTTGATATTATATAGACTCAAATGAATCTTCAAAACATAATCTAAATCCTTGTCAGAATATGTAAGAATTTATTGATGACTGAGTTCTAAAGACGATTATAATATAAATGACGCCCACAATCAGAGTGAAAATTATATGGATGTGGCATATTAACATGGATAAGCTAGCTAGCTAGGTTGAAGATGACTAATCAGGCTCTTCAACAATTTCGCCGTTAAAAATCAGTGCGCTTTTTCCCTTTTCTTTTCCCTTTAAATTAAAGTAACTAGTGCTCTTTTAATTTATTTGGTTCAATTGAAATACGTATATATATATTTCACTTAGATGCATTATTAGTATAAAAACATTTATATCAGTATTTAATAATATAACATATTATTATATTAGTAAAAGGATTTAATTCTTACTTTCTCTATTTCAATAGTCTCGCATATATAGTGGTACATCATTGAATGACACTATAAAATTTTGTTAACATTATATTGATCACTGTTACATATAGTTTACCTCTCCTCCCACATATATATTTTTTTATAGACACCTCTCCTCTCACACACACACACACACATATACCTTAATGATGACATACAGCAAGTTGGTTAAAAACTCATTTTATTTAAAGCATAAAAGAGAACATCTGTATGCATAAGATTTTATGGTTGGAGACAAGATCCACATATATAAATTATGATTTTAATATCTAAAATATTTTAGATATTACCTAAAAGTTTATTGCAGTAAAATCGAAACATTTTATGCTTTAATCATAAAAGTTAGGATTTTGTGTTTACACCTTAAATAAGCTTTATAATCTGATACATTAATGTATTAAATGGTCTAATTTTTCACAACGACTATTAATAAATAATTGATGGTGCATATAGATATGGATTCAATTACAATTTTCTAATGGATTTACATTTTGGCCCATTTTATATCAAAACTCAGTTTTTATTTATTTATTTATTTTTGTTTTTATCAATAATCAAAACTGTGATGCTTTACTCTCAAAGAGAAAAGCAATGATAACATCAACTATGAAAAAAACGACACCAAAATAAGTGAAAACAAAAATATCACATAACTGAATAACAAAGCTAGCATCAAAACACCAAAAACTAAAGAAACACCAAAGTTAGCTCACAATAAACCAAGGCGCAAGAAAGTTCTAATCCATCAAATAGAGGCAGTATCATGCAACCTAGCCCTCTCCATCAACACCTACTTCACATCCTTCTGATCAGAGGACCTTCAAAAATGAGGTCCAGTAAAGGAAACGGGAACACCACAAGAGGGAAAAAGGCCATGAGAGAAACCAAAATCATTGCAATGAGATAGAGTTTGGCTCCACATTCACATGCACACAAGAAAACGAGTTATGAATTCACATGCACTGCACAAGATCCACGTATATAAATTATGATTTTAATACCCAAAATATTTTAGATATTACCTAAAAATTAATTGCAGTAAAATCGAAACATTTTAATGCTTTAATCCTAAAAGTTAGGATTTTGTGTTTACACCTTAAATAAGCTTTATAGTCTGATACATTAATGTACTAAATTGGTCTGATTTTTCACAATGACTATTAATAAATAATTGATGGTGCATATAGATATGGATTCAATTAGAGTTTTCTAATGGATTTACATTTTGGCCCATTTTATATCAAAACTCAGTTTTTTTTATTTACTTTTGTTTTTGTCAATAATCAAAACTGCGATGCTTTACTCTCAAAGAGAAAAGCAATGATAACATCAATTATGAAAAAACGACACCGAAATAAGTGAAAACAAAAATATCACATAACTGAATAATAAAGCTAGCACCAAAACACCAAAAACTAAAGAAACACCAAAGTTAGCTCACAATAAACCAAGGCGCAAGAAAATTCTAATCCATCAAATAGAGGCAGTATCATGGAACCTAGCCCTCTCCATCAACACCTACTTCACATCCTTCTGATCAGAGGACCTTCAAAAATGAGGTCCAGTAAAGGAAACGGGAACACCACAAGAGGGAAAAAAGGCCATGAGAGAAACCAAAATCATTGCAATGAGATAGAGTTTGGCTCCACATTCACATGCACACAAGAAAACGAGCTATGAATTCACATTCACTACTCTAGCTACTCTAATCTACTATTACTCTAAGGTTCTCCACCCCTCTACTGCTTGTCTGAAATTTGCATTTTGCATCATGAACATAATTCACACGACGCACCTGTAGGTAGGGTCGCATTACGTCGTCTTAGCTTGAAAAATGTTATTTTTCTTCAATGTTAAACTGTTATCGATTATTTCCAGTTATAAAATCAGTGTAATTAATTTTAAGGTGTGACTTAAATTCTTACAATACTTACTTATCAGCAAAAATAGGCACATATATGATTTTTGGATAACATTATTTATTCTATGTAATATCCGCGGTGTAGGACCCTAAAGCGAGTGAATGGAAGAAAAAAAATTCCTAAAATGCATTTTAATATAATGAAAATTTGAATTTGACCACCTTAATAATTTTTTGATTGGCAAAAGTTAGGCAAAAAAGCTAGTGCCAAAACCTGAAGTAATTAAATGGTACAATATTTCCCTAAAAAAGTTTTTCAGGATTCAAATCCCTAATTTTATAAGTGAAGTTCATCTAGAACACAATCTATTTTCATTGAGCTAACCCTTATTAGATTTGACAACCTTAATAATAATCTATATACAATACATAAGGAGTTTCTTTTTATAACCTTTTTGTGTCTCTTCGATATATTGTATTGAATTGTGTTTTCATGGCTATTATTTTATCTTTTAAAACAAACATATGTACATTATCGTCGTGCAGTTAACCATCAATTCACTTCACGTTGTAGTGGTAGGTTGCAAGCATAGTATGAGATGTGAACAAGTATATGTACATTTTTTTACACAACTGTTGTTTTTAGACTGTTTTTACTGCAAATAATTTGGATTACTTTTAATAAGCATGTACATTATTTTAATATAAAAAAAATGCGGCTTGACACCTTGAGGTTGCCCGGCAAGGCGCCTGTGTATATACGATACACCATTTTTCAATATTTCATCACTATCGAACACCATTTTTCAATGTAAACTGAGTCTAGGATCAACATTTCATCACCATCGAACACCATTTTTCAATATACGATACTATAAATTCGCGAATTTGGCCATTTCGTCGCAGTATATAGATCTTTCATTTTAGAGAAATATGATGTTTAGTACCAACATCATTTCTTTCCAACAACTTTATATCTCTAATATATAGAGATATAGATCACACACTTATTTTATTTCCATGTTCTTCTATATATTAGAGGTGTAAACTTATTATAAAAAAAAATATTGTGCAACTAACATTTCTCTCCATTTTATAATGACAAATATTATGATTTGGGGTGCTTATGTTGCACGGACGAACACGGCTGATAAACTTCAAACACCGTGTGAACATCAGGGAGCCATATGGCTGATGATGATAATGGACGTGTCAACATGACGATGTCATTAAGAAACGTATAAAACATATCAGAGGCCGAAGGAAGGGGATTCATCGACGTTCAAGAGCAATAATGAAGGGAAATAATTTGCGCTCGAATATACTATTTTATGCTTTGATATTCACAAAGGGATGAATCAATTTTATGTACGTCTCGACATGGGTCAGAACAAATTAGATCGTTGCAGTAAATGATCATGAAATAGGGCGTGGTCGTATATTCGCATATTGTCTCCAGTACTCGTAGTAGGTAAGAAGGCGTTATCTAGAATTGTCGCGTTGGCACAAACTTAGTGCACGTGTATAGCGTGGATGAGAGAGAGTGTACCTAAATTTAGTTCTGATCAAAATTATATCAGACAAATTAATTTTATAAGAGAAGAAATATTTTTTTTAACTCATAATAATTAAAATAAGAAAAATCAATTACTAATAATTTTTTTAAAAAAAAGTGTCATATTGTTTATTGGCAAAAAATACAAATAGTATAAATTTATCAAAATATTGAGAATAAATTAATTTATTCTATATTTTTTTCATGAGAAATTAAGAATGACGTTTTTTCTTTGTTTTTTGACAAATTTATTTGGTATTATTTTTATGAGGAGTAAATTGAGATTTAAACGTGGATGGAAAATAAATCCTGATGACACAACTCATCAACCAAAGCCAATCTCTCCCTGGCTCCCTCTTTCTGACGACATAATAAAAACCAAGAATGTATGGTGGGTATCAAGTCATCAGAATTGTTATGAGTATTGCTGTGTGACAACTTCCATCATAAATATATCACGACCCCTAAAAAATCATAAATTTATGATTTTTTGATGAAAAATTAACAGAATAATCAAATTGTACATTCAAAAAAACTCTAGAGGTTGGATTGCACGTTTTTAAAGTTTAGGATCTAATTTACACATAATTTATAATTTAATGAGGTAAAATGTAATTTTTTTTATGATCAAATGGTTATGTAAATCTTTTTACACGATCAATCCATCAAAACCAAATGCATAAACTTCACTGAAATATATTATCTTATACATTATATATTTCTTAAATATTGTAAAAATTTAACCTTTTTTGAAATTCAAAGAAAAACTCACCCTAGTTTAAAGTAAGGGCATTCCTCTGTATTCATTAATTAATTATAGAGGTACTTATAAATCACTTATCAATAAAAAAAATTTAAAAATTAAATCCAAGTCATGGTGATGTAATATAAACAGAATGTTGACCAGATGAGTATTGGTGTATTTTTTTTTACAAGCCTTCTTATCATATATAATCACATTATTAAAAGTGTTTAATTTTTATTATAATATCTCAAAATTAAAGTCATATCAAAATAAGAAAATGCTCAAACATAATAATTTAATTAGAATTTCCTTTTAATAAATGTTTCAATTCATTTAATTTTATATCAATGATCATATAAAAAATTATTAAATTATATGACAAATTTATTAAATGTATTGAATAATATGATGATACTATCAAATAAAATAACACCACACCAAAAATACATTACTTATATATAGATACTTTTACATATCTATGTTAACAAGGCTCCTGTGCTTTCAGCATGAGGTCATAGACTTGATCCTACAATTTATGCGTATTGTAAAAATACTGAAAAGAGGCATTAAATAGGTGTCTAATTGTATATTGAGATATTAATTTTTCACCTATCTAATAGAAATACTTTTGCACTTTTATAATTTTCAACATTAATTCAAACTGATTAAAAAACATAATATTTGAAGTTAAGTTTTGGAGTAAAGATATGAGTATAAAATATAAATATAAAAAGCGAATAACGGTCTTAGACAAATTATATGACTTTTGTACTCTCATAATTAAATAGAAAATATATTTATAGAAAGTTCAAATAATATTGATTTATTTAAATATTTGGTAATGTAAAATAAAAAATAAAATAAATAAAATAAGGCATATACCTAAAAGGTTGGGTCGAGATGCATTTAGACCAATAAGAGTCTGCATACATTACACTTTTTATCCCCCTTTTCTACATCTTCGCACCACACATACCATACAAAAATGAATTCAAATGAAGTCAAATGATGCTCTATTGATGTATTCAAAGTATAAGGGCCTGAGTTCAAATTACCTAAGTGTAAATAATGTAATTTTTTAAGTATAAAAAAAATGTATTCAAATGTTATATAATAAAAAAATTATCCAAATTTAATTGTCTAAATGATATGTAATGCTTATTAATACTTGAATAAATAAGTAGATCATATGTCTTTATTTTATATAACAACTATCATAACATTTGTCAATATTCTAGTAATATATATGTTTTTATTTATGCATTAGTATTCCCTCCATTTAAAAATATAAGTCGATTTTGGACTTTTTCCTTGTTTCAAAGTTGTTATCGCATCTCAATAAATAATTGATTATTGTATGCTTATTTTACCCTTATGAGAGAGAACGTAAAATTGGGAAGAGAATGTATGTAGGTAAGTTATGATTATTTAATGAAGAGAGAATATATGATAATAGACTAATGATAATTTGGTCCCCAACTTATTCTAGAGCTTATGATAGTTCTTTAGTTTCAACCATTAGATTTATAAAAAACTTAAACCAATGGTTAATATTGATGACCAAAAATATTATAAATATTTTATTAAAATCATAAATGACTTATTAAAGATAAATATAACATTGAAAATACCAAAATAACTATAACTCTTCTCCTCCCTCCCCGCTCACTGCTGCACACATGAGGCTGCTGCACTCCATGAATCACCCATTGCAACTTTCTCACTCTCTTAGAACTCATATTAGACGTACACTCACCCAGTTCCCATTTGTGTTGTTTCACCCAGCAAACTAACAAAGTTGTAAAGAAACAATTTTAATTATTCATTAATATTCCCAAATCTTTTCAGATGGGTTGGTGTTGGTGGTCCACCCCACCACCACAATTAAGATAATAGATCAAACTTATGAACTAGAGAAGCCAAACAAGAAACCCAGGAAACAAGCACCAACCCAGCACATCAATAGAGCATCAAATTTTTCAAAAAATAAAATAAAAAAAGAAACAACTGACTGGGTTTTAACTCGTGACAGACAAAATCCTTGATGACAAAAGCAAAAACATTGGTTTGTGTTTATTCTTCTCTAAGTACATTGTTTTCTCTTCAAGTTTTTATTATTATTTTTTATTATTTTTTGATGCTCCTGTTAAAACCACGAACGGAGAAAAAAAGAGAGATTTTTCATGGGGTAGTACATTCCACTAATAAGGGGAAGGACTTGTGGTGGCTGGTCGGAGATGAGGACAAAAAGGGCCTCTGTCAATGGCGGGAGCAATGGCGGTGAGAAATTCCAGCCGGCAATGAATGACAATTGCAAACCCAAGCTGTGGTGAGGAGAAGAAGGCATATATTGGGTGGCTGAAGAGAAGATTAGTCATTGAGAAAAGGATGATTTTGTCATATCCACGCAACTACTTGGTGCTGAATATGAGTGGAAGAGGAGACTGCGGTGGCATCAACAGAAGGTGGCAGTAGCAGTGACTGAGGTGATGGTAGTGGCGGTGGTGCTGATAGAGAGCAGCAATGGCAGTTATGTTGGAAGTAAGGTAGGTGAAAGAGAAGGAAACTCAGATTACATGCAGGATTAAAAATTATAAAAAGGTTAATTTTGTAATTTTGATGAGTATATGTGAGGACCATGACAAGATCCAAAACATGAGTGGGACTAAATTATCATCCACCATAATAATGATACAAGAGTATTTTTTATCTTTTATACTTTTATCGATTTAGAAGATTAATGAGATCAAATTATTATTTTGATTCTTGTACATAATTCAAGAACAACTTATACTTTGAAAATGATGGAGTATTACTTAAAAAAAAAGTAAGAGAAATGGGAGTAAAAAGGCGCTGGCATCTTTGTAGGGTGGAGATTGTTGGGAGGGAGAGCCCAAACGTGGGAGCTTCAAACAATAGACCAGATGAAAAATCATACAAATGAACCAAATATCACATGTTGATCCAAAATATTAAAGTCAATGAGATTTTGAGTCCTCCCATATCATATATACTCCACATTTAGTTCATTCTCAACCATTATAAGGCTACACCACTTGCATAAAATTCTATGAATTATTGGCAATGCACATAAATTCAATTTTTTTAGTAAACATCCAATTTGGCCATAAGCAAAAATAATATCAGACAAATTAGTCTTTTAAGAAAATGAAATACCATTTTTGGTCTTTCGTGATTAAAAATATATGACAAAATAGTTGTTTATAATATTTCAATGGACTTATTTATCCTTTTTATGTTTTTGTGAATGATCAATTTGACTTATTATATTTATAAAATCTTAGGGATCAATTTGTCCTATTTCAATAACGAGGGACCAAAAATTATTTTTTTTTTGAGGAACTGATTTACATGATATTATTTTTATCCAAGATCAAATTGAGGGTTTATTATTATTTTTATTTATGGAAAGATAATAAGAGTTGTTGTTGTATCTACTATCTACAATGATATCCCTTTCGCCTTTAAATAATTGTCCAGTTATAAATATTCACTGGAATTAAGAAAATGATCAATAAAATATCAATATTAGTAAAAATTAGGAACAATTTACTAACTTGCCCTTGTTTGTTTTCAATGCTCCAACTTCTCTCTCGTCATAGACTAATGAGTTAATAGTATTTGATAGAAATATTATTGGTGAAAAATAATTAATACTACCTAAACTTTTATAATGAATAATTATTTATAGACAAAATAAATTTTTGAAATGGATAATTATTTAAGGATGAAAAGAATAATAATTTTATATTTAAAGTGAGTTATTGAATATTTACTAATTATTCATTTCATCTTTGATTTTATAAAATAATAGTCGTTTTACTCTGTGATGGATCTAGAGATAATAAAATATAGTTTCTTAATCATTATTGAAAATAAATGATAATTTATTTAAATATATCTTATAGAAAATTAAGTATATAGATTTATTTTAAAAGTAAGTTAATAGTTAAATAATTAAATAAATGAACAAAATATAAATGTGACATTCTATTTCATATCTTATTTTGAATATCATGTTTATAAGGTTGAAAACATATTGATAGATGACCTATAACTAACAATAAAGAGCGTATTTTATGAAAATTCTACACATTTCGAAAATTGAAATTGTTGAATAAAAAAAGAGAATAATTGGATAATTTTACTATGTTATGAGTCATTTATAGGGATGATAATGTGTATCTATGAGAAAAGGGATATGTCTACACCTCCCGTCACCGTTAGAATTTTGTCTCTCATCCTCATTTGATCTGTTCCTACTTTCTATTTCCCGGATTTTGAATCCCTACGTATTAAGGGGTTTATTAACAAATTTCAAAGAGATAAAAACTTTTAAAACATTTTACAATTTAAAACATAAATATCCATAATAACAAATACCATTAATGCAACATAATCCAAATTAAAATTAAAAATGCATACATAATACAAATCCAATAAAGATAATTGAAAAAAATAAAGGTGTGTTATGCCGTCCTTACCTCATTTAAAAAACAGACACTTCACCCTATTTATCATTCTATGAAGATAAAATATGTCCCCAATCCATTCCCATTATGGGTAATTCTTGTTTGTACCCACTTTCAACTTTTTTTTTCATCCCTAGCTGAATATATCTTTTTAATAAATTAAAATATTTAATTTATAAAAACATAAAAATATATTTTATAATTAACAAAAATAATAAATAAATTTAATTTCTGTTATTTCAATTACACATCATTTCCTTGTATATTCTTTTAATAAATTAAAATATCAAATTTAAAATATATGTTATAATTAATGTGTAATAATTAGTAAAGAAATCATATATAATCCTAATTTACACCATCTCAATTATTAGAGTAGTATATCAATTACAATATTATTTTTAATAAAAAGTAATGTAAATATTTAATTTTTTAAAAATTAATAAATATTTAGTATCATTATCAAAGAAATGTAAATTGTGGAATTGATTTTTTAAAATATTTTAATGTTGAAAAATTGAAGGTTTTTTTTAAAAAAATTAGTATGAAAAAATTATGAAATTGATAGGTTAGAATGTTTAAGTTGCAACGAATTAATAGGGTTCATGAATAGGTAGATAAATATTTTTTTTAGTTCATCCAAACAAATAGAAGGTGTCAAACAATTATCTACAAAAAAGTGAAAAGGCATATCACGATGAAGGCATTCCCTTTTTTTATTTTTTTCATATCACATGATTTTTTATTGTAATGGGCACCATTCATGTTTTTATCACTCAATATATTTATATCTAATCCATTTTTTTAATAATTTTTAATTTTATATTTTTTTCATTCTTAATGATTCTTAATTTTAATGATTCTAATTTTATTAATTCATGTAATTTTTAATAATTGTAATATTTGAATTTATTAATAATTAATAATGAAATTATAAATTAAATTTAAAAAAATCTATAGGTATAAATGTTGAGAAAATAGACCTTAAATAACTATATGAATAACACGTGTATTCTAAAGTTCTGTATAAAAAATATTTGTAATAATTTTTATGAAATGACTCTCAAATATTATAATAGTAGATTAAATATAACTATAAATTAAAAAAACAATTAATAGCTCATAAATATAGATTGAAAGAAATGATTTGACTCGTTGAAAAGTTAGTAAAGTGTGGGATTAATGACATTAGATTAATAATTTTTATCATATATAAATTTTACTAAATAATTTAAAAATAATTAACCTATTAATTTATATTTTATTAACTTTTTTATTTTAGGGGATTCAAATTATGAAGGAAAAAAAATCCCTAAAAGTAGTAGTATTAAAAAGGAGTTGTTAAGGTCGTTTCTTTGTTATTTTTAATTTTTTATATTTATAAAGAAAAATTGAAAAAATTGAAAATTAAAATTTTAAATTTTAAATTTTTTTAATTTTTCTTCATAAATCTAAAAAATTAAAATTTAAAACTGAAAACAGCAAAATAAACACACCGTAAAATTTCAGCGATTCTCCTATTTTAGATCACGGACCGCCAGCTAGATATGCAGCGTCTCAATTACCTCAATTTCAGGCAGCATCTCCCAAAATATCACGATACACACTCGTACTCGTCTGTTAGTGAATAATTCGTTCTGTTGAATGGTTCCTCCAATCCTAAAGATCGAAATATACCCCACATGGATACTCTCACCTATTGTCAAGCGCCCAAAAAAAAAAAATTCACTATATTTTTTTTGGTTTTGTTAAAGGAATTAATTAAAAATAAAGATAAAAAAAATTCAAATTTTTTTAATATGTTTAATGCATTAAAAATTTAGAATCTTTTAAATTAATCTTTTCTTAATTCTTTGACAGTGAGACTGAATTTAACCCTTTTATTTTCTTTTGTGATACTGAATTCAACCCTTTTTTTCAGAAAAACCTTAGCACTGAAATTAATCCTAATATGGGCGTTAATTAGTACAAATTTCAATTCACAAGCTTAGATAGATGATTCCATCGTTCATGTGAAGCACCCAATGAAGCAGAAAAGTTAAAGCATTGTGGGCTCAGGAATGTACTCTCCTCCAGTCAAGTAATAACATAGACTCCATGATTTAGCATAGCGGATAAGACATTATTGTCCTGCACAAATAGGTATAGAACGTGGCAGTGGCACATGGAGATGCGGTCAATTTTGTGACTTGGTCCTTCATAATTGGGTCACTAAATAGTCCGCCAAAGTCCATAATTTGTCATTAATTTATCAGAATTATTCATTGCATGGAGCCCATGTTGGACACTTGGCTAATCAGTGACAAAAGAGAAATGATAATGAACAGACGCAAACAATGGCGTGGCCGTGGGACATAGAGAGATGAAGAAAGAGTTGTTCTTACTTCTTATCTCAGCCATTGGTTTAAGAAATAAAAAATGGGCCAAAAAGAAAGAAGAATGTAAGTATATATATTTTATTGATTTGTCATTGGTTAAAAGGATAGAGTATCTGCCACTTTAATTAATCATATATTGGTAAATGATATAAATATATAATAAAGATTCTTCATGAAATTAAAAAAAAAAAAAGAAAGAAAAATAACGGAACCAAGGCATGAGGAGCTATGACTGAGGAAGGTGAAATGTGTGCCTTAATTGATGGGCCATGGTACGACCGTTTGAACCTTACCCAGTTAACAACCTCCCCTGCATACCTTCGGCTTCTTTCCATCGTTTCTTTTACTAGCTAGCAAAGATAGGAAAATTCTATATACAAGGGAGGAAATGCATCCTTCCTCCACATTCTCATCTTAACACTTGATTTCTTTCTCCTTTTCTCTCATTAACGAAGAATGATCAAAGCACATGTTATGTGAGTAAATCCACTCTTCATCCGGGAGGAGGAGAGAATTACTCCAAAGATAGTATACAAACAAATAAATGTTCTTTTGGACCCATCACCATATCTCGTTGTTCTGGAACATCATTACTGTATTTCGTTGAACCAATTACTTGGGACCCGTTTAATTGGTTCTTATTTATTTATTTATAGTATGAATCTCATGTCAACTTTTTCAAATTTATTCATACATACGGGTTATTTGTGTCATCAATATAAAACGTTGGTTGATCTAATTGATTAATTTTGATACATTGATATATAATCTATAATACTAATATTTAAGAACTTCAATGGAAAACTTTTATAAGTGTCACTTAATCAATGTAGGTTACAATTTTAATTTGAAATTTGAATTCTCAATCTATATTCATTGCACTTAATTGATAAATATTAATCACATCAATCATAATTAATTATTAATTATGAGATATAAATTACAAATCATAATCTCACTCCCATTTCACAACGAGTTTCAAAACTCATTATCAATACTATAATATCACTTTGCAAATTTTTTTGTTGATTGACTTTACAAATTTTTATTCTATATTTTAAATTTATGAAATATTATTTTTTTCGTTCTAATATATTTCAAATTGTTTTTTATGATTATACTATTTAGCTTATCTATCAAAAAATATTTAGCTTAATATATAGTCATGGTTTCTTTCAAATGTATTATAGTTCTATATGGAACACGTAATTTATATATTATCAATGAATATAGTTTGAAACTAACTTATATGATGATTTTCGATCAATATGTAATTAATATAATGTAATCTATCACAACGATGTTAATCATAAATAAGATATTTTAAAATTATATATTTTATTTGAAAATATGCCTATCAAGATAAATAAATTAAAATCTTTTGAAATTAATTCAATACCAATTTAAATAGTTTAGTTTACCTTTTAAATATATTTTTACTTCTAAAAATATAAAATATTTACTATGATATATTTATTTTGACTTAAATTTAGAGAATTTTCTTTATTTAATGCTTGAGTATTTTTTATAAACTCACATATACTCTATTATTATTTAATTTTAATATAAAATTTTGAAGTATAAGTTATTCACTTAATTTAAATTGGATTTGTGAGATTTAGGTTTTTAATATGGTTTAAATATGATATTTTTTTATTTTGTTATATTCAAATTACATTTAAATATGGTAATTAACGGTTGAATACTTTAATTTTATATAATTGAATATTTGTGTAAAATATTTTTTATATTAACAATGCATTAAAATTAAGTCCTTAGAATAATATATTGTAAAAATTAATGAGATATATATATTTTAATAATACAAATCTCTGAAATTAGAGAAGAGATGTCAATCAATATTATTGAATCAACCTTAAATTTGTGCTATCATTGACATAATAGTTATATTAATTTAAAATTATTTTATTAATTAAAATCACAACAAGTATTATCATGGTCAATAAATTATAACTAATAATTTAATACAATAAATTAACACATAAATATGATCAATCAGTCATTCTCTAATTAATCAATCACTTTTAAATTTAAATTTAAATTTTAAAGAATAACACTAATTACATATCATTTTATTTTTGCATGTCAGATTTAATTAGTATAATATATAATTTATTAAAAATTATTATAATATATAAAATTTGCCACATTATATTGTAATGATATTGATAATAAAAATACAATAATACACGATACTATTTTATTTTTGATATTTTAGTAAAACTTAATATCATCGTTAACGTATTTTGAAGGATTTAATATAATCTATAATCTATTTATAATACTAATAATTAAGATTCATTACATGAACAGTTTTTCATGTGTCATTCATAGAGAAAATTATGCCACATCATTTCCATAATCTTAATATTTAAAGTAAGTTTTTGAATTTAATTTATCTTCTAATTATTAATTTTTTTTCCAATCATACCTTCATATCTCTCTTCATTAAACTTATTTAACAAAATAGTTCAATCAAAATTGTTTAACAAATAACAAATAATACAAACAAAATGATAATTGAATGTATTATACCATTAAAATTTTTTATATATAATTATAGTATTAAAGATAACAAAGCTATTATAATTATGTTACAAAAAAAAATTTATAATTATAGTATTAATGATAACAAAACTATTATAATTATAATAATTAATGATAATAAGAAAATCTTAGCACACCTTTATTTTTTAGTTATCTTTATTGGATTTAATTTGCATCATGTATGTATTTTTATTTTTAATTTGAATTATGTTGCATTAGTAGTGTTTGTTATTATGGATAGTGTTTCGAATTTCAAAGTATTTTCAAAACTTTTTACTTTTTGAAATTTTTTTAATAAATCTAAATATTGGTAGGAATTCAAATCTCTACGGAAATGAGAAAAGGAAACCTATGACGAAAATGAGAATTGGGATAAGAAGCAAAATTCTAAATGAGACGAGTAGAGGAGGGAGTTTAACTTTAAATATAAGCTTTTGAAAATTATAAAAAAATATATACCTACCTCTCTCACTATACCATATTTAATTATTTACAACCTAGACATTTTAATTTATCAATTCAACAATTGTTTCATATTAAATTTTTTTGATAAAAAGACTTTAAAAAACAATCCCATAATTTACACTTATTTGATAATGACACTAATTATTTATTAATTATTTTAAAAAATTAAAAAATTACATAATTTTTTATTGAAAATAATTGTGCAATTGATATACTACTCCAATAATTGAGATGACATCAATTAGGATTACATGTGATTTTTTTTACTAATTATAACATATATTTTAAAATTGATATTTTAATTTATTAAAAGTATGTATAATGAAAGGGGGTAATTAAAATCATATAAATTAAATTTATTAATTATTTTTTATTAATTAGGAAATATATTTTTATGTTTTTATAAATCAAATATTTTAACTTATTAAAAAGATGTAAATGACTGATAACAAAAAACAATGTTGAAATAGGTACACGTGAAAGATTCCTACAATAGAGATGAGAATAGGGATATATTTTGTTTTTATGAGGATGAAGTCCTATTTGTTAAATTGGAGAATGAAAATACACATCTTTATCTTTTTCAATTATTTATATTATATTTGTATTATGTATAAATTTTTTTATTTTTTAGTTTGGATTATGTCGCATTATTAATATTTGTTATTATAGATATTTTGTTTCAAATTTCAAAATATTTTTAAATTTTTTTTTGAAATTCTTTTAATAAATTTGTGAATATGTGCAAGGATTCAAACCAGGGAATGAGAATAGGGACATGTGATGGTGATGATGATGGGGGATGAGAGGTAAAATCTAAACGGATGGGGGCATGGAACATGTCATCTCTATCATAGATATTCGTTATCATCCTAACGCTAATGATATAATAAAATTATATATTTATTCTCTTTCATTATTCAAAAATTTCAACCTTCAAAATGAGCAAAATTTTTATAAAATAGGCTATTTATTTTATAGGTCATCTATAGATTTTTTTTAACTTTATAAATATGATATGATCAAAATAAGATATAAAATAGAATGACATGTTTATATTTTGTCAATTTATTTAATTATTTGACTATTAAATTATTTTAAAAATAAATTTATATACTCAATTTTTATAAGATATATTTAAATAAATTATTTATTTTCAATAATTTTCAACAAACTATTTTTATTATCCAGTATATGAAGGAAAGCTAAGTATAATTATATATCTTCTATAACTTTTAAAATAGTAGATGATTAAATTAAATATTTTTATTGATATAGCAACACATAATTCAATGTCTATATAAAATTCTTTTACTTTGACAATGTATATGAATTAAATTTTACTTTAATTGGTCTATGAATTATTAGTTAAAAAATTGAATAATTTTATAATTATCTTTCAATATATAATAAAGAATAATATGAACTTCAAATCATTTTGCCTTTTCACATTTTAGAGCTGAAGCATGAACAATATACTAAAGTAGGATAAACAAGTATCAAACTTTAAAAGCTTAAGCTATTATATAAAGATATATAAATAATTTTATATCTAATAAGTATTTTATCAGTTATTTCGACCAATAAAATGTTATGTACTTGATACGCTGCGACAATATGTAATAATAGGAGGGCTGCTATTTAGCACGGCAATATCCCGTACAAAATGGCATGCGAAGTAAATAATTGATATATCAAGGGTAAAGAAACTAACGGTTCAATAAAAGATGGAAGAGAGAAAAGCAATTGGCTAATCGAAATCATGTCAGAAAATTACGAAATAGGTTTCGTAACACAACATTTTTTGTCGTAATAGAATACAACTAGATTGTGAATTTAGATTAATTATGAGCCTTACTATTTAACCAGATAAGAGTTAATGTTTTATTTTAGTCTCTAATTTTTAAAATAAGTTAAATTAATTTTTGATATAATAAAATATGAGTTATATTAGTTTTTAACCTTTTATTTAATATTAAATCAATAAAATGATGATGTATAATATTAAGTGATATTTGACATATTTTATATAATTGAAGTAGAATTAACTTAAAATAATTTATTTTGATGTCTAAAATTGAACAAATCAAAACGTTTTAAACTTTATTATACTTTATATGATACATGATTGTAATCAGAACTTACGTTAGATTCGAAATTTATTCTCATTAACCTGGACAGTGTTGCTCTATGTCCATGTTTTTGTTCATAGAAGTTTATTTTAAACATAATTTCATTTTATAGACACATCATTTATTTTTTAAATCAAGATAACCATGTCCAAATTCTCGTAATGAATCTTTACAGTCTAAGACCACAAAATTATTCATACCTATATAAGTTAAGATATGAGTTTCCAAATATTCAAATATTAATACAAACCAAAATTTATTTAATATGTCAGATACAAACAACATATGCTTTAGGTCAAGGATCAATGCTTCATTTGTACTAGCACTCAAACAATCAGGATACATGCCTCACTCTAGTAAAGCTTACCATTGCACTTTCCTGTGCCAAGTAGACTTTGAGCTATGGTTCTACTATAAAAATAAGAGAAATGAGAGGGGTGAGCTTGACAAAAACTTTAGTGAGCACTCACCTGAAACTCTATTTCATGGGACATTCAAAAATAATGCATGAAATTATAACAATATCAATAATACTAAAAAGTCTTATGCAATCAAGTATACATCTATATAGTTATTCATTCATATTATCACTTTGTCAATTTAACAGCATCTTTCTCAATTTACTTTCATATCTAAATTCATATAAGCTCATAGTGTAATAGCTTTTAGAGAAACAGGAATCTTTGTATAATAACCTCTGTTCCAGGCTGTGCATGTTGCCGCAGTGTACAGTCAATCTCTATCCACCAACCTCTAGTTCCATCTGTTACGTATTGCCGTCCAGTGTACAGTAATCTCTCATCCACCAACCTGGTTACATGTGGCGTTACGTATCATGTCCAGTGTACCAGCCATCCATCAGTCACACTGGGCGTTATGTCGCCATCCCAATGTGACAATAATGGGATCCTAACTAAGTCCCTCTCTGAATACTCTAGTCCTGAGCTTACTTGGTACCAAGTTAACGGATTCCTTCGTTAACACACAGCCTGTTCTTAAGGCTACTATAAATAAATCTGAAAATCCTTAAAAATCTTTTATTCTTTGAGAGCTCTAATCTCTATAACTCTAGTTTACCTTAGCATACTGGACTATGAAATCATCCAGGGTGATTTCAAGTCCACAGAATATGTATCGCCAATTGTTCTAAGTCATAGGAGGATTCATGCTCTAAAATCTTTTTATTGATTATCAAAAACATCATCCAATCATCAAGCTCTTTAAATTCAAACTATTAACTTGTCAAACATAGTTCAAATCATAAACTAGGAAAAAACTCAATATCATATTTTGAAATTGTAGAGTCTAAACCATTATTCCAATCATTTTTCTCTAAACTTCATATCTAGGTATAAAACCATAGTGTAAGTATAAATGATTCAAGAATCCATCCATTGAAACTGCCATAAAAGTCTCTGAATTGCATGTATCACCAATTCTATACAAAATCAGGTATAACAAACATGATCCCATGAGTTTTGTCAAAAACATGCTTCATGCTTTAAAACCAAGATGAACATACCAACCAATAGTAATCTCAAATCCTTGTCCAGTAATCTCTAGAATCAAGTAGCAATTCATATGTTCATGAAAATAACTATATGAACAACATAGAAGTCACAAATACGAACCCACTCACCTAGAGGGGTGGACTAGCTGAATCAATATCAACCGCACCTTTGAGAGCAGGAATGGTTCTAATATCTACTATAACAACCATAATATGCAGAATTAACCTCTAGACACCCAGGAATCCATCTTTAACAAGGGGAAAACTTCACTTCCTTGAAAAGCATGGAGAACCTCCCTTAACCTAAGAAAACTTGAAGGAAAAGAAGCAAAACTAGGAAATAGCATACCTTTAAGCTTGAATAATGATAGATTTCAAATAAAGCTTAAATAATTGGAGGAAATAGAGTTTTATAAGTGAAAATGGGTTGGAGGAGGTTTTTGTGTTTGAGGGTGAAGAAACCGTGTGGAATGGTCTGGAACCCAAACATGGGGTATTTATAATTCTATCTTCAACGCTCACCGAGAACGTCAGAACATATCCGTATTGCTTATCTCCCCCTAAGCTTAATTAAGAATATTTACATTTAGTTTTAAGTTAAATAATTTATTTACTTCCTTATAACTTTAAAACATAAATGTAAATAAAGGAATACCCCTTATTTGGACTCAAATAAAATATTAAAAAAATCAAAATCCCAGCAAATCAAAACCCAAAATTTGGATTTTAGTTCAAATTTAGAATTTCTACGATTTTGTAAATTTTTGAGCTAAAACGAAATGTTTAAAGATTTCATAAAATTTATTAAAAATCACTCTTTAACTTATTTTCTTAAGGAATAATTACCGGACTTTTGGTCCCAAGAAAATGGTTTTATCATATAGCCCTCTAAGAGCGTATAGGGTAGAACTTAGAAAATTAACCCAGAAGAACAAATAAGGTAACTGACACCCTTCTTGTTCAAAAAATTTATGACCTTTTTATTTAAAACTAGAGTTTACAATGATATATCAAGATATCATTTAAGATGATTGCTCACTTACATATGGTGGTCAATGTATTCCATTAGTTGGTCATCAGCAACCAATAGAGAATCAACAAGTGGATGGTGGATCCATTATTTTAAAATGAAAAAAATTAATTTACTAGCTTACCCTCTCCCCATTACCATCCCAACCAACTCCTCCTTCCTCCCCTCATCTCTCTCTCTCTCTAATACTCTTCTCCTCTCCATGAACAAAAACATTCCTCTGTGTTTGTGATGCCCAAAAAAGCCATACAAGAAAAATTAATAAAAAGGAAAAATTGGAGCTCAAATAAATAAAAGAAGAAAAACTCAACACTCTAATCAGATTGTCATTACTAAAGCTTCAACCCATTGACATTCCATAATCCCATTTTCCTCAACCCTCTAAACAAAGCTACGAGGACCTTCATGCATAGTGAAAAGGAGGCTAGGCAATTTGGACTCATACACCATTAGAGCCACCAACAAGATAGTAAGAGGTAACAACAACAATGGAAAATCCCTCTCACCTACACAGTTGCGTAAACTATCAAAATCATTTCTTTTGAGGATTAAACTCAATGGAACGATAAAATATTATCTAAATCGTTTCTTGATTGCTAAAAGTTGTTGTCTTTCTTTGTGTTTTTCTGTTATGTGAGATTTTTCTAAATTTTTCTAGATTTTTCTTTTTTTTAATGTTGTTTGTGCAGGAACAATGTGAGGGTGTGTGGGAGGTGTGGGGTGGTATTACATGACTGAAGAGTTCAATGGTGGAAGAAGGTGGTTACACAGGAAAAATTCTTTCTTATTTGATCATTATTACATTTGAAATGCTCACACAAAGAGATAAATAACGAAGATGAAGAGAGGAGACAGGGGAGAGGGAAGGAGGGTTGGTAGGGAAGGATAAATAGTAAAAGGGCAAACTAGTAATTTAAATTTTTTTCACTTTAAAATTAACTGGACCCACTATCCACTTGTTGATTTTTTATTGGTTGTTGATGGGCAATTATTAATTCATTGACCACCAATTTAAGCAATTGCCATCATTTAATATTATATATTATTATTTAATTGATAAAATGTTTAATAAAAAAGGATGAATGACTAAATTAACTCATATTTTGTAATATCATGAACTAATTTAACTTATTTTGAAAATTATAAACTACAATGACCAATAAATATAAAGTTAGAGATTAAAATAAATATTAATTACCAAAAAAATTTGCCAGATATTAAACTTCTAGAATTTGGTATATATTAAACTTCTAGAATGGCATGGCAATCAGTTAAGCATAATTATTACTAATTCCATTAAAATTGATTTTTGAAATCAATAAAACAACTCTATTGTTAGCAAATTAGGAGTTTTATATAAAACAACTCCGTATACATACATACATATTATATACATATAGTATCGAGTGAGAGTGATTTTATATGAGAGTAAGAGAAGTAAATTTGGGTCATTAGATCTTGTATTAATGGCTAGGATTAAAATATAGAGTCACGTAACTTTTTTAAGTGATCATGTGACTTTTTTAATAACTTTTAATCATGACCATCCATATATCATTATATGACCTAAATTTAATCTTCTCATTCTCAAAACTATTATTCTCACTAGATACATTACATAGCTCTTCTTGTTTCTTGCTTCTTTATTTATTTTTCAAGAGGACAAAATCTTATACCATCCATATTAGATATGTAGCTAGGTAGTTCTGTCATTGAAACTATTTTGCTGCCCTTAGTCACACACCTGAGGTAAAGTCACGCTCGAGGGCCTTTATGCAGGAAATAGAGTTTTGTTATGTCCAAATTTGGTGTAAAGTAAAGAAGCTTGTTCAATTTGAAGGCAAATAAAATATGGGATGAACCCTTTAATGTTTATTGCACATGTGGTAGATCATGTGGTTGATCATAATAAAATAAAAGGCATAAGTGATAGGCATGAAAAGAAAAAAGAAAAAGAAAAAAAGGGAATTAAAAACGAAAGATACAAGAGTGAAAATCTATGTAAATGCTAATGACACATGGAATGCCATCTATAGTGCCAAGTATACTAGGCTTCTAGCTTGGACAATTTATCGGTAAGTAGTATTCTTCTATGGCATTATTATATGGCGGATACTTACTTGTAGATAATGGTCAATGCCATCAGTTGTAGTCGCCTAGGTGGAAGTATGTGGGTGTGACACGTTAGTAAAATTCAGATGCATTTAACCACATTTTTAAAATGTGGTTAAATGAAATTTAATATCGGGCTAAACAGTAACACATTTCCATTTTCTTCATTCCCTCTCTTTGCCACCACCACCTCCTTAGTCTTCCCCACTCCCAAAGAAAAAAAAAATCCCTAATTTCCATCATCATATTCAAAATCCTCCAACCTTTGGAGTCGAAGATGAGGAGTCGGAGTATGTTGCCATTGGAAGATTCAATAAGGTTCTAGACCTTACGAAAGTCAACGGTGGTGGTGATGGGAGAAGACCTAGCAGAGGCGGCCTATGGCTCTTGTAGCGCGAATGAGAATGAGGGTGAAGGTATGGTCAAGGTTCTTGGAGACGTGGGCGATGTGCCGAACAGGGCACTCTTTGAACGGCTAGGTGGGAGAGGCGCGAACGGTGAAGTGGAGGTTGTCGCATAGGAGTTTTGAATGGTGGTGGGAAAATTGAGGAGGCAGTTTCATCAAGATCGATGCCAACTTCATCCCATACTCAACAAAGCGACTTCAGCTACACACCTCCCACGTAAATGACCTCAACTCTTTTAAGAACTACTCCAATGACCGAAACGCCAACACCAACTCATTTCACCATTGCAGCGATGGATCCACTCGCCACGCTTGCATCGCAACCTACTCTTAAAATGGCAATGTCGACAACACTAACTTCGCTAGTTAGTGCCAGTGCCAGTGCCAGTGCCACACGAGCTCTAGCAAGTTCATGAAATACCACAAGCTCATCAATGCCCCTATCCTACGAATCAAACAACAAAAACCACAAGTTTTCATTAACGAGCTATGGAAAAAGATTTAATGAAAGAACTAGCGATTTCAAGAACTATGCGGTGAGTTCGAACATTCTGAATCTAAGTTCACGAGTTACAATGACTTGGAATCAGAGTCACCAATGATTCGTTTAGTTCTTACAGCTTTTCCAGGAACAACCTTAAGAACAACTTCAAGAACTATGTGCTGGGGAGGATTGAGAGGCGATGGTGGTGGTGGGGGAGTAAGGAGGGAGACCGCAAGACAAATAGTGTGTTATTGTTTGGCCACATAATAAATTTCATTTAACCACATTTCAAAAATATGGTTAAACGCATCTGAATTTTAGTGACGTGTCACACCCACAGGCTTCCACCTAGTCGACTACAACTGATGGCATAGGGGAGTATCCGCCTTATTATATTGTTACTTTTGATGTGATGCTCGGACTCAATAACTTATTAAATCCAACTGAATAACCTACTTTATTGGATCCAACCATCCATTTTACAATGAAATTGACACATAGAATTATATTGTGTTATGTATTTCCAACTGATATGTAAAATTTGATTATGCAATCATTCGTTAGTCATTTAGCATTTAACAAAAATAAACTAATGTCATAGATAAATGGTGGAAAAGAGTAATTTTACCAAAAGAAAAAAAAAAGCTCATGCAAACACAACCAAATAGTTTTTAACATGTTTGGATCAAAATGAAAGAAAAAAATTAAGAATCAAAAGTAAAAATTACTTATTGTCAGGAATAAAATCATATTAAAGTCTAAATAATTTAATTGCAATGTTAACTATTCAAGTTCTAATAGTTGCTTTAAAAAATGTCTGGCAACTATCGTTATCTTCAAATCATATGAGCCACCCAGGGTACATAGGATTGGTTACATTATGTTAGATTAAATTTGAACCCTACTCGATTTTTAGACTTGATCAATTTTTGAAACCAATAATTATTTTAACTATGTATGGTTTAAACCTCAACCTAACCTTCAAACAATATATGAGGATTTGAACATTATACATATTAAAGTTATACAATTTTACAAGTAAGAAACAAAATTTGAGAGATATTTTGTCATATATATATATTTTTCAAATCAAATCATATATTAATAAAAATTTCTTAGTTATATAAAATATATTAATTAAACTATAATCTTGTAATTTATCACTAATTATTATAAAAATAGGTATCTCTATAAGACTTATTTGATTTCAAGTCAGGTGGGCCAACTTGAAATATGACCTAAATCAAACTCGAAAAGTGCACAATATCAAATTTGAAGACTTGAACTCGTCCCAATAAACTTCTGACAGGCTAAGTTGTGAACACCCTATGAGCCACTAGTAAGGGAGATATAAAAAAAGAAATTGTGCAATTAATGCATGAATTGAGACCATATATACCTCTAAGACAAAAGAAAGAATCTACTAGAGAAAAAATTACATCCTTTGTTTTAGAATAACTATTAAAAATCAAACACCACACATATTAAGAAAATAAAAAAAAAATCTTGGTAAATATAAAAAATTATGAGTTGACAACACTATCATTTTATAGTCATTTTTATTTATCTTGATAAATGTATTAATTATTTAATTAACACATTTACGCTAATAGTATAAATGGAAGGGAAAAAATTAATGTTATCTACACATTATAAATAAACAAATATTCTAAAATGATAATTATTTTTTTTATCAAAAATGAACAGTTATTCTAAACAGATGATATGATTGTATATTTAAGGTACATCAAACGTTTTGCATATTTTGTTGTCCTTGCATAGAATGGGTGTGAAAATGGGCAAGCAACAGTCATAATGATGGTTATAAAGCATCATTTTCCATAAAAAAATTTTTTTGACTCATTTTTATGGGACAACGTCCTGATACATTTACATATATTACTAGACAAGATGTAAGACCTAAACTAAACGGGATTCACATGCAATATTATGATGAATATAAATGTGTCAACATAATATCCCATCAAATATGAGTTAAAATAACATTACTCTTTTTCATAACAATGTCATGTATATTTCTCTACGTAGTTGTAATATCCAAAAAATTATGAAAAACAATCTAATAATTCCAATTGTCTTAACTCCTAAGTGAGACATTAGGCCATTCCTCCTACCCTATCCATTCAATCGACTCTGATTGCTAACTTGATATGACATCGAATTTGATGATGATAGAAACTATGTCCTGCTTAGGATTTAATCATTACCTCGCCTCTTTTTTTGTCTTTTAATTTGTTTAAATCTTTTATCACTTTTGAGTTTCTAAAAAATAGAATTGTGAAATGGAAGACCTTTAATAGAAGCAATGGATAAGTGATTATCTTATGCCCTAAAAATAGTTGAGTGTTGGTTTATTGATCCAAAACAGAGGAAATGTCCTTAATGATTCGAGTAATGTTTGGGACTATCAAGGTTCAGATAATAAAAATGAAAAAGAATAATTAATGAAATTATATTTTACCCTTATCTTTTCACTATTCCCTATCTCCCTTTCTCCCCCTCCTTCAACTCCACTGCCAATATCACCTTCCCTCAATTGCACCTTGCCCACACCACCTTCCTCGATGCACCCCTGGTCCCATGTGGCTAACCTGTGCCAAGTGCCCAAAAGGTAAGGTTGATGCTTATCAATCATCATATCTAAGGTTATGTAGGTGAGATTTTGTTGTTGTCAAATCTAACAATAGCTAAGGATCAAAATTCAAACTTTGAAGCTTTATGATGATGTACCAAAAGCATTATTAGAACATTAAAAAAAAATATTCCTTACTTTTTATATGCTCAAGTGAATTTATTAATAAGTCTTAAAGAATTGTAGAATCATTAGTCAAATTGAGGATCTTGCTGATTATAACACTCATGGAAGGAGTGACTTGAGGGGTGGTGGAGTCAGTGAGATGGGTGCCATAGGAAGGGGTGGTGACGGGATAGGATGGGTAGGTGGGGGCGACGGGGTGGATGTCATCAGTTCAGAGAAAGAGTAAGAGGAAACAAAGGATAAAATGGACAATTCATTTGAAAATGTATTTTTATGAAGATTAAAATATAAATATGATTTATTACAATATTATTTTTACATAATAAAATTTTTAAATCCTAACCACACCAAAAAAAAAATTTAGCTCTGAAGAACTCAAGGACCATCAAAGTTCCAATCTCAAGGATCCCCATCATATAAGACTCCTCCAAACTGATGCTAGTGAGCCTTCTATGACAAATTCTATGGTGGGAAAAGATAAGTTTGGGATCATGTGGTCCCTAAATCTAAGCCATTCAACTATTGATCCAATGGTTGAAATTTGTTTATTTCAAAGCATTGTGAAAATTATATATATGATACTAATAAGTATAAGAACTAAAAACAAGGAATTATTTTTTGACCCTAAAATCATTTGAAATTATACTTCACCCATAATTTATTTATTTTTAATTGTTTTTTGGGGTTAGGTGACCTAAAGTTCTTTTAACAATCACTATTAGCAGGTTAGTTAATAATTTTGCACAAGTTATTAAACATTGTCAAACAATCTTAATAATGTTGGTTAATTTAGCAATTTTGATTTATGTTTTTTCAATAGGTAATTTGTCTTTTTTTGGTTGAACCCCATTGTTGGCCAAAAATGGCTCCTTCCGGCTATGTCCCTAGATTCTCAGGATTTAGCCACGACGATAGGGTGTCGCTCTTTGCTGTGGGAGATCCCAGATCTAGAGTGTTCAGAAGCAAAGGAAGAGTCACTCCGGCGCAAGCGATGAAGAATGTGTGGTTTTCCTCCTCCACCAGTTACACACGCTACTAAATTTTGCCCAATTTCTCTTGGCTTCTCGGCGGATATGGATAAAGTGTCGGTGCGCTCATATAAGGAACAGTTGAAATGTTACCTGAAGGATTTGGGTGCTACAAGGCGAAGGGATAGGTTAGGGCAGTGAAGCTGGGAGAAGACCGATTGTTGTTATACAATAAGGAGATCAATCACATGGCAGTAGTATTATGAATGGGTAATAATGCTTAAATTCCATTTTATAGCTATGAACTTAAAACTTCAATGGACCTATAAAGTGGTTGCCTTTGATAAGTTACCTTCTAATGAAATAAATTTTAATATTTTATGAAAAAAATGGAGATGTAGAAGTGAAGGGCTCCTGATGGGTAGTGACAAAGGCAAGGAGCTTGAAATACTCCTTTGTTAGAACATGAAGATTAAAAAGAGAAGTTTGAAACAAAACTTTGGTGAAGAACATAATAAAGTTGGTGTTTAAAAATGATAGTGGTGTTATAGGTGGAGTGGCTCTTGTGCTTGGAGGAGTTATGGATAGGATACAAGAACCACAAAGCCATGAGAGAGAGAGAGAGAGAGAGAGAGAGAGAGAGAGAGTTAAGATGAGACAAGATATGTATTTAACTATTTATTAGGTGTGAAAAATTAAATGTTTCTCTGGCTCTTTAACTATTTATTAACTATTTTGTTTGAGTTGAGGTCATGCCACTTATCAAAAATAGATAATATCTGGGATTTAATTTTTATACACTAATAATATATAAAAGACCTTAATTTTATATATTTATTCAATTATGTATGATCACATTAGTCATAATAGTTGATTCTTATATCTATTATTTAAAAAATATATAAATAAAAAATCTAATTAAATGACTTGTATAAAATCTTTTACATAATCAATACATCAAAATTAAACTCTAATATATATATTTTTTACGAGGAATAACCTCTATTCATGGAAATGGATTGCTAATATTTTCAAATGATGAATCTAAAAAAGTATAGTCATATAAGAAAGAAAAAAAAAATCATGTAAAAACGTGTGCTGCAAGATTGTTAATATTATTATCTTTTTGGTGATCTTCAATAGCATATCATACTCATTATTATTTTGAAAACCATTAAGTTAATTATCCACATAAAAAAAATAAAATCACGAAATTAATGCTTAAAAAAGAATTAAATATTCATCCTAAAAGATAATGTAGTAATTTGACTATTGACAGTTATGAAAAAAGTTAGAAAAGGGTGAATTTCTGCCAAATGGGGAGAAATGCTGGAATACGAAGAATCCCGTTTTAAAAAAAATAAAAAATAAAATATTTCTCTTTTAGAAATACAAAAGGGTATTTTATGAATTTTCTAAGCTAATTTTAACAATTTAGTAAATTAAATATTCTTTAATCAATATATCTGTCAACAGAGGTGTTAGCAAAATTGTTAAGACGCAACGAGCTAGCCGCGTGTGTATTTGAGTGTGCAGTCCAGCCAATCGCACTCAACCCAATCACGTAGACTCTCAGGTGACCTCCGCGTGAATTGCCCCATAATAATAAGGATTAATTTTTGAAAATTCACCCGTGTAGACGTAACCTCAAGAATTTATTCTTAAACGAGAAATATTTCATGTATAATATGATAATACAACAAATTTACACCATAGATATTGATGTAAAAGAAGATAAAATAAGGAGAGTAAGCCCAACAAAATTAAAATATTAAAATAAAAAAGAAAAATAATGATAATGTAAGTTTGTTATTATATTTTATTATTACATCAAATATTTTTCTTCGTATAAATATACTTAAAAAAAGCTAATAAAATCTATAGATGAATGGGTATATATTCAATAAGGTTGGTGAAATCTATTTTTTATTATAAATATATTTAAATATAATGTACTAAACTTATACCAATGCTAAAATCTCTTTTAATTTTTCCATTTCAGCTTCCCGTACAAAAATCTCTCTTAATTTTTCCATTTCAGCACTCAGCTAACCATTCTTGCAATGAAAAACCGGAAAAACAGTTGAAACAGTCCTCCACCAAATCCATACGGGACTATTGTTTTTTTCGCTGTTATACGGGCCCATTGTTTAAAAAATTAAACAAGAATGTCTGTATTAAAAAGAAAGAATTAAAAGTGAGAGGAAAAAATTTAAATTGTACACTAATATATATGTACTGATATCTGTGTTATATAAATCACTACATTTTCATCGTGATTTTTAGCAAATGAACGGAAGAAGAAAAACATATCTTCAAAATTTAAGGGTTTGTTTGATTTCAATTTTTATTTTTAGGGTTAGAATTTTATGAAGGAAAATTAAAAGCTAGAAATAAAAATTAAAAATTATAATTTTAAAAATTTTTAATATTTTTTTTATAAAATCTGAAAAACTGATAAACTGCCTAGAAACTGAAAATTTAAATCAAACAATTTACAAGAGACAAGCGTTAACTAACGCAGGCTGACGTGTCTTAATCGAAGCCGTTGATAGCAATTCCATCACCACAGGGGAAACTTCCTGGTGCCTTCCTCATACGATAAACCCAAACGTGATCTTAAAATTCTCGCGGTATTTTAATTTTGCACCCTCGCCTAACCACCCCCCAACTCGTAAAATATAGCCAGTACAAGATAAGAGAAGGACGAAGAAGGGGGGTCCCAGAACACAGGACCACGCGGCAACTCGCCGCTGATTAATCGTCATACTGAGAAAAAGTAAGAAAACACAAGGTTGAGAGTTGTACTGAGAAAATTATGAACACGAGAATTTGAATAAGGATATTGTTATTTTTTTTTATTATTCTGTTTTGTTTTGGAGGTCCAGTCCATGACCGATCCGGGTCCACGGGTCCAACTAAGCCCTCGTTTCAGTTGGCTCATCCTCATCATCCTTCCCCTCCCCCTTATATAAATAGCCTCCTCTTCACATGCAAATCTCGCTCACTTCCACCTTCGTTACAACACAACACAGCACAACACGTTTTTCCCTTTGAAACCACCCTAACCAAAAAGCCTCGTTCCACTCAATTCCCATTTCCACCCTTTAAATCCCCGGTATTCTCTCCCCACCTTTCTGCACATTCTGTTTTTTCGCTTGACTGGTTGGATCTCCGCCCTCAATTTTTCTCCATTCTATTTTGCCCCCTTCCACTTTTAACCCCGTTGCCCCGCCTTGCCTGCATCACGCGTTTTAGCGTCCTCATTTTTTCCATAACCCACCGCGTTCTTCTGAAGGGTCGGTGTGGGGATTTTAGTGTGTTGTAGAGGGAAGCGAGAGAGGTTCTCCGTTTTCTATAGATCTCTTACTGTCATCTTTTGAGGGGGTAGCCGGGGCTACGGCCTCGGCGGGTTTCAAAGCCCCCAGTTTTCACACAGTTCCCACGACGAAAACCCTAACCTCATAACACCTTTTTTCTTTTTCATTTTTTTTTTTCAATCTTGTTATTGTAATTTTTGTTTAATTCATAGCGGAAGAGATGCCTGCCTTGGCTTGCTGCGTGGACGCTGCACTCGCACCTCCCGGCTACGCTCTCGCCGGGGACATCTCTCTTCCGCCGCCGGTCACATTTCCCGGCGCACCTCCGGCGACCGCAGACGACGACGATAACTCCCATTGGTCGCCCTCCCTGTCCGCCAGCCTGTACAGGATCGACGGCTGGGGAGCTCCCTACTTCGCCGTCAACTCCGCCGGAAGCATCGCCGTCCGGCCACACGGCCCCGGAACCTACCTCACCAGGAGATTGATCTGCTCAAAATCGTGAAGAAGGCTTCCGATCCGAAAACCTCCGGCGGGCTCGGGCTCCAGCTGCCCCTCATCGTCCGCTTCCCGGACGTTCTAAAGAACCGCCTTGAGTCCCTCCAATCAGCTTTCGAGTTCGCGGTCCAGTCTCAGGGGTATGATGGTCATTACCAGGGTGTTTTCCCCGTGAAGTCCAACCAGGACAGGTTCGTTGTGGAGGACATCGTTGAATTCGGGTCACCCTTCCGGTTCGGACTCGAAGCCGGGTCCAAACCAGAGCTCCTTCTCGCAATGACTTGTTTGTGCAAGGGAAGCCCAGAAGCGCTTCTTGTTTGCAACGGTTTCAAGGACAGAGAGTACATCTCTCTGGCTTTGTTCGCAAGGAAGCTGGCTCTGAACACCGTGATTGTTCTGGAGCAAGAAGAAGAGCTTGATTTGGTTGTCGAGACTAGCAGAAAACTCTGCATTCGTCCCGTGATTGGTCTTCGTGCTAAGCTGAGGACAAAACATTCGGGCCATTTCGGTTCAACTTCGGGTGAGAAGGGGAAGTTCGGGCTCACCACGACTCAGGTTCTCCGCGTGGTGAAGAAGCTCGAGAACCTTAACATGCTCGATTGCTTGCAGCTTCTGCATTTCCACATAGGGTCTCAAATCCCTTCCACTGGGTTGCTTGCTGATGGTGTAGGTGAGGCCGCGCAGATCTACTGCGAGCTTGTTAGGCTCGGTGCTCAGATGCGAGTCATCGACATTGGTGGCGGATTGGGGATAGATTACGACGGTTCGAAGTCTTGCGACTCTGATATCTCTGTTGGTTACGGTTTAGAAGAGTATGCCGAAGCTGTTGTTCGCGCTGTTAAGTATGTGTGCGATAGAAGGTCTGTGAAGCACCCTGTGATTTGCAGTGAAAGTGGAAGGGCCATTGTGTCTCATCATTCTGTTCTGATCTTCGAGGCCATTGGAGCGAGTTCTTATGGTGCTCCAGCGCTGTCCACCGTGGGCCTTCAGTACTTGCTGGAAGAGCTCTCGGAGGAAGCTCGTGCGGATTGTCAGAGCCTAACAGCTGCAACCATAAGGGGTGACTGCGAAACCTGCTTGCTCTACACAGAACAATTGAAACAGCGCTGTGTTGAGCAGTTCAAGCAGGGGACCCTGGGAATCGAACAGCTTGCTTCCGTGGACGGTTTGTGTGAGCTTGTGAGCAAGGCCATTGGGGCAAAGGATCCAGTGCGAACGTACCACGTGAACCTCTCTGTGTTCACTTCGATTCCTGATTTCTGGGGGATTGAGCAGATTTTTCCGATAGTTCCAATTCACCGCCTTGATGAGAGGCCTTCATCGAAGGGGATACTGTCGGATTTGACATGTGACAGTGATGGGAAGATAGACAAGTTCATTGGGGGAGAATCGAGCTTGCCACTCCATGAAATGGAAGGAAATGGTAATGGAGGTGGGTACTATTTGGGGATGTTCTTGGGTGGGGCTTATGAGGAGGCGCTTGGTGGTGTCCACAACCTATTTGGTGGCCCGAGCGTTGTTCGGGTCATACAGAGCGACGGCCCACACGGCTTCGCGGTGACGCGCGCCGTGCCTGGGCCTTCGTGTGCGGACGTCCTCCGAGTGATGCAGCACGAGCCCCAGCTCATGTTCGAGACCCTCAAGCACAGGGCGCTTGAATTTGGAGCACAGCATGATGAAGATGATGAACATCATGATGATGATGATGATGATGAGAAGAGTATGGTGAATGCTGCGGCGCTGGCTGCTAGCCTCGCCCGCTCCTTCGACAACATGCCTTATCTGGTTGCTGCTGCGTCATCCTCTTGTGGTTTGAATGCCATCAACAACAATGGGTTTTACTACTGCTCCAGTGATGAGTTCGGTGACCCTGTTGCTGATTCTGTTGTTGCTGGTATTGGTGTTGTTGAAGACGAGCAGTGGTCTTATTAATGTGCTTGAGTTTGGTCTTTTGAAAAATGTTGTTGGTTGTCGTTGTTGAGGTCGTCTGTTGGAGCTATTTTTAATATTCAATCCTTTTTTTCTTTTTAATCTTACTGTTCCCTGTTTTAGTTTGATTTTGGTGCAGCGAAGTATGTAAAAAGCAGAACAGGGTCACTCTGTTTTCTGTCTTTAGCTTGCATCTCCAAGCTCTATGCTGATATCTGTCTCTTGTAGACTCGCGCAAGTTCTGGTGTAACGAATTTTAATTGTTGCCTTGAATTTTATGATTAGAATAAAATATCACCTTATTCCCTAGGTTTTATTTTGTGCACTTGCAATCCCAAGTGATTATTCCGTGTTTGGGTTTTGTTTATTTGACTTGGAATTTGTTATTAGAAAAAACCAAATTGAATTTATCATGTATTTAACGGAAAGATTTAATATCTTATAACTCAAGAAATATGTTATTCTTTCTTTAAGCAGTTAAATCATTAAAATGTTTCTTTTTTTCATTATTTTTTTTAACTTTTGTCAGGGATAGGGGAGGAGCAACGCAGTGTGGGAACCCTTTGGCATTGATCAAATTCCATTTTGAACGAGGGCACGTTGATGATGGTCCATGGAGGCATTGGCCTCGTTTTGCTTTTCATACTTTAATAAATACGTGATCATGTGTGGATGGTTAGTTGTGTTAGTTGGAGTGTGAAATAGGTAAAAGGCAGGGGCGGATCTACGTGTTGAAGGGAGGGCGCATGTGGCTCCACTAAAATTTTAAAATTTTATAATAGTTACATAGTTTTAATATATTTTTACTCCAATTGTCTGGCTGAATTTGTCCTTATATGACATAAAATAATAAGATATAATACATTTTATTTATTATTATACTGATATATTATCTTTATTTCAATTATTACAATTTTCTGAATTCATTGATTAAAAAGTGTTGTTAATGTGTCAGTACCTTGATATTAACTCGGTAGATTCTGATAACATTATGGTTTGTGGGGTACTTAGGTATGTGAAATGCGCACAAATTGAAAACAAAAAATAAAAATCAGGTTGTGTAATAGCATAGTAGTGGCGATAGGCCGATAGCGAATGGTTATATTCTGGATAGACAATTTCGGTGGCGGCAGGCAAGGCACCTCTTGTAGTATAGGGGCGGTGCGATGCTTCGTTGCAATACTTTTCTTTGCGCGTAACATGGGCATGTGTTGACCACAATTTTGTGTTCTTTGTATGACATTTCGTGGCCTTGATTACATGCTAACTGACTTTACGGGACGGAAGATGCGAGTAGTGTTCGTTGCGCAATTAGAGACACACAAGTGCTCTGATAGGAATCTTGGGTTAATTGCGTTCAGAGTATCCACTTTTTTTGGTCATGTTCAGAGTATCCACTGAAAGGACTTTTTTAATTTTTACTTTTATTTTTTGGTCCTGTTTTTAATTTCATTTAACGAAGGCATCTTGTTATATCACCATGGGCCATGGGGAATAAAAATGAACAAAAGTCTTATTTTCTTTAAAGTTGTTCCAGCGGAATTGTAGTAACGGTATGCAAAAGACGAAACCGGTCGAGTTAGAACAATTCTAAATTTGGCCGAATTTTAGATTTGATCATTCTTTCGAACCCAATTCTGAGTCAATAATACGACTAATGACTAGGTCAATCTTCAAATAACACGAGTTAGAGCAATATATATATATATATATATATATATATATATATATATATATATATATATATATATATATATATATAACTATAACGTTTGAGAATTTTGACATAATAAAATTTAAAAGATATTTTATAATATATATTTCAAAACAAATCATATTAATATAAAAATAGCATAAAATTATATAAATATATTAATTAAATTATAAAATCATATTCACTAATCATTATAAAATATATATTTCTTTTTTTATGCATAAAATATATATTTCTAAAAGAATAATTTATTTTAAGGTTTTAATTAATTCAAAGTATTACTTTAATCCAGCTAAACGCATTGGGTCAAATTTTCAAGCCAAATCTTAGCTAATAAGCTTAAGGTTAGGTCCTTATGAACACCAAAGTGCAACAATTTATTCAATAATAATAATAAGAAGAAGAAGGTGTAATAGGAATTTAGTGCGTGATTCAACCTAGTATGAACTTTGTGCCTACGGAAAAATTTTAAGATAGTGTCAAAGGAATATTTTATACAAGGCAAGCTAACATTTGAGTGAAGAGATTCAAATCTCTTAAAACACACTTTTTAAATCTCAAATTTATAGGTGTTTAAATTTGATCTTTTTTAATACGAGTCAAATACAAGTTTCCAAAACACGAAAATTTCAAAGTACTTGATGTACTATATTCTTAGCTAAATGAGCTAACTTATCTGCCATTATATTACAAAATCTGGGAACAAACTTATGCATAAAAGTACTTGTATTTTGTAGTTTATTTAAAGCTTCTTATGATCATGCGAGATCAACTTTTACAATTATAGCAGATAGAGTATGTAATACTATTAGAATATATGAGAATCTCCTATGCTTACGCTTATAGGGAAGTAGAATGCACGGAAAAAAACCCTCGGGGCATAGATTCTCTCCTTATATTATTACTGTACCGCTGTTGGGTTCTAAATTGTCAATGTGTAAAGTAAACTTGCGGTTGGGTCCTAAATTGTCAATGTGTAAAGTAAACTTGTGAACATGATCGTGATAATATTGCACTATAGTTCTGTCTTTGATATTGCTTTTACACGTGATAGCCCATAAGGTTTCCTTAATTGTAGGCATCAGCTCATGGAGAATATTCAAGATTCGAAAGGAACAATTAATGTCTTAGCTTTAGCATAGAATACTTGTATAATATATAGCAGATAAGAATATCAAATCAATGAATTCCAGCATGCTGATCAGCATCCTAAGCTTTTGGATTTTCATTACGGTACGAAAATGGCATCAAGATGAACAACTTTAGTGAAAGAAGTGAATCAGCAAAAGCCAAAATATAAAGGAAAACGGTACTAAGAATCCGTTACGCAACTTATGTCAATCTGTGCAAAGTTCTAGATATTATGCTGTTTATACACGCATTCTACACCACCTACTAAAGCAGTGCCAGCAGGATATTCTGTATAATCTCCATGCTTCTATCATCAACGTGTTTCAACTTCATGACATTATTATCATGTAGGTAGGGCCTTAGGGGCTATTCATGTTCTGCAGGTTTGGGAGCAGATCACTCGAAAGATTGAAGATGGTTTACAAGTTTTCAATTGAAAGTTGTCTAATCTAAATCCCAAAATTAAAAAAATCTAATCCTAACACTTTCACATATCATTTATGTCGACATGCTATCTGAGTTTCGATAGGTAATTAACTATCAATCTATCTATGTATATATCTATACTCAAATCTCGTTGCCGCCAATATAGAAAAAATTGCATTTTATCATTAATTTATATATTTATAGCTCTTTTATAAAAATGAAAATATTATTAGTTTAATAAGTATATAAAATAATAGTGAGGCTTATCATTAAATAACACTCCTTTATATATCAACTTTTATGGTCAAATCATTGAAGTCCAGTGCAAAATTACGACACAACCACTCCATTATCAACTTGTGGCATCAGTGGGGGACTTGATAGAATAATTGGAGTATGATATACCGCGTTTCTGGACTATTCAGATTCAGTTGATCAACCATGATGTGAATGTGATATCTACCCTATGCGATATGCCTTTGTTCCAGATTCCATATCTATTGCGAGTGTGTTAATCTGTAAGCTTAGGAATTTTTTCAGGACGGTTAACTCGGGTAGAAGAACCTAACATTCACTTATTGATGTGGTTGTGCAACTAGGACAAGTTGCTGAAGCATAAGGGGCTCACTAGATTGTGAGGTCCAAATGAGGTACAGTAATTGCGACGTGCCTTTTAACTAGAGAATAATTGACCACAAAAACACAGCTAGAATAATGTAACCGTCACCTGTGATTGAAAAATTACACAGCCAACCCCTTTCAATTTATTGATTTTCGAGGGAGATACTAACTTTGCATTTGTATGGTCACCAATTAACTACACATGATATATGCTAGAGATGGGAGAAATTTTTGTGTGCTCTTGAAGCACATTCAATATATGCTTTAGGAATATTTATAACAACAAATTTTAAATTTTTTATTTAACTTTCAAATATTAATTAAAATGAGTGGTTGTAAATATTACCGAAGCATGAATTAAATGAAATTCATAAGCACACGAGAATTTCTGATATGGTTGTGTCGAATATAGGATCATGTGCTATGATGGAAGCATTGCATCCGTCGTCAGCCTTTGCCGTGCTAGCAAATTTGCGTTTTTTTTTTCAAAAAATGTTGCTCTAAAATTGGTAGAGCATGTTATTTTGTCAAAATTTTGGTAAAGTGATTTTTTTGGGTCGTGGGTAAAACGTTTTAGTTAGTACTGGATTTGTAAGTGGAGCCAGAAAATCTTCCAGCAAAGAAAGGTCGAGATGGCCCAAACTCATACACTTTGCTTCTTGTTAGCACTAAGCCCAGTAGATGACCGAAAAGAGAATTCTTCTAAGGATAACGCAACCCGGTTCATTTTCATTTTTCAGTACGTCATGACCAAAAAAGAAAAAACACTTCAATACTTCACAATTTCGGTACTTTCAAATTTATAATCTATAATATATAATACTAATATTTAAAACTCATTATATAGAAAATTTTTCATATGTCATTCATAGAAAAAATTATGCCCCAATATTTTCATAATTTAAATAATTAAAGTAAGTTTTTAAATTTAATTTATCCTATAATTATTAATTAATTTTTTCTAATCATACATTCATATCTCTCTTTTATTATAAGATTTATTACATGATTTTCAAGTTGATTATGATTATATGAGTTGGTTAGGATTGATCAAAGGAAATGTGAAATATTATGTTTATTAACGAGAACTAAAAGTTGATGAATTTAGAATTTATAGAACCTCATTTTATGAATCCAGGATACTTTAGAATAAGAATCATCGAGAGGAATAGAGTTGTGAGTTAACGACAATTAAATCGTTAACCTTGGTATATCAAGTGTTTGCCAGGAGCAGTTATCCTTATTTAGATCAGTTCGCTAAGCAGGTTGACCAAATCTTAAGATCTCAACATGTTCTTATTTGTCAAGGATTGAGCACCACCTTGCAGTTATGGATAGTATGTTCCTTTTATTAATCCTTGAGAAATAAAGATGATTTTATGTTTCTAGTAAATTAGTGATTTTATAGCTATTATGTATTACAAATGAAAAATGATTTATGACACTACAAAAAAATGGTAAATTATGGCGGTTAGTTTTGCAAATTAGGCGGTTTTTACCGCCATTTTTCATAGTACCAGCAGTTTTGGAACCGCCGTAATTACCAACGCCATTCGGTTAATTACGGCGGTTTCTTTTTAACCGCCACAATAACCATCACAATTTACATATGGTTAATTAGGCTAATTACAGCGGTTTGAAACCGCCATAATTTTCAGTCAAATTGAAACTATAATTATGGCGGTTTAAAACCGCCACAAGTTGCAACAAAATCTAAAAAAATTATTAATTACGACGGTTTGAACCGCTATAATTTGCAGTGGAATTTTTTAAACAAAGTTACTGATGGCAGTTTAAAACCGCCATAATTTACATTCCAATTGAGAAAAAAATTCCTTTATTTTAATAATAATGCCTCATAATTTAATAAAACCAACTTTAGCTTCACATTAATCTACTAAAATAAAGTAAAGGAATTAAACAGAGATCAAATTTCAAATTAAGCTAAATCACATAACTAGAATACATAAAGATACATCAGTCTTAATATAAAAAACAAAGTAATTATTCTATTCATATTCTTTAATTAGGCTCAAATTGAGATCAACTTCAAACACTAGAGGTAAAAGACATCATAGCTCCTGCTCGTTGCTCCACCATAACCATAACTATTCTCCTCATCCATCTTCCTTCTTTGTCTGTTTCACAAATCATAGAAGGTAAGAATTGACATGCAAATTGTACTGACTTATTCTTATTCCATGCCATCAAATATGACCTTTTGTATCTTAGAGAAATAGATAAAGTAGTGACAAGTCCAGGAAAAGCAAAGCAAAGAAAGAATTGAATATGCCCATTTCAGATTTTTGTCCCTTTCAAGCATCACATAAACAAATGAATATGTTTAGTTGCTCATGAAGTACTCAAATTAAGAAAACAACACACCTTATGTATAGCTGCCCCTTGTGGTTGCACCACACAAAAATTAAAACAAGTTGTACCATTAAAAAAGTCTACATTCCAAGATATGCTATATGCCTAAATGCATAATAAATTTTCTCTCCTCCTATCTTTTTTTAATTAATACTCATACCAAGCACACCACTGGCAAGAAGCATTTATTTTACCCCTGGGCTATCTTAAAAAACACAAGCTGGTTTTGATGTGGGGAGTCTCAAAGTTCCATACACTTCTTGGTTTTGTTGAATAGGACACAGGTACCATCTACAATGGGTTTAGAAAGTCCTTCTTGTACCATGCAAGCTAAAATGCCTTACAAGTAGCACAGGTACCACTCATGAATTTTGCCTTATTCCAAACAAAAGCAAAACTAGCCAAGTTATGCCATGTTCCTATGTTTACACGGGAAGCTATGGGTGAATTCTGTAAATAATGTCTAACTTATGCACAATAGAAGATTAATCTTGGTGTTGGACCCAGATAAAATCCTTCTTTTACACATGTTCCTAGCTTGGTGCTAGACCCAGATAAAATCCTTCTTTTAGACTATCAAAAAGCAAGAGTCAACACAAATACATATGTTATAGTGCACACATCATCATTAGTTACCAAAATCACAAAATAAGTCAAAAGCAAGTTATACATCCCTAATGCAAAAACTAAAAGACATAGTTATGCAGGCATGGGAATTCAAGGACACGCTTTAGCAACCATTAATTCTAGGAAATAAAGCAAATGAGGAAGCATTTAAATTTAAATAGCAAACCTAAAAAGAAACTATGAGTGCATTACCTATTGAACCAATCTCTAATTATAATTAACAGAGGAAAGACATTATATTAGTATGATATGAAAATGAAGCATAACAAATATACCCATTCTTTCAATATTAGGTTTGATTTTTGCATCCAGAAGATCACCAGCACTAAGGTGAATATACCCAAAGTGTTGGACTATGGGCCTTTGCACTATCCTGGTTCTCTTAGATATTTCCAATCCCTAGCCAGTTTCGAAAATCTTAATAAAAGGAGCAACAAGTTAGGCACTTGCAGATTCTAAAATCTAGTTAGTTGAAACTTCCATTGTATTTCAGATACTCTAACAAGTCTTTTCAAAGTAATGGCCACATCATGCAATAAAAGATATATTAAGGACTAAGAATTTTTTACTCTTTCATGACCTCTCAAATGGCATAATATACTTACAAATGGTATTTTGATATCATCAGAATGAATTCAAAGTCAAAGCAAATATGGAAGTCACTCAAACTAACTTTTAGATCAAAACAATCAATCTTCTATAAGATCAAAAAACTTAACAAAATAATTAAAATGTACCTAAGTTAAGGAGGTATTCATGGAAGATTGAATAGCAACAGATTTGGCATACTTGAAGATGCTTTTTGTACCAATTTGAGTATCTTTAAATGCCTACAATGGAAAATGCGAAGTAAAATTCTCATTGCAAATTCTCTAATTCCTATTTTTCTAGTTACACAAAATGAAAACTTTTTCTAGTTACTCCAAAACAAAAACTTTGAAAAATATGCACGAGATCTAGAATTAAGATCACAAGCAACTCTAGACATTGCCTCATCAAAAGTTAGAGTATGGCAGAAAAGTAGGTAAAGGAAACCTTAATAGTCATAGATAATCTAGAATTATGCAATATAGAAATCCAAAGAAAATATCAAGTGATTAAATATTATAATATAATAAGAATGAAAAGTTTGAGTTGAACTCTTAAGCTAATCCTAACATAATAGTTTACTGATATGTATCTAATTGTGAATACTACATACTTTAGTAGTTTTTATTATATAATTATAATAAGAATAATTTTATGACCCACATTGTGAATACTAAAAAAAAAACCAAATTAAATAGATCACACAATAACTGGCTATGACTATAAGCACCAATTGCTCCCCTAGGAATCATATCAATAACAACCCAAGCTCGCTCATTGCATCAGGACTTGAAATATGTCTAAGGACAACCATAGAAGGGGAAAACTAATTACAAACAAAAGAGAAGGAATATTAAAATCCACAATTTAGAGACTCTTCAGATCTAATCATCAATAATAATAGCAATTTCTACTCTCCCTTTCGTATGGTAGAATCCTGCATTGCAAAAAAGGGTTAAAAAATGAGGTTCATTGACACATTCAAATTCAATGTTGCATCATTTTCATTTAAATATTTTCATTATTATATGCTCAAAGGATTTGAGTAAAGTCAAATATACATTTTGATCACATTGAAAACAATGCTCCTTGAGTTTCACTTGTTACAGGAAGGGAACTATTAGCTACTGTGTAGATGATTCAAACTCTAATACATTTATTCCATATGCACAACCATTAAGACGGCTTCTTGTTACAGGATACTTTAGCTATCTTAATGCTACTTAATTTCAATTCATCCTCAATACCTTAATGAAGCCTGCTTCAATTTTCTCCAATTGGCTGGATAGTCACATAATGCAAGAACCTGACAAAGGTGAAATGGTCATAATGAGCACTACTTAACTTGTATCGAGTTTGTAACATATCACCACAAAGAATTATAAGAAAAAAACCTTTCGAAAAAAGGTTAAGCTTATGGCCAAGAGTGAGGATTTCCAATGTTGCAGGAAATTATCTATTTAAAAAAGAAGTGAGAAAAAAAAAGCTTAAAGAAGTAAAACTAGTATGCTGCAAATGAATCCAAAATTGGAGGTGTTACCTTTTAACCTTTAAGGGAAAAGATAAAAAAGTCAAGAGAAAAAGGAATCAAAGAAAAGTGCATCTCGTATTTCTCTCGTCATCTTGAAAATGACTTCTTAAGCCAAAATTGTAAAAATCTATCATGCAAAATTAGTTCATTTCATTAGTTTGTTTTTGAAACAAATCACAACAAATGAATCTTTCCCATTTCAAATTAATAAATCGACCTTATAATTAAAGAGATGTAGAGTAGCAGGAGTCCAAGCTAAGTTGAAATGACAATAGCTACATACAATATGACCAAGCTATCTCAATGCTACTTAATTTCATTTTTTCATTTCATTGCCTCAGAAAGAATGCACTTCCAAGTCGTAGAATCAAATTAAGCATTTGGTTTGTTTAGGAGCGCTTCTGAATGGCCTTGACATTGTTCATGGAATTACTAATGTTCATTGTTCATTTCACCATTATTATCATAGATCAAAATAAGACTCAATGAAAAATTCATAACTCACTTTAAAATTACTTTCCCCTATTTTAGATCAAAACACATTTCTCAATCACAAACTCACACTCAGCCATGCATATAGAGAAAAGACCACACAATCACTCATGCAAAGGGTAATTAACTTGAACAAATTTTTATATTCCATAAACAAGCTAAGAAGCCACAGAAGGAGGAATAACAATATATTGCAAATCAAATTAGTAAACGAAATGAAGTTGAAAATGTTGAAATATTACCAATTGAATCATTAACAATAAATCAAGTAACATAAAACCCCTAACCAATAATAATACCAACAAGAAGTCCACACCTTTTATTTTTACGTCTCCTAAACCAATAATAATACCAACAGCAACCAAATCATAATTTTAAATTATACACTTGCAATCAATTGGAAAGCATAATTTTAAAAAAGGGTTAGAATTGGGGGCATACCTTTCTAGTTTGGAAGCACTATGCAGTGGCTATTCTGAAGCGCGAGAGGGCTTCAGAATGGTGGATGGTCATGGGCCTATCTATCAAGACGATGCAAAGAGGGCAGAGAAGCTTACGATGAGGTAACTGTTGTGGTTGGGCGACGAGGAGAGATGGCAGTGGACTTGGCGATTGAGAGGTGAGGAGGATAGCGCACTTGGGTTAGGAGGTGCACTGTTGGCTACAATGAATTGGCTGTGCGAAGGAGAAGAGATGGTGGGCTGCCTGTATGTTGGAATGGCTATGCGAAGGAAGAAAGGAGGTGTTAGGTTAATTAGGTTACATTCTTGCATAGCCCATAGTAGAAAGGCAATAGAAGGTGGTGGGTTATTGTATTCCAAAGGTGGAGAGCCAGAGACAAAGGCCAAGGTGAAGATGGAGAGGAGGCAGTGATGGGCCATGGGCGAATTGATAAGAGCAAAGAACAGTGATTTTTTTTTTAATTTTGAATAGTGAAGTGAAAAAATAAAGAGCAAGGAAAGCTATCAGGTAGAAAAGAAAGAATGACTGCCAAGAATTAAAAATTATCAAAAATATCCTTAAAAAATATTACGCAGTTACAAATGCCACTATTTACTTTAATAGCCATTTTTGTCATGGAAATTGTGGCAGTTGACAAAACCACCGCTATTTACCACTTATTATGGTAGTTTAGAAGAACCGCCATAATTAGATTGCCACTATTAACATGATTTTTTGTAGTGTGAGTCTTGCATTATTATTACGTATGTTTCTTCTTATCCCATGTATGGTTAAGGGTGAGGATCTATCTAAGTTTTAAAATAAAACTCATCCCTCTTCTCCTTTTTCTCAGAGATCTGTAGCATTAGATCCTCCACTTCTTCTTCCTCAGCAATACTAGTATTTCAACTTGGTGAGCTTCACGTTGCCATGAAGTGTTTTGGGTATTTTGTAGAGTGATATAGTGGTAATACGGGCAGGGTCCCAAACTATGCATGATTTAGCCTTTTGATTAATCACGATATTCATTTTGTATTTAAATGGTATTGCTTCATGCTTTATTTTGTATAAAGAGCAACTCAATATATTTTGTATTATAACTAGAGATTCAGAGTTTGATTATGAAATTATAGTTTATGATTATCTTGATTTCAAAGAGTAATTGATTTATAATATTAGAGATGGATTTATGATTTAAATGGTTTTATGACTTAAAATATGTATATTGAGTGACTTAACGATCACGAGACTTACGTGAAATGAAATTCTTCACGTGTTGGTCATGTTCTCAAATCGAGTCGTGACATATTTTGATAGACTTTTTTTTATTGAATAATATAATTACAACTATTTTATAAATTGATAAGGATCAAATTGTCCAAAAATTTTTCAAAATATTGAAGACACTAATTTGTGCTATATTTTTAATTATGACGAACACAAAATATATATTTTTATTCTTGAGGAACCATTCGATGTTACCTTTTTCATGGATTAAGTTGGGGGAAGTCTCACCACTTGATTGATAAATCATCGGTGAGAAATTACTATAAAGACTAATCCAGCATCAATTTTCCAATTTGATGTGACTAATTTACTTAATTTTCTAACTTAAGAAATGGGTTAGAATACATAAAAGAGAACAATCAATATTCATGCCAGATAAAAGTGTCCATGATTTTAATTTTTTTTTTCTACTCTTAGGAGCTATGTCAATAACATAAAAATGCTGCTCATAATCTTCTACATGTAAACCTCCAAAGGAAAAAAAAAAAAGGAGAATAATTGTACATTTAAAACTATACATAATTTTGTAAAAACCGACTCCATTGAAAATGACATCACTTGGAAGTTTCACCACTTGAATGATATATACTTGGTGAGAAATTGCTAGGAAGACTAACAATTCAAAGTCTATGCACCAGCTTCAATTTTCCAATTTGATGTGACTAATGTTCAATTTTCAAACTTAAGAAATTAGTTAGAAAACATAAAGATAACCATAAATTATGCCAAATATTATAAATCATCATCACATTTTTCTTTAGAGTTATCACTTTATAGAGTGCAATTATTCTTCGGTGAGAAATTGCTAAGAAGACTAACAATTCAAAATCTACGCACTAGCTTCAATTTTTCAATTTGATGTGACTAATGTTTAATTTCCAAACTTAAGGAATGGGCTAGAAAACATAAAGATAACAACAAATTATGCCAAATATTATAAATCATCAATACATTTTTTTTTAGAGTTATCACTTTATAAAGTGCAATTATCCTTTGTTCGTTGCATTTTCTTAGATTAGATGTGATATAAAGATGAAGACATGCAATATTTTCTTTTATAGATGTTTCCTTCCACGATAGATTAATAGTACTAAAAAAGTAATAAAATATATAGAATATATGATTTTTTAATTTTTTTTTAACAAGGTATTCTTAATATCATTTAATAATATGTGACATCATGTTAAAACTAAATCTTAGCTATATAGTAATATTTAAAATTTATAATTTAGTGTGTGTTTTTAAAAAAACTGTAAGATTTATTATAATCTTTTTATTTTTATATAATCAATTATGTGCAAATCAATTTAATTATATAAGTAATGATAGTCTATTTTATTTCAAGTGATTCACAATATATCAACTATTCAAAGCATAATTTAAAATTTAAAATATATAAATATTATAAAGGTACTCATTGAATAATGTGATATGTAAGATTTACCATAAATAAAGTCTATATTAACATTTCCTTTAATTATATATGAATACTTTAACTAAAAAATTGTTATAAGATAATCTGTTTAATATGGATTGTATGAAAAATATTGGAACTAGAAAGGTATGAAATGATATAGTAAAATATTGATTTTGTAAAGTAAAATATGATGTTTTTGCTTTCTTTTAACATCGATTTTTCATTTTATTTTAAAAATATATGGTTATAAATGATATATAATATAAATGATAGATGATATATAAGGTAACGTTTGGTAAAGGAGGAAATATATTGATAATGGAGGCAAGTAGAGAGACATAAATAATAAATATGTATAGGGGTATTATTGGAAGAAAAAAATATTAAATTTATTTAAATCCCGTCTCCATTGTCCTCACTTTTTAAAGGTATAGAAATTTTGTGTTTTTTATTTCGGAGAGAAATTTTTTCATCCTACTCCTCCTCCACCACCAAACGTTTGTGTCTCTATTTTTGTCCCTATTATAACCAAATGCTACCTAATATACATGTTGATTTGATTTAATCTATAATCTATTTATAATACTAATATTTAAGACTCATTACATGAAAAAAATTTCATGTGTCATTCATAGACAAAATTATGCACCATTTTTCATAATCTTAATATTTAAAGTACGTTTTTTTATTTAATTAATCTTTTAATTATTAATTATTTTTTCCAATCATACCTTCATACCTCTCTTCCATTAACACAATAAAAATACTCTACAAAATATTTTGATCGAAGTTATTTAACAAATAATATCTATAATCTATAATACTAATATATAATCTATCTATAATATTAATATTTAAAACTCATTACATGAAAAGTTTTTCATGTGTCTTTTATATAGAAAATTATACCCTGCTTTTCATAATTTTAATATTTAAAGTAAGTTTTTTTTATTTAATTTATCTTCTAATTATTAATTTTTTTTTAATCATACCTTCATATCTATCTTCTATTAACACAACAAAAGTACTCATAAAATATTTCAATAAAAATTATTCAATAAATAAAAATAAATAAAATGATAATTGAATGTATTATATCATTAAAATAATTTTATATATATCATTATAATATTAATGATAATAAAACTATTATAATTGTGTTACCAAAAAAACTATTATAATTACAATAATTAATGATAAGAAGAAACCTTAACACACATTTTTTAAAAATTATATTTATTAAATTTATATTATGAATATATTTTCATTTTTAATTCGAATTATGTTTCGTGTATTTGTTATTATGGGTATTTATACTTTCAAATTTCAAAGTATTTTAAATTTTTTTATCTTTTGGAATGTATTTTTAATAAATCCTTAAATATCCATAAGGATTCAAATCTTCATGGGAAATGAGGAATGAAGACTTGTGACGGGGATGAGGAAGTGAATGAGAGACAAAATTCTAAAATAATAACAGGGTTGGGAAAGTTTCTAACTCTAAATCTAGAACTTTTGAAAATTATAAAAAAATCTATCTACTCATTTCACTATACACTATTTAATTTTTTTTAATTTAAACATTCCAACATATCAATTCCACAATAATTTCATATTAATTTGTTTGAAAAAAATAAAAAATCAATTTCACAATTTACACTTCTTTGATAATAATGCTAATTATTTACTAATTTTAAAAATAAATAATTATATTACTTTTTTTAATTGAAAATAACTGTGTAATTGATATAATACTCTAATAATTGAGATGATGTAAATTAGAATTATATATGATTTTTTTTACTAATTATAACACATTAATTATAACATATATTTTAAAATTAATATTTTAATATACTAAAAGGATGTAGAAAGAAAGGAGGTATAATTGAAATTGCATAAATTAAATTTATTCTTTATTTTTTATTAATTAGAAAATATGTTTATGTTTTTATAAATTAAATATTTTAATTTATAAAAGATATAAATGACTATGATGACAAAAAGAACCTATTAAAGTGCGTACTCAAGAGGATTACTCCTATAGGACGAAAATGGGGATATATTTTGTCTTCATGGGGCAAGTTGACAAGGTGGAGTCCCTGCTTGTTATATGAGGCAAGGACGATGATGACACACCTTTATCCTTTCAATTATCTTTGTTGGATTTGCATTTTGTATTTATTTTTATTTTTAATTTGGATTATGTTGTATTATTAGTATTAATTATTATAAATATTTGTGTTTCGAATTTTAAAATAGTTTTAGAATTTTTCCCTTTTTGTAATTCTTTTAATAAACTTGAATACCATAGAGATTTAAATCTCCATCGAAAATTGGAAATGAGAACTTGTGACAGGGATGAGATGGGGATAGAGGTAAAAATTTTAAACGGATAGGTATAAGACATATCTCATCTTTCATGGATATCCATTGCCATTTTTATAAATAACTCATGATATAGTAAAATTATTCACTTATTCTATTTCATCATTCAACAATTTCAATTTTCAAAATATACAAAATTTTTATAAGATAGGCTTTTTATTATTAATTGGTCATCTATTGAGGTTTTTTCGCCTTATAAATATGATATAAAATAGATGACATGTTTATACTTTGTCCATTTATTTAATCATTTAACTATTAACTTATTTTTAAAATAAATTTATATACTCAATTTTCTATAAATATATTTAAATAAATTATTATTTATTTTTATTAATAATTAAAAAATATTTTTTATTATTACCCTATGCATTACACGGTCAAAGTATTGGTATTTCATATTTTCCCCCTCAACAAACTACACATGACAAAAGTGAAAATTTAGGTACATTTATTTTTCACATTTTCACATTTTTGTTATAGCAAAACCGTGTAAAGTAATTTTCAACGAGTGAGATTGTTTTGCGCAAATAATAAAGATTAAAAAACGATGAACATGTGATCAAACAAAGGTTAAATCAATACCTTAGTCCCTAAACTTCTTAGGGGAAATTTAAATAGATTCTTATACTTTAAGAATTTGTAATTGCATCTTTGCACTTATAAAACGTTTGTAATTGAGTTCCTAAAATATAATAGAACGAAATATTCTCATATCTCAAACGATAATATAACATATTACAAGCCTTCAACAACCAAATTATACATATTTTATAAGTTTAGGGACATAGGGATTTATTTTTATAGTATAAATATCTATTTCAATTTTCTGAAAAAGTTTAGGGACCAAAAATTTAATTTTAAAAAATAAATTAATAAGTGCATACCTCGTGCTTCTAAATCAAGACCAAAAGTTCCGTACCCGTATTGTATACTTCAAAGGGTGGGAGTTTAAGCATAGACGAATGTTAGGATTGGCACGATCGTCAACACTGCGCATGCAATTGTCTAAACACTTCTCACCTTAATTTTTGAAATGATTTTCTCTCCATCGTGTTTGATTATATATGTTGTTGGAAATCTATCTATATATATAGTATAAAAGTTGGATACTTCTATGAGATTATGCCATATGTTATTCATTTAATACCAAATTTTTCTTCAAAAATAGCATCCTTTAAGATTCTAATTGTATTTGACAAATGTCACCTCTGAACTTGAACAAATGATTAACATTAATTTTCCTTATATTCATATATAAATTACGAAATTTAATTTTTACAAAAATTTAATACTAAATCATAAGTTAATTAATAATTCATATACAATTTATAAATAATTTATTTTACTATCTATATTTTTTTATCATTAATATATAATTTAAAATTACATATCTACTCAATTGTTCGCGCAACTTGCGCGGGTCACAATCTAGTAAAGAATTATGAATGAGTTGGTATATTAATTATTAGAAGATTTAAAGTTGAGTGGTAAAACGCTTGAAGCCACACATTAACAAGATTCGATCACTGTGGTGTTAATAACTGAAACATTATAAGCTGCAACATTCTAATCTCAATTTTGATCTCATCATCTTACCGAAAATGATTCCAAATATAACACTTTGTTTTTTCAATTAATTCTGCTGCTGCAAGTAATGACTGGTGATAAAAGTCAGTTTGAGCATCCAATTAAGCCAGGTTTGGTTTGACATGCTATTCTCCTTTTTGCCTCTCTAATACTGCTTGCAATTCTTGTTGCTTCAGTCATTATGCATCCTTCAGCCCTTGACTGTTTAGGTTAGTTGTTAGAGCCTGTCATGTTTGTTGCATAACAATTTGTTACTACAATGTTCTTCCAAAATGTCAAAGAAACATCAGTTCCCAGAAACTGCCATGTTGCTGTTGAATGGTTGAAGTCTTCAAGTGTCCCACGTGTCCCACGAAAACCATGAAACTAGTTTGTGAGATGGGAGGATGGACTACCGAGATTTTTTTTTTTTGGGTAATAATTATTAAGTTAAATAAAATGCATCTGATTTTTTAGCTTTTTTTTTTAAAAAGATTGAATTAAATTTATCAAATTAATTGTGAATCGGTTTATAACTTTTGTGTCCAGATTTATAACTTTTTATATATAAGTTTATAACTTTTTACATACTGGTTACAACTTTTCAATATATGATTTCACACTTAATCCTTGACCTGTTAGTATGTGTCTTCAATTGGTTACAACTTTTGTCCTTGGTTTATAACTTTTGGGTATTGGTTTATAAAATTTCATAATACACATTTACAATATATTAAACTATTAAACTTATATATAAAAAAGTTATAAACTATATGCAAAAGTTGTAAACTTATATGTAAAAAGTTATAAATCTTACATAAAAAGTTATAACCAATTTAATTAAACAAGATACAAGATAATAATATAAAATTGAATGTTCTGAATTTTATATGTATTATAAGAATGTTTTATGAATTAGATTTATTTACTGTTACTTTTAAAACTATTTCAATTGAATTCTTTAATCAACACTACTAAGACATAAATTGATAAAAATCGTGAAATTTGATTTTTTTGTTTATGGTTTATGTCTCAAGATATGAATTATTTTTTTCAATTTTTTCAGGATAAATGAAATTAAACTAACTCTGTAAGTTGAGATTTGCTGTTATTGTTGGAAATTAAATTAAAAAATTATAAATGCAAGTTATGAAATGTTGTAAACCAATACTCAAAAGTTGTAAACCAATATGTAAAATGTTGTAAATCAATACGCAAAAGTTGTAAACCAATTGAGGACACATACTAAACAATTAGGATTAAATATGAAATCATATGCAGAAAGTTGTAACAGGATGCAAAAAAATTGTAAACCTATACACAAAAAGTTATAAATCTATATGTAAAATTTGTAAACCTGGTGAGAGGGGAAACAAGAGAAAGAGAAAATAGGTACTGTAAATGTCAGAGGTAACTTTTATTTCATGTCCAGGGAACTTCAATACACTATATCAACAACTTTATCAGCTTACACATATCAATTTATAATTAAACTATATAAGATCTATAGGATGAAGATAATAATATCATCTTTACCTAATAAGGAGCCATATAATTATTTATTGGAAGTCTTAGTCAAAGGGAAACAAGTTGAAGACAGTATTTTAGTGCGGTCAGATAGAGACCTAGATGGGACTAGTGTACGCAAGGAAAGTTTCTTTTCATTTATCATCGGAAAAAGTAAAAAATAGTTGAACATTTAAAAGAGGTGGAAACCAACACCTTAAGAAAAAGTGGAGGGATGGATGAAGAGAGAAAACAAGTGGAGAAAAGAAAACATGTTCATGTTCTTGTTAGAGGGTGTGTAAGCTGTTTGAAAATTAGGATGTTCAAATATCACTCCACTCCTCTCTAAATTCAAGGGCTTTTACTCTTGCAAAATATTCTCTACTTTTTTTTTTTATTTCTCTCTTTCCTTTTTATCTATCCTCTATCATTTACAAACAATAATGGTTGAGATGTTCCTTTGGGGGGGGAGAAATTTCTTCCTCAGTGAGTACAAAAGTATGACTCCTCCTAATGTAAGATTACCACTAGTTAGTCAAGGTGTATGTGTGACCTTTTGTCCTTTGGCTCTGTGTATTCCACAGCTGTACTAGTTCAAGTTCAATTATATATATGGTAACTGACAAATAGACAATTGCCTACTTATCAACCTAACACAAACTACATCCTCCTCTTCCTCTTATCTCCATCTCTGTCTATTTGAAACTCTTCCATATTCAACAAAGATGGCTGAGCCTCAAGGCCAAGCTGCACCTCAAACTCCAATGGAGTTTGATCGTCAAAAGAAGCCCAAAAGGAATAAGTATGCTTTAGCTTGTGCTATATTGGCTTCCATGACTTCCATCCTCCTTGGCTACGGTAAGACTACACATATAATTACCATTCATTTCTACATCATTTTCCTACAATTATTCTTCCTTCAAGATAATCTATTATTAGTGTGTGCTGAAAGTTGTGAATCTAACTTATTAGTTTTTTTTTTTTTTGAAAAAAAAACATAAAAGAAAGCTTGAAAAAAATTAAGAATTGTTTATACTATGAATAATTTAAGTTAATAATTGGCATATGAGGATGTTTATGTTATGTTACAGATCTTGGTGTGATGAGTGGAGCAGCGATGTATATAAAGAGAGATCTGAAGGTGACGGATGTGGAAATCGAAATCCTAGCTGGTATCATAAACCTGTATTCTCCCATAGGTTCATACATAGCAGGCAGAACCTCTGACTGGATTGGTCGCCGTTACACCATTGTGCTGGCCGCTGTCATTTTCTTTGCCGGGGCTATTCTTATGGGATTCTCTCCCAACTATGCCTTCCTCATGTTCGGCCGCTTTATCGCCGGCATTGGTATTGGCTTTGCGTTTCTCATTGCACCTGTGTATGTTTCCAAATCTCCCAACTTCCTCTCGTGGCTGCCTCACTTCCTTGCCTGAGGTGCGTCTTTACTTTCTTATTGACACTTACTTCTTTGTATAACTTTGTATTATTGTCTTTTATCTCTTATCTTTAATCAGTAGACAATAGGGACACTCAATAATGCAGGTTAACTTTATGTGCCATGTAAGATTCGGAAATCCAATGAAAATATTGTGTGATCAAGACAAATTTAACAGCCATTTAAAATGTATGGATAATCTTGCAAAGAGAAGAAAAAAAAAAAAAACACGTATCGCATATAATATATTATATTTTCTTACAATAGCGGAGTTTGGTGTAAAATTCTGCTGTACAAATGAAATATATCTTTCAGTTAATCATTCTTATATTCTCTGTATATTTTATCAAAAAATATACAATATATTATCCTTCTTTATAACTCGTACTTGACATTCATAGTAGATAACTGATATTAATAGTATAGTTCTATAAACATTTTTCATCTTCAAAATTTTATGGATAAACTTTATTGATAATCTTTTATATATCTTTTTTTGAAAAAGAAATAAGATATATTAATTTTTCAATACTTGTTTGGAATTTCTCTATTATCCTATAAAATTTATGGAATCCAAATACCTTTATAATTTGTGATTTAAAATTTATCATGTTTTCCATTAACTAAATTTATTAATATTTTAAATATTTATAATTAAATCACAACCATTAGATTTAAAAGAATACCAGTATCTTTGAGATACATGTATCCTTAGATATCATAACAAAAACCTACTTTATTATTAATATCTCAAAATGGTTGAGAACATAGATGTACCTGTCCAATAATATATTCTAACATCTAAATGGATGCCCATTTATACACTTATTTATTATTATTGAATAAGATAATAATCTTTACTTATCTATACTCATCATCTCATCCAATAATAATAAAATATATGTCCAAATAAGATATTCACAGTGTTAAAATAACGATATTGAATAACTATTCTCAATTGTTTTTCTTTCCTACATTGACGTAAGCTTCAGTTAAATTCACCCTATATTCTATTTTTAAAATGCGCTTGTAAAATCATTATATCATCCAATCTTCCATTACATATTGAAAAGTATATTGAGGGGAAATCAGCAATGGACCGGACTTCAGATAAATTTTATCAAACTTCAAAAGGTGGTAATAATAAATGGCATCACAAATTGAGCATAAACATATGATCTCACACAAAAGAAGACAAGTTGAATATAAATAATTTTTTCACTAACTATTTTGACCCGAAGTAAAGTTGTGTGTAATTTTCAGGTATTTCTAAATGGAGGGATATTAATCGGATACATATCAAACTACGGATTTTCCAAGTTACCACTCCGCTTGGGTTGGCGGTTGATGCTCGGATTGGGCGCCATTCCTTCATCATTCCTAGCCGTGGCAGTGTTAGCCATGCCCGAGTCACCAAGGTGGCTCGTTTCCCAAGGTCGCCTAGGCGAAGCCACAAAAATTCTCAACAAAATCTCAGAATCCAGGCAAGAGGCTCAGCAAAGGCTAGCCGACATCAAAGACACAGCAGGGATTCCCCAAAGCTGCAACGACGACGTCGTTCCAGTAACAAAGCAAAAACAAGGCAAAGGCGTGTGGAAAGAGCTTCTCCTTTATCCAACGCCCGCGGTTCGTCACATCTTCATCGCTTCCCTGGGGATTCACTTCTTCGCACAATCAACGGGCATAGACGCCGTCGTTTTGTACAGCCCAAGAATCTTCGAGAAGGCTGGGATCACCTCCGACACGAACAAGCTCCTTGCAACCGTAGCCGTCGGATTCGTCAAGACGATCTTCATCTTGGTGGCCACATTTTTGTTGGACCGGGTTGGGCGACGCGTGTTGCTTTTGAGCAGCGTTACTGGGTTGATAATCTCGCTCGTAACCCTTGGGGTGAGTCTAACCGTAGTGGATCATTCACGCACGACGCTTAAATGGGCCATTGGGCTTAGCATAGCCATGGTGTTATCCTTCGCGGGCTCGTTCTCTATTGGGTCCGGGCCCATTACGTGGGTTTATAGTTCAGAGATATTCCCGTTGAGGCTGCGGGCTCAAGGCGTGGCTATTGGAGCTGTGGTGAATAGGGTCACCAGTGGGGTCATCTCAATGACTTTTCTGTCCCTATCGAAGGCCATTACCATAGGTGGGGCATTCTTTCTCTTCGCTGGGATTGCTGCTGCGGCTTGGATCTTTCACTATACTTTGCTTCCTGAAACGCGAGGCAAAACACTCGAGGAAATTGAAGGGTCCTTTGGTAATTTTTGGTGGAAATCTAACACCACTGCTAGCGGGGGAGTTAACAGTAATAACAACGATAACGGCCAAATCCAGTTGGGGACCAACTCATCCCAGCCTTTGAGAAGTGTGGATTAATTATTAGGGGTGATTAATAGAAGAAGAATAGTTTCAAATTAAAATCATAAGCAAATTACACGGACCTCTTTTAAAGTTTGGGAAGATTCATCTTTTCTCCTATCTATTTGGCTAGGTAACAGTAACCTCTTCCAGTATATTATTTATTGTGTAATAAAAAGAAGGACAATGTAATGATTTTTAATTTTAGAAGGTTGATATAATAATTTTATAAACTCAAAGACTTACTAAGTAAATTTTAGAAATTGAAGAGGAGATGGGTAAATTTTACCAAACTCATATAAGATCAGTGTAATTTACCTTAAAACCAATCCTACTAATGATGAAAAATAAAACTACAAAATGGACAAATTTAGGATACATTGTGAACTAAGAATGATTAGAATATTTTTTAGGAATGAAAATAAATATATAAATGAATATTCTGGCTTACCTTCGCTTTATTTTAAAAGTTGGAAGTGTAACTGAATTGCAACGCTGTTGAAATATTATTTACTATTGAAATTATGTTAAAGATGATTGGGATTCTTCTATTAGTGGGTTATGTACAAATATATTGCTAAAGTAGTTGATGAGGTAGAGCAAATTTTTTCTTTAATCTAAATAGCACTATTGCAAATGGAGTTTGGCCAGTGTGAATTACTATAGCTAGCTCTTTGAAGAAGTGGAATTTTAGTTATGTTGAGCAAACATGGATGATGGTAATACTATGATCTCGTGGGCAACGCTACAACATTAGGTATCATGCGTGATAAGTATCATTATGATAGTCAACCACAATTCAACCACACCTTTAAACGTCAATTGATCTCAGAAATCCTAATAAGGTAAATGCTGCTATGGTTTGTGCATGAATCCAAAAGAATAAAGAATATGGAAGATGCCATGCCATGCTAAAATTGCTTCATGAAAGAATGGCTTTAAGGGCATCCTTCACGTAAGAATATTTGAATGGGAAACCAAACTTCTTGGCCTGTGCAGGAAGCACTCTCTGCCCTTCTAAAACCTACAAAGAGAGACTATGAGTGCATTTCTTCAAGGAATTCACACTAGATATATGGAGACTGATGAGAAAAAAAATTAGCCAGATATAATAATTCCTTACCACAGAAGCTCCTTCTCCAAGGACAGCCTTGAGTGCAAAGTCAGGTACAGGCAGCCATGAGGGACGACCCAAGACATGTCCTAGTTGGTTACACAATTCCTCCAATCTGACAGGATTTGGTGCAGTTCCATTGATCACTCCTGATATGAAATATTCATAAACAAGTTTCATCATATTATCGGAATAAATGTTTTAAGTCATTAAGCAGAAAAAATAGAACCGTTGATTTGATTGTGCACCTATAATGAAAGATATCCATTATGATAGATTAGTGAAGTGTGAACTAGATGGCAGTAATCTCAAAGAAAAGGCTAAGTTTATAATTTAATTGCTGTTGTAGGTTAATGTAATGCATGGAAAATGGATAAAGTGTTACAAGAAGTCTATGCTAGCCAGTCTCCGGAACCCATTATTTATTTTGCCTAATTTTCAGAATTTTGATAAATTTCGCTTTGGAGACACGGGAGTGAAGAGTTCACCTTTGTAAGATGGATTTGATAGTGCTTCATATATTAAACTTACAATGTCATCCAAGTGAATCCAGGAAAACCTATACAAAAAATGAAAAAAAGAAGCCGATTATGACATCTAGCAAGAAATTAAAACGCTGCCAAAACCCAACCAATAACAAATTTGCATCATGAGATCAGTAAATTAAAAGATTTAATATAAGAAATAACTACATATCTTATCAGACTAGCTGCAAAATTGCTAATAAAGTTGTTCTAGTATCTCTGGAAACACACCAAGTGGAGATTCATGAATCAGTCTAAGTAAAAGATTAACAATACTACAAAGGAACCTCTTACTAGAGCTAGAAGCAGAGTGATATACCACTGTTTTCCAGAACCTAGAGGGCCACCAGCAAACATATTGAAGAGAGGTACCATTTTAGCTGTAGAGAGGATCAAAGATGTAATCATCAGTTAAATCCACAAAAGTATCATGGATTTCAAGAATTATAGACCATTAGTAGATATCTTTTCATTTTTTCATAAAAAAATTAGCATTATATAAAAGATTTTGCTTCAAAATATTGTATTCAGAACCATAAAACACCATAGAGCATAGTACTGGATGTCAAATAGCAAATTCAAGGCTAGAAGCATGCCACATGGTTAAGTAGTTCATCATACCTAGTGCTCCACCATCTTTACCAAGAACAACACCAATGCGAATCAGAGCTACTCTGACATCTCCATTTACTTTAGGGCTGTTGATTCCCATTCTCGACAAACCTGAAAGGATAGGCCAGGTTTGGTCAATGCGATCTGGAAGCTACAGTTGTGTATTGCATACCGTTTCATCAAATTGCATAACAAATTATGGAACATTCATCTATTATGACTTCAAGTTCCATAGCATTTCAAGCCAAAAGGTAAATGATTGTAAATCCTAATGAAATTCTCTCAAAATATTCCTTCAGCAATGTAAACTCGGTTTTCCTATTTTCTTATGGGATTTTATTATTTTACCTCAGCCAAGTAATCATTTCCTGATGGACTTTGTTCATCAAACACTTGTGTCTCATTGGTGCCTGCACATAGTGCAGTGGGAAGAAAATGAAAGACATACTTTATATGCAAAATCATGCGTAGTCAAATAATTCAGGTGATTATAGAAAATGCTCCAGAAATAACTACATCAGCTAACCAAAGCGCTCACCAACCAACGATAAATATTGATTAGTGACCAATAAAATAATCAACCAATAGAGAACCAGTTTTGGCATACAAACATACCATAATAACCAACAGCTGTTGCACTAACCAAAACTTTAGGTTGAGTACCCTCAGGTGCACTGTTTATCAATTCTACAACCTTTGCTATGAAATGAATGGGTCAGAGGAACAATAAGCAATGGTCACATAAAGTAAACCTAGCTTACGTTAATGCACAGATATGTATATTCATTTCCATTGTCCATCAATGGGAAATATATGCTTACTTTTGAGGTCACTCTAATCCTGCTCTGCTTGATTTCTTTCTTTATCTGCAGCATAAACAATTGTAATGCTTTTGGTGTCATTTTATCAGCAAACAAATGAAGGATGGAGGAATAAGAATAAGTGAGAAAGAAAGAAAAAGAAAGTATATTGTATGTAATGTCCAAGAGAGCAAAATGTTGCCAAATATGCAGTAATATATTATGTATGATCATTTCAGAGTTTGGAAATTTTTTTCCCCAAAATACTATGGTACTATGTACAAATTATTTCGATGAAACTTTCAAAGATGTAATGTGACCAAGGTTTACTGCACAACTAGAAAAGAAAGAACAGTGCTGGCAACAAGGAAACAACAAGCTCAATTTAGTTCTAACAGAAGACAAAAATACTAAAAGAAAGATGCCTATTATATCTTAATAATCACAAACTATGTGCATGCCCAAGTCCAAGGAATTTAATAATTGAAGTAATAAGAGCATGGCAACAACCTCAGAAGACCAGCGGTCTTTATGGGCATTCCAGCTAAATTTACAACCCCGTTGAGCCATGAATGCTATTTTTCCATTCTGGCTCCTCTGCAATAGTGATTCCCGGAAAGTCTTTCACTGGAATACAAGGGCAAAGTTAACCAGTGGATCCAAAATGTAGTATATTATGGTTGTAATGAAAAATATTAATTTTTCTACTGTTACAATAAAGATTAATCTAGAATTTCAATACTGGAGAAATCCAAATTAGTTATGAATTAAAACAAACAACAAATATGGTACTTGTAAAATGAAGGTCCTGTGCCATTATTAAGTGAAGTTGAGATGTCACTTTGATCTATTGAATAAGTTTGCATCACAAATGACTTTTAGTGAGTATATGTTTTTGCAAACTGAGTGTTGATGCCAATTATTTATTAACTTGTTACCTTCTTACCTGGAAAAATTGATTCTGCTTTGGATTTGGAGCGTGTCAAGACATGAACACTATGATTGTCTGCAAAACATTGTTAACAGAAAGCTAGCTTAATTGTTTGCACATATACCAGCAGAAGCTGAGTCTCAATGATATGAACAGGCAAGCAAGAGATCTAACAAAATCCAGTGATTCTATGGATTCATCATTCAAGGTAGTACACGATGCAACTATTTATCAGTAGACACACGCGCCTTCAAATTTATGCCTTGTACAACAAAATTCCCTTTCATATTAAAGGAAGGAAAATCCAGTATTGGACAAATAAAGTTGAAATTTAGATATACATGAGAGCACTAGTAAAATGGTGTACATAGGTTTACCAAAAAGAGGGCCATATATCATTAAAAAAGTATGAACAGGCCATCGGAAATTAGAGCCAGAGATAGGGGGAAACCTGCATGCAGCCTTTGCACCAACCTTCTACCAATAAAACCTGTTGCTCCAGTTACAGATATGATCATTTCCTTTCCCTGCAAAAACTCTCCAAGTGATAATGTCTTAAAGGAACTTTAAACAAAAAAATTAAAATAGGCAAATGTAAACTGTGAGCATTTAAATAACATTCTTAATGTTTGAATTACAAATGTGGTGTTTAATAGAAATTATGCTAATCAAATATATAGAAGGCAGATGTAAAATTGTGGACCTTATAGTTGATCCTTTGAATAATATTTCATCCATCCCTCTTTAAAAATTGTGGCTTCTTTTATTGGTACTGAGAGCACTAGCTAGTAGGGGGAGGGAGAGGGGATGGACAAATGAGAATTGAATCCCCTACTCACAACTCACAAGGATAGGGGAGGGGCCACTTTAGCTACATAGCTTAGTGATCCAGCCATGGCTGGCACTCCATGAAAATGCAGCCAAAGAAAGACCTTAATTATTAGAGAATTGAGGGCTATCAATCCCAACCCACCATCAGGTTTGCAAACCAAGGTCAACAATCCCACTTACCTCACAAAGGCAAAGATAATGAGTACAACACCTTCACAACAAAAGCCATTTGAAAAGACTATGCAGATAGGAACTACTGAACTAGGAAGTACCTAGAATTTAGAATATACCTTGGGGTTTTGATCAGAGCTACACCATACCCTGAACGTCCTAGCTTCCCTGGTCTAGTAAAATGGACAAAGCAAGCAACACTGAGAAAGTGTGGAAAGGAAAAAGGGTCATTGAATGAAGAATTGGAGAAGAAGATGGAAACTTACTGAGCGGGGTGGGGGAAGGTGAAGTGAGGGAGACACTGTGTGAGACCACGTCAGAGTTTCCATTAGCAAGGATTCAGCTGAGTTTGGTATCCACAGGAAGTGCAATAGATAAGCCGTTGCTGTATCGCTTTCGTGTTTAGTTTGAAGCCACAGCAACCACCATTTCCATATCCATCACTAGTTCCACTCACTTCTCTCGCTTTGGGTTGTAATTGGAGGACACTCGCCACAGTATCTAAGCCAACACTTCTTATGTACCTTTTACACTTGCTACTTGTCCTTGTTCACAATCACATGTTTCTTTTTCCTTTTTCACTCTCTTTTCTGTCGTTAGTATAACCAACAAGGGCGATTTGATTTAATGATTTTAACCAGTGCGTGACTTGTCTAAATAAAACTTTGAAATTTTAAAATAGTGTAAGTTTAAAGCAAATGCTACATGAATAGGCCAGATCAAAATAAACTTCAAAATCTAATTTCCTAGACGGTTTTGTTAATGACAATGTTATACATACTTTGCTATCTCTTTATTTTACTTCGGTTTTTTTGTTTAGTTCATTTATAGACCCTAAGCAACAAGCCATGAGTGCGAGTGATAAATTGAATCCAAACTGTTATGACGGTGTTTGTTCTTTCTCAAAGGCAGCTATATTAGCGAGAATTCTAGTTCCAGCATCAATAATTCACAAGAGCATGAATATTTCGATCATATTCACAAACGTTCTTTCCGTTTAATTTTATACATTTATTGATGTCTCCCTCCCTCCATGCTTTGTCAATCATTTGGATGACACTTTGAAAATTGGAACAACATAATCATGCTATAATCATAAAAAGGATAAGCGAGCAAACGATTGAGCTTACAATATATATTCATGTTTACAAGCTTACTAGGTAATTTACTATGTTTTACTCTGGCGTTGTGCGTGCCAACGTGCCACAACTCAGAGACAAAGGGATAGAGAGGTAGAGACGAACACGTCCCGGGTGTGTCAACTTAATTGTTATGCATAACCAAACTATGAAGTAGGGATTCTTTTTCATGGATTGCATCTGCCACTCCAAAATACATTAGTTATGCTTCCTAACACAATTTAATTATTCTTCTAAGGGATTTTTACTTTCTTAGTAAAAGGAATGAGATAGAGGTTTCTATGGTGTTAGTCCTCAAGTCTCAAGGGTGGTAAAATAGCATGAAAGGATAGCATTAGCATGGCAGCCAGGTTCAATAGTTAACATTGGAAGACTGCTTGGAATGATAATCCGGAGGAGATTAAATGACAATTGTATGCGCAGAATTGGCAGTTGATTAATGTATTCATTCAAATCCAGCAATAGAACATGCTACTTTTGCTTATGACCGCATAAAGAGACTCCTTCAACAAAAAAATTAAAACAGAATCTCAATACATTCAGTGTTCCAAGAACCATCTGGTTCGGCAACTGGCACTCAAGATGCACTGATACAGCATGTAATCATTTTCTTCAACATCATAAGCATGGTTCAACTCAATCTGCATCAATTGAAAACAGTCAAAAAACTGAAAAAGCCAGAGAAGAAGTTCTGCAGCGAGAATATAACAAATTTGCAAGTAGGAGAAAAAAAGAGTGAATTACTATCCATCCATAATTGATCTATTCATAGCAAAAATAAAAGGACCAAGCAATCAGATAGACAAAATAAAAAATCTCATTAGTCTCTCTTTTCATTTCATGCTTGACATATTTACAAGTGAACTTAATCCACAATCTGGTAAATATAGAAGAACAAGTTAATTGCTAACCTTTATTCATTACAAGGAAAAGATGATGATTTCAGTTATTATCTTCACGACCATAATCATAAATTATCTCAATCTGCAGCAACAACAGAATATCAAATTCAGTCACAAATAAAGATACTCCGAAGCAAGGAAACATCAAACAATAACTACCCTGGTCTAAACTCAACCTATAAGGCTATAACTAATAGCTTGAGGATCTCAAAGGCAACAGAAGAAGATGATGAGGAAGAGTAGAAAGCCAAGATACATCAAGGATACCTTACTCTCAAACAGAGGTTTTACTCCTCTCCTATATTTTTACATTTACAACAACTAAGCATTTCTTCATTTAGCAAAGTCAGCTACATGGACCAAATGATGCCATAGTGTTCTATGGTAAACTATGTCTATAGATAAATCATTAAAATCTAAATCAATCTTAATGGTTTCACTATCACCTAAAGTTTTGCTTAACCTCCCAATAAGCTTTTACATTTCCCTCACAGTATTTTATGTATTTTCATAACTAGCGGATAATGGAAAACAGCAAATGAAATCACTAGTTTATGAAAGAATATAATATTGTGTACACAAGGGGAGTATCTTTATCCAATAATGGGCATACAAATACGTGGTGCCTAACACAGAAAAAGAAATTTTGAAGCCCTATGCAGCTATTTTGGGCCTTTTTCTACAGAGTGTTCTGTCTATCTCATGATTTTATCAATTGAACTTGTCATGTGATAGTATCAAATGAGAGCACCCCTGTGCACGCACGCCAAAACACAACAAAAAGTAATGGAAACGGTAAACTTAATGTAAACCATAGTGACTTACCCCCTGAGGTGGAGTTGGGTTACGAGTAAACTTGGAACCACCAGGAGCCCAAGGAACTATTAAATATCAGAAAACAGGAGTAAGTAAATAGCATTATTATCGGAACTGGACTGAATAACAAAACAAAACAAAACAAAAAAAAAAAGGACCACCACATATAATTCTACAAACTTTGGAAACCAGTTGCAGATATATCAACCCTAAAACAAGAAAAAGTGAAAAAAAAATAGGGCCTTTTTGGTTTGAATTTTCAGTTTTCATTTTTAGTTTTTCAGTTTTCAGGATTTTGTGAAGAAAGTATTGAAAACTGAAAATGAAAACTGAAAACTGGAATTTGTGGGTCTATTTGGTTTGAGTTTTCAGTTTTCAATTTTCATTTTCAATTTTCAAGTTCGTAGTTTTCAGAATTTTCAATTTTTCCTTCCAAAATTTGAAAACTGGAAAACTGAAAATGAAACTGAAGCTGAAACTGAACAAACTGGCCCTAAAGTGTGGTGCCTTGCCTGTGCTCCAATAGAGCTTCAACTCAAGACAAAGTGCATATTTCACAAGTTTGATAATGGTATTATAGTGAAACTGAAACCTAACAAAAACACATAGCAATCTTATGTTAACACCGAACTCCTAACCGCACTCTTTTCACTAAGCACTAAAAAATCCAAGAAAGGTGAAATTATGTGTTTAAACTTCATTAACCCCAAGCTTACACAATTCCAGAGATTAACATATATAATCTTCAACTATCTCCCTTCATGTATTATTTGTCATAGAATAGAAGTATTGTACAATCATTTGCCTGAGAAAGCAGTGTTAGTAGCGAGGTTGGGTAAGACAACAATGTTTACCAATGTAAGGATCAGGGTGACGCCACTTATTGTAGGAGGCTTCGGCATCCTCTATCAACCTATCGATAGTGTCAGGATCTTCCTGTTACACCCAACCAACACAAAGGCACGCCCAGCGTTACATAAAAATAGAGAATAAGCAAGAGAATAGTTCTAAACATGCGAATCTGCCTCAAGTTGTTTGAGCAATGAAACTTGCAGGCAAACTACTTCACGATTGCATCAGTCACATTGGATCTGATCACTTCAAGTTTAAACAGGCAGATATCAAACAAAGAACAAATATCGAGGCGATAATTAATCAAATGCAAAATATCGATATAATTATACCACAATAAATACGTAATGTGGAATGAATGAGTAGGGGGGTAAATTGGGGGAAGGGGGTGAGAAACGAACCACGTGTCTGTTTTGCTCGAACCTTTGGCGGAGGTTAGAAGCCTGAAGAAGAAGAAGAAGCAAGAATAATGAGAGAGAATTGAAAGTTGAAAGACGGGTGAGAAGAGAAAGAGAATGGGAACGGTATAATACGTCGTCGTAGAAGAGGTGGCGATGGACGGCCCAGTTGAGAGTGTCTTTGAGGGCACGCCTGTACAGGATCCGCACCCTCTCTTTCTGCCGCCCTCCGAGCGAAGTACGCTGCCGTCGATGTCAAGCTCATCTCTCTCTCTCTCTCTCTCTCTCTCTCTCTCTCTGCTTCTCAGTTCTCCCCGTCACGAGTCACGACTCAACCGAGCAAGATCAAACCAGGAACCGCGTCACACGACGTCGTATCACCAAACAATACACCAACCCGTCTTTTTTATTGTTTGGTCTAACAACGCAACAAACTGGGATCGCAATTCTGGGCTTGTATCGGGCTTGGCCTGATCGGCTTGGGTCCCATTCAAGCTCAGTCTACCTATATCGTGGTGAAAATTGTTTTCGTTTCTGATTATCTTTACAAGAAAATGCTGGATTTTCTTATTTGGCAAAAGATTTGTTTTCCTTTTTAAAAAATATTTTCATCCAAAAGTGATTCTCACAAGTGATTTTTTTGCTTTACAATAACTCATTCTCATGGCCATGAGAGATTTTTTTTTTTGAATAATGCTTTTCGTTACCAACAACTTCCTCACAAATTACACGAATAGTTAAAAGTAGAACATTCTTAAGAATTTATTCTACAGCATTTTTCGATTATATAAATAGTCAACATAAATGCCCTCCAAAACAATTCAGATGTTCTATATATATATATATAAAAACTAGTCGTTTAACCTTTGTGATGTAAGGGTAATAATAAAAATAGCTTGTTAATCATTATTAAAAATAAAAAATTTATTAAATATATAGAAAATTGAATATATAAATTTATTTTGAAAAATAAGTTCATAGTTAAATAATTAAATAAATTGAGAAAATATAAATGTGTCATTTTATTTTATATTTATTTAAATATCATGTTTATAAAGCTAACAAAATCTCAATAGATGACCTATAATTATAAAAAACCTATTTTATGAAAATTTTACACATTTTGAAAGTTGAAATTAATGAATAATAAAAGAGAATAAGTGGATAATTTATAATATCATGGCCTTTTATAGAATGGCAATAGATGTCATAACAAAAAAGCCATGTCCTATACCAGTCCCTTGTTTAAAATTTTGAACTCATACAGGTTTCTAATTCTCATCATGTCACAAGTCTTCATTCCTCATTTCATATGGGGATTTGAATAATGTACATATAATGGATTTTATTAAAAGAATTTAAAAAATATATATTTTGAAATTCAAAACATAAATATCTATAATACAAATATTATAATACAACATAATCAAAATTAAAAATAAAAATGCATACATAATACAAAATCCAATATAAATAATTAAAAAATTAAAGATGTGTTCTAGATTCTCCTATTTTTAAATCGGAAGACTCATTTCCCACAAAGACAAAATCTATCTTTATTCTAATCTCTATAGTAGGTAATCCGTCCCACGTGTACCTACTTCAATTTTTTTGGGTTTTGGCCACTCTAATTTTATATTTTTAATAAGTTAAAATATTTTATTTATGAAAACATAAAAATATATTTCCTAACTAATAAAAAATAATTAATAAATTTAATTTATATGATTTTCATTACATCTCATTTCCTTTATATGCTTTTACTAAATTAAATATTAATTTTAAAATATACGTTATAATGAATGTATTATAATTAGTAAAAAAACACATATAATCCTAATTTATGTAATCTCAATTATTAGAGTAGCATATCAATTACACAATTATTTTCAATAAAAAAGTAATAATTATTTAGTTTTTAAAAATAATTAATAAATAATTTGTATCATTATAAAAAGTGTAAATTGTGGAATAATTTTTAAAATATTTTAATGTTGAAAATTTGAAGTATTGTTTTTCAAAAAAATTAATATGAAATAATTGTGAATTAATAGGTTGGAGTTTTTAGGTTGTAAAAAATTAAATATGGTATAGTGAGACAAGTAGATATATGTATATATATATATATATATATATATATATATATATATATATATATATATATATATATATATAAAATTAAATATGGTATAGTGAGACAAGTAGATATATATATATATATATATATATATATATATATATATGATTTCAAAAGCTCATTTGAAGTTAACTACCTAAGGTAATCTAATTTTAAATCTCAATTTTTTATAATTATTACTATTATCTCATAGTCTTCTAATTTTCATTCTCTATGGAGATTCAAATCATTATAATATTAGAATTTATTAAAAGTTTCAAAAAGTAAAAAAATTTCAAAATACTTTGAAATTTGAAACAAAAATTAATATTTATAATAACAAATACCACTAATGTAACATGATTCAAATTAAAAATAAAAATACATACATGATGCAAATTAAATCTAATAAAGATAATTAAAAAATAAAGGTATGAAGTTTTTTGTTATAATTAATTATTATAAATATAATATTTTTGTTATCATAAATACTATAATTATAATCGTTAATTATAATATTTTTTGGTAACATAATTATAATAGTTTTGTTATCTTTAATACTATAATTATATATAAAATTTTAATGGTATAATATATTCAATTAACATTTTATTTATATTATTTATTGTTTGTTAAATAATTTTAATGAAGAATGAAGGTATGATTGGAAAAAATAATTAATAATTAGAAGGTAAATTAAATCCAAAAACTTAATTTAAACATTAAGATTATAAAAATGATGGGGCATATTTTTCTATGAATGACACATGAAAATCCATGTAATGAATCTCAATTATTAGTATTATAGATAGATTATAGATTATATTAAATCCTTTAAAAATAATTAATATAGTAAGTTTTATTAAAATATAAAAATTAATATAGTATAGCGTGTATTATTATATTTTTATTATCAATATCATTAAGTATAATGTGGCAATTTTATATATTCTAATAATTTTTAATAAATTATATATTATACTAATTAAATCTGACATGTAAAAATAAAATGATATGTAATTAATGTTATTTTTTAGAATTTAAATTTAAATTTGAGAGTGATTGATTAATTTGAGGTCAACATTTGATCATATTTAGGTGTTGGTTTGTGGTATTAAATTTTTAGTTATAATTTGTTGACCATGATAATATTTATTATGATTTTAATTAATAAAATAATTTTAAATTAATATAACTTTCATGTCAATGATAGCACAAATTTAATGTTGACTCAATAATATCAATTTGACATCTCTTCTCTAAATTAATAGAGGTCTCAAAAGCTAACATAGATTATGATTAAAATATATATATCTCATTAATTTTTACAATATATTGCTCCAATGATTTAATTTTAATGCATTGTTAATGTAAAAATATATTTTATGCATATATTCAATTATATAAAATTAAAGTACTTAACCGTTAATTACCATATTTAAATGTAATTTGAATATAACAAAACAAAAAAATATATATTTTAAATCATATTGAAAAACCCTATAAAACCTCACAAATCTCATTTAAAATAAATAAATAACTTTCATACTTGAGAATTTTATATTAAAATTAAATGATAATAGAGTATATGTGAGTTTATAAAAAATACTCAAGCATTAAATAAAGAAAATTCTCTGAATTTAAGTTAAAATAAATATATCATAGTAAATATTTTATATTTTTAAAAGTAAAAATATATTCAAAAGGTAATTAAATTATTTAAATTAGTATTGAATTAATTCAAGAAGATTTAAATTTCTTTATCTATCATGTTTTCAAATAAATATATAATTTTAAAATATCCATCTATTATTTATGATTGACATAATTGTGATAAATTGTA